>CM049795.1:43223625-43484591 GCA_027422405.1 Ptychobarbus kaznakovi
CACACTCACACACACACACACACACACACACACACACACACACCACACACACACACACACACACACACACACACCCACACACACACACACACACACACACACACACACACACACACACACACACACACACACACACACACACACACACACACACACACACACACACACACACACACACACACACACACACACACACACACACACACACACACACACACACACACACACACACTATTTTAGCACTAGTCCTCACTTGGGTTTTCCTCTTATAAGTGGAGTAATAGCTCTCTCTGGGATTAGACGTTAGTCAACATAAATCTCAATTCCTACAAGGGACACTTTCCTCTGGGCTAAAAAATGTCTTTCGTCCATATTTAATTGATTAATTGATTACCTTGCTATTGTAACGTTGTTGAGTAATTCAACACACAATTTGGATTGAATACAAAATACTTAAGAGTTGTTTGAGCTTACAGTATCTTTGTAAATATGAGGCACTGAGAGGTTTGAGCTCAGAGACACGTCTGCATCTACTAAAACATCACGCGCTGTTATCTCAGAGCTCCAGTGATCCTCTGGTGTTTTTGGAGGTGACAGATTAGCTGTAAGCATCCGCCCAGGCAAACCGTTATCTGTGAGAGCCACAGGAGAACGGAGAACAGGAAGTGGTCAGAGGTCCTCAGCGGCTCCATGACTATATTAGAGCGGATCACTTTATATTCTTCATTTCTAAGTTGCTTTGAATAAAAGTGACTGCTAATTAAAAGGCCATCATTCTGCTAGCACTGTCAATGAACCAACTATATTAAGTTTATAAAACATTATGGAAGAAAAGGACAAATTACTTATAAAATGGCAACAATTTTGTGTGAGTTTCACTTGTGTTTCACTGTGCAACATAATAATGGCAAAAAATGTCATGCTTTTTTTCATGCTATTTTTACAATAGCTGCATGCAGCAACACTGCAATTCTTCACAGCGGCCCCTAGATAGAAGCAAAGGGAGATTTTAACTTGAGCCTATGGTGCTGCACCGCTGCCCTTAGGAAAGAAAACATAATTGTATGTGAATGGCAAATTATCAGCAAGCTGGTACATGACAGGGTCTTTCAGAGCATTGCAGCAACGCTGAAAGCAATAAATCGCTTTAATTTATCCCAGCATGGGCACAGCATTTCAGAGTAGCATCAAATGATCTTCGTTGTGAAATCTCTATTCATCCCTTGGAACGCCTGGCTAAGGCTTGAACATGTTAATATGCTATCAGACAGTCTGTTTGTGTTTTCACTGCTGTTTATGGACATCCCGGGTGTTTGGATAGTTTGCTCACTTACGCTATAATCACTTTAAAATAGGCCATTTGTAGCGACTTATGCATGTTTGTCTCGATTCAAATTCGCAGTTTTAAAACACGTTACAGGAATGAAAACGAGGACGTGAGGAATACATGTATAAGGCCTACGCATTCAAGCAACACACCAAATATTCAGCTGATGAAACGTTTTTACGAAAGAAAAAAATTCAACAAAAACTCCATGTTTTATTTTTGAGTTGTGAAAATTACATGATTGGCACCATTTTACAGCGAGTTTTGTAAGCCTACTTTTCATCCGCGTTAAATTCAATATGGCGTCTAACCTGATAAGGGACCCAAAGCTGAAAATGTTATCATTAATCACATGAATTACCCTCATGTCATTCCAAACCCATACGACTTTGTTCATCTTCGGAATACACATCAAAAAGTTTTTGATGAAATCAGAGAGCTTTCTGACCCCTTCATAGAGAGCAATGGTTAAACTATGGTTAGTGTAGCAAAACCATGGTTAATTTAACCTGGTTTCATAAAAACATCTACCTCTGTGCACTTTTTGTGCAACACTATTTTTACGTACCTTACTGCACATTTCGCGGCAGTTTCAATGAGAAATGTCCACTGAATGGCGCTAAAACACGGGTTCAATACGTGAACCTCGGTACATTTTTATTACGTTGCTTCAGAAACGTATTGCGGCGGTTCAGAATTCAAATATTCGGGGACTGTTGCTAAAAGTTAATGCTCTATCGTTTTGGAAATATGCCCTACACACCAAACCCAACCCTAAACCTACCCAATAGTGTTAACAAATGCAAAACTGATATAAAAACATATGATGCTACCGTGCAATTTGAACTTACTTATGTGCAGATTTGATCTGTTTTGTCGAACCGAACGGATTCAACCGGAGCTCCTTGCTTCTCAAGTACGTCTCCGTACTCCGTGAGCTAAAGAATAAACTTACTGTCCACGAAAACCCATAGATATGAGGCTGGATATGTGTGATGCTAACATTCAAAAGCATCCGTTTTCAAATCTCCCAGCTTTTTAATATTGTTCTGAAGTCATAACATGATATTCTTCAAGTAATTGTGTGAAAATTACTCTATTAATCAAAACTCTGTAAATGTGTGTGAAAAGGAGTAAAAGGTGTCAGAGTTTTACTGCATCTAGTGTTTGTTTCTTTTGGAAACTGCTGTGATGTGTACTTATTGGTATGTATTTCGCGTCTCGCTAAAAAGTGCACCCAGGTACATAAATGCATGGTTTAACTATAGTAACCATGTTTTTTGGTTTAATTTGTAGTAAAACCATGGTTAATTTTCGTAAGGGCATTGAGTGTCAGAAAGCTCTCAGACTGCATCAAAAACATCTTAATTTGTGTTCCCAAGATGAACAAAGTCTTACAGGTTTGGAATGACATGATGGTGAGTAATAACGACAGAATTGACATTTTTGGGAGAACCATCCCTTCAAATAATTTGCAACTTCATTCCAGCCCATGTAAAAATAAAGTCCCATCAGTTTTAAAACAGTATGCATGTTACTACACTGTTCACTAGTTCATTCATACAGGATATGTAAGCTTGTCTTAGTTAGAAACAGTAACCAAGAGGTGCAGAGTTTAGCGAAAGGCCAAATACATTTGACAATCATTATATATATCACCTTATTTTGCAATACAGAATAAGCTATTGATCAGCAGTAAAAGATAAACTATTTGTGCTTAAACCAATGTGTGTATAATTCTGGATGTATTGGAATAGTTTGGTGGTATTGTTTATACAGTGTAGCCGTGTAGATGTAAAAATTTGATAGTGTTTTTGTTGAACTATTGCGGGATATTGATTTAAAGGGGATTGGGGTTTTTGTTTGGGTTGTGGTAGGGTCTGAGGGAGTAGGGAGTTTATGATGAAAGGTCGTTTTCATTTAGCCAGAGCTGTTAACGACCATTCTGTTCAGACATATTCACCTCATTTTGCAATACAGAATTAAGCTATTTTCTGTGAATGTGCGAGACTTTCGATTCGTTAGCCGCTATTGGTAAACAACTAGCTATAAGAATAAAGTGCAGTAGACTGTAAAAACTGTTTGCACATCAAACCAGTGTGTTTATAATTACGACAATACATTAATACACATATCCACAAAAATGTGTTTTTATTATAAATTATAGATATGATCAACAGCTCTACATGATTGATGGTGTCATCTATATTGTGCCGTCAGGCCTGTGTTAAAGATGAACTCGGTACATGGATATCTAAAAATGTAATTTCAGATCCCATTTCCTCCAATTTGCGTCCCTTATTGGTTTGAGCGGCTCTGTTTCGTGTCAGAGGGGCGCGGCCGGGTCACGAGGGGGAGGACAAAACAAAGTCCCACGAGGGGTTTCACTCTTCTTTACTGTTGCTTTATTAGGCATTCCCTTCACGTCCTGCTCTCCCTGGGTTCTCCGTACCGAGCCTCGCATCCGTAATGAGGTTTTAAACGATCTCGGTCGAGATTTCCACAGCGTCCGTGCTGGTCTAGACAGCTAGTTGAAGCTCGGACTGAATCTGCACGGAAACCGCCAATATATCTCCATTACACATAGACCAGAGCAATTGCCTGACACTATCTTTACCTCCCATCCGTAATTCATATCTCTGAGGTTACATTCTAAGGCCGTTAAAGCAGTGCAAGGTCATCGCCATGGAGACAACGACTTCAGCTGCAGTCTCTCTCCTCACATTTTCACATTCGGTCAGCTAGCATGTTTACAGCTGAGGCCGGATAAGCATCCGAGGGAGGAGGTGAAAGGTAGGAAAGCAGTGCTTTATCAGTGTTCGACAGAAGGACAGCCAGATGCCGGCGGTCTGTGCGTCCTCAGCATGTCCTTGTGTCTCGGCGTCCAGCTGCGTCATCACCAGGCAAAACACACCTTTGTATTTTACATCTGCTTGTGTTAAACGGTGAGATATCCCTGTATGAGAAATGAATAAAGACACAGCCGTAGTTCTTTTTTAATGAGCTCCCATGGCAGTTGAGTATGAGCTGGAAACTAGGTTGAATGATCTCGTGTTTGAACGGGAGGTAACAATGCATGTCAGGTTTAAAGGCCACAGCACGTGTTTCATGTGACTGCTGACGAGCCAGAACAACATGCTGCCAAACGTGCAAAAAGATGACGCTTGCTAATAGAGGAGGAACACAGAACGAACTGACACAAGATGTAGAATAGAACTAGAAACAGAGCAAGAGAAGTGAGTGGCGAAAGATGGCTGTATATGTGTTCATCACCATAATGATAGGGTTGCCATTCAAAAGTTTGGGGGCAGAAATTAATACTTTTCATGAAGGATGCATTACATTGAACAAAAGTGACAGTAAAAACTTTTATAAAGTCAGTTCTCTTTCAAATAAATGCAGTTCTTTTTAACTTTCTGTTCATTAAACTTACCAATTCTGAAAAAAATGTATCATGTTTCCACAAAAATCTGAAGCAGCACAACTTTTTTCAACATTGATAATAATCATAAATGTTTCTTGAGCAGCAAATCAGAATGATTTCTGAAGGATCATGTGACACTGAAGACCGGAGTAATGATGCTGAAAATTCAGCTTTGATCACAGAAATAAATTACATTTTAAAATATGTTGATATAGAAAACAGTTATTTTAAATTGTAATAATTGTTCACAATTTTACAGTTTTTACTGTATTTCTGTTCAAATAAATGCAGCCTTTGTGATCAGAAGAGGATTAAAAACTGAGCCCAAAGCTAAGGTGTTTTGAGTGATTACTTGCTTTAAATTACACAGCACTTACATAGTATTGCTCTTTGTTTGGTTTGATTGCTTCTATTGTCCTCACTCCTCATTTGTAAGGCTAAATGACTAAATGTAAACGTAACTTAATTAAAAAAGACCCCAGTTTATTGATAGTCTATTGCAGTGCTTCCCAAACCTGTCCTGGAGGACCCCCTGCCCTGCACCTTTTGTATGTCTCCTTTATCTAACACACCTGATTCCACTCATCAGCTCGTTAGTAGAGACTGCAAGGACTAAATTGGGTGTCTAATTAGGGAGACATACAAAATGTGCAGGCCAAGGGGTCCTCCAGGACAGGTTTGGGAAGCACTGGTCTATTGATATCAATATTAATTCTGTTGATGCTGGTCTCTACAGCTCAAATCCTTCAAGTCTATTGGATTATTTAGCTTGTTTTATTGTCCATTAAGAGAAAATCATATGTCTGCTTGTTTAAAATGAATAGCATGATTTGAGCAATAGCCACAGAGATGGTTGTCTTAGCAAACGCCTCACAAGCAGTCTGGCACTTCTGATGTTTCCGCTTGAGTGATTGGTAACCCAGGGGAATATGTAATACAGTAAGGGCATAGAGACATTTTAACTAGCTGAAGATGGGCATTACTATCAATGGTTAGTGTTGGTTTACATTGAGAGGTCATGGGGGCAGGATATGATGTTGTCAGCAAGATTATCTGCAGGATATGGCCACTTAGTGATAACTGAGTGTATTAGTTGTGTTTCAAAACCTATGAGCTCATTGTTGTCTGTCTACACAGACTACAACCTTAAACATGGTTATTGTAGTTTCTAAAACTACAAACTAGGGCTGTCAAATGATTTTTTAAGTCTCATTAATAACACAATGTGGTGATTATTAATCGCAAATAAAGTAACTATTGTGATAAACAACGAAAACATCAAATAGACATTACAAAAGCAGCTTTAGAAATAAATATTGTGATTCAGTATATCATTTATTTGTAGGGTTCAACTGCCATTATTTATTTATTTTTAGTAGCTACATCTGAATTGGTATTTATATATATTTACAGATTGTTTGTTGCAACTCAGAGGTGGCATGAATGCATTTACGCTGCAGTTACATGCAATTTAATAATTCCATGAGATTATTGATGATTTTAAATGGGTATTAAAAGGATAGTTCACCCATAGATGAAATAAAATACTCACCCTCATGTCATTCTGTGGAACATAAAAGAAGAACATTTGATCAATGTTTTTTTCATATGGAAATCAATGGTAACCAAAAACAGATATTAATTCAAAATATCTTCAAATATTTGTTCCTGATATTTGCCAAGGAAATATTTATTATTGTCATTTAGTTTAACTTGTCAATAAGTAAAGCTAAAATCAAAATGAAGAAAAACTATATAAACATTAAAAAGGTGAAAGAAAAGTCAACAAAAGTAATACAAATTTTAACAAAAAGTTAAATAAAAGCTCAACTCAAAATATTGATAAAACTATAACAGTATTCCATACTCAACAGTTTCTAAAATTGGGATGTTGAATCTTTAAGAATATTAATAACTATGTGGTGCAAGGTCTGCAGTCTTACAAATGGGTTTGCCTAAAATGTGGAAATATTATTTGATATATTCCTGCCATAATTGGTGTAAAACACCAAAGATGGCTGAAATCCTGTTCATTAAAATGGAAAATATTGCTGAGGGAAGGAACAAAGAGCTGCTACATCAGAGATGGACATTGTATCAAACTGCTGACATTTCAGTATGCATGCAATTGTTGAATAAAGAGAATAGAGGCATGAATATGCAAATCAGAAGGGAGTGGCCATGCTGAGTTCAAGTATACTGACCAGAATGTGCAGAGGACAGAGGTTTGGCTCAATGAAGGTCATGCATTGTTGCCGGATTGAGCGTTCGTTTGCTCACCCTGGAGAACTTGATTATTATTCACAGCGTTACTCGTAATAATGCAACAATCAGAAGGGCTGCTTTTCATATCCCCTTTTCAGAAACGTTTGGTTAAAATGCCAGAAGAATGTCAAACTAATGTCAGCAATTACAGCGAAGTCACAATTTGTATCAACTACCACATGCATCTAACGAGAGGAAACTGTTTTGGAGAAGCCATTAGCCTTGTTAAAAAACAGCCTTGTTTTCAGAGGCTTTTTGCACCACCATTTCTCTTCATTAATTATTATTAATTTCTCTAGTGAGATAATGACATAACTTAGTATTTGAAGATAAGGCAGCAGTGACAGAGGGACTGAGTGCTCATCATCTCGTCAAATCTAATTACAGATATCTGCTCCACTAGGGACACAGACCTGCACAGAGCAAATCAAACCAGTTCTCTTTTTTAATCACTGGCCTTCCAGCATTGACTTAAAACTGGAGATTCATTTAATAATAACTACACTTAGAACCTCTATTCATAGAGGTTTTTAGAATACTGTTACTGTATATGGTTGTATATGGATAGATGTTTAGAACATTGCTATGTGGCTGCTATATTCATAGAGGTTTTTAGAATGATGTTACTGTATATGGTTGTATATGAATAGATGTTTAGAACATTGTTATGTAGCTGCTATATTCATAGAGGTTTTTAGATTGCTGTTACTGTATATGGTTGTATATGGATAGATGTTTAGAACATTGTTATGTAGCTGCTATATTCATAGAGGTTTTTAGAATGCTGTTACTGTATATGGTTGTATATGGATAGATGTTTAGAACATTGTTATGTGGCTTCTATATTCATAGAGGTTTTTAGAATGCTGTTACTGTATATGGTTGTATATGGATAGATGTTTAGAATATTGTTATGTGGCTCCTATATTCATAGAGGTTTTTAGAATGCTGTTACTGTATATGGTTGTATATGGATAGATGTTTAGAACATTGTTATGTGGCTGCTATATTCATAGAGGTTTTTAGAATGCTGTTACTGTATATGGTTGTATATGGATAGATGTTTAGATCATTGTTATGTAGCTGCTATATTCATAGAGGTTTTTAGAATGCTGTTACTGTATATGGTTGTATATGAATAGATGTTTAGAACATTGTTATGTGCTATATTCATAAGGTTTTTTAGAATGATTGTACTGTATATGTGTATATGATAGATTTTAGAACTTGTTATGTGGCTGCTATTCATAGAGTTTTTAGAATTATTTTCTGTTACTGTATATGGTTGTATATGGATAGATGTTTAGAACATTGTTATGTGGCTGATATATTCATAGAGGTTTTTAGAATACTGTTACTGTATATGGTTGTATATGGATAGATGTTTAGAACATTGTTATGTGGCTGATATATTCATAGAGGTTTTTAGAATACTGTTACTGTATATGGTTGTATATGGATAGATGTTTAGAACATTGTTATGTGGCTGATATATTCATAGAGGTTTTTAGAATGCTGTTACTGTATATGGTTGTATATGGATAGATGTTTAGAACATTGTTATGTGGCTGCTATATTCATAGAGGTTTTTAGAATACTGTTACTGTATATGTGTATATGATAGATGTTTAGAACATTGTTATGTGGCTGATATATTCATAGAGGTTTTTAGAATACTGTTACTGTATATGGGTGTATATGGATAGATGTGTTTAGAACATTGTATATGTGGCTGATATATTCATAGAGGTTTTTAGAATGCTGTTACTGTATATGGTTGTATATGAATAGATGTTTAGAACATTGTTATGTGGCTGATATATTCATAGAGGTTTTTAGAATGCTGTTACTGTATATGGTTGTATATGGATAGATGTGTTTAGAACATTGTTATGTGGCTGATATATTCATATAGGTTTTTAGAATACTGTTACTGTATATGGTTGTATATGGATAGATGTTTAGAACATTGTTATGTGGCTGATATATTCATATAGGTTTTTAGAATGAGTTACTGTTATGGTTGTATAGTAAGAGGTTTAGAACTGTATGTGGCTGCTATATTCATAGGTTTTTAGTATGTTATATATATGGTTGTATATAATAGATGTTTAGAACATTGTTATGTGGCTGATATATTCATATAGGTTTTTAGAATGCTGTTATATTGGTTGTATATGATAGATGTTTAGAACATTGTTAGTGGTTTTTAGAGGTTTTTAGAATACTGTTACTGTATATGGTTGTATATGAATAGATGTTGTTAGAACATTGTTATACATGTGGGGTCTGATATATTCATAGAGGTTTTTAGAATGCTGTTACTGTATATGGTTGTATATGAATAGATGTTTAGAACATTGTTATGTGGCTGCTATATTCATAGAGGTTTTTAGAATGCTGTTACTGTATATGGTTGTATATGGATAGATGTTTAGAACATTGTTATGTGGCTGCTATATTCATAGAGGTTTTTAGAATGCTGTTACTGTATATGGTTGTATATGGATAGATGTTTAGAACATTGTTATGTGGCTGATATATTCATATAGGTTTTTAGAATACTGTTACTGTATATGGTTGTATATGGATAGATGTTTAGAACATTGTTATGTGGCTGCTATATTCATAGAGGTTTTTAGAATGCTGTTACTGTATATGGTTGTATATGAATAGATGTTTAGAACATTGTTATGTGGCTGCTATATTCATAGAGGTTTTTAGAATACTGTTACTGTATATGGTTGTATATGAATAGATGTTTAGAACATTGTTATGTGGCTGTTATATTCATAGAGGTTTTTAGAATACTGTTACTGTATATGGTTGTATATGAATAGATGTTTAGAACATTGTTATGTGGCTGCTATATTCATAGAGGTTTTAGAATACTGTTACTGTATATGGTTGTATATGAATAGATGTTTAGAACATTGTTATGTGGCTGCTATATTCATAGAGGTATTTTAGAATACTGTTACTGTATATGGTTGTATATGAATAGAAGAACATTGTTATGTGGCTGCTATATTCATAGAGGTTTTTAGAATACTGTTACTGTATATGGTTGTATATGAATAGATGTTTAGAACATTGTTATGTGGCTGCTATATTCATAGAGGTTTTTAGAATGCTGTTACTGTATATGGTTGTATATGAATAGATGTTTAGAACATTGTTATGTGGCTGCTATATTCATAGAGGTTTTTAGAATACTGTTACTGTATATGGTTGTATATGGATAGATGTTTAGAACATTGTTATGTGGCTTATATTCATAGAGGTTTTTAGAATGCTGTTACTGTATATGGTTGTATATGGATAGATGTTTTTAGAATGCTGTTACTGTATATGGTTGTATATGGATAGATGTTTAGAACATTGTTATGTGGCTGCTATATTCATAGAGGTTTTTAGAATGCTGTTACTGTATATGGTTGTATATGGATAGATGTTTAGAACATTGTTATGTGGCTGATATATTCATAGAGGTTTTTAGAATACTGTTACTGTATATGGTTGTATATGGATAGATGTGTTTAGAACATTGTTATGTGGCTGATATATTCATATAGGTTTTTAGAATACTGTTACTGTATATGGTTGTATATGAATAGATGTTTAGAACATTGTTATGTGGCTGCTATATTCATAGAGGTTTTTAGAATGCTGTTACTGTATATGGTTGTATATGGATAGATGTGTTTAGAACATTGTTATGTGGTATATGGTTGTATATGGATAGATGTTTAGAACTGTTATGTGGCTATATTCATAGAGGTTTTTAGAATGATGTTACTGTATATGGTTGTATATGGATAGATGTTTAGAACATTGTTTGTGGCTGCTATGTGGTTGTTTGTTACGATGTTCATTGATGTTTCTAGAATGGTAAATGGCTGCTAAGGTGTTCTGAGTGGTTCTGATCTATTTATCTATCTATCTATCTATCTATCTATCTATAAATATTTTTTTTTAAGGGAAAGCTATCAAAAAAATGGAAACAGAAAGATTCATAAATGATGATATAATTTGCTATCTATAATTTGTAACTATCTATCTATTTGTTTTGAACTATCTATGGTAAATGGCTATCTATGTTTCTATCTATCTATCTATCTATCTATCTATCTATCTAGCCGAGTCCCTCTTAAAAAGTCTATAGGGTTTCTAAGTTAAGCTAAAAAATGTAATATTAGAAGAAAAAGACAAAAGAAGGACAAAGCAAGATATCTGTGAGATGTTTCTTAATTGTTTCTGTTCCTGATCTCTTGGGACAGGGCTGGAGATTTATGTGTTGAATCGTTGAGGCGTGAGGCGTCTTCCATTTCCAAATCCCAGTCCTCCCCGTCCCGATTGATTGACTGCGGAAGGACAAACATCACACATCACCCATCCAGAATGAAAATTGGCTTCATGTTAATCCATTAAAATGCCAGAACCATTCTGTCAGCCCTTCAAAAACTAAATTATTAAAGCCCTGTGCTGATACAAACACAAAACATTCATGCAGCGAATCAAAAGCACTCTTCTGATATTGTGACCGTATCTGAAATTGTATTCAGCGATAGATGGCTTAGCTGGATATCAGATGAGTGCCAATGAAAAGTTCTGCTCTAACAGCTGCATTAGCATGACGCTCAGGTTGTGCGCGGCTCCCGCGGCGTGTCAGTGTGTGCATGCGGTAAGCAGGGAATGCTGGGAAATGTCACAGCTTTGGGATGGCTCCCCTGCTCCGAGGTCACCGGGCCGAAGTGAATCTGAACGGTCCAATTATAGGATTTGCATAATAAAAGATTAACAGCCTCAAACAGAGGTGAAAGCCTTTAGCAGCATAATACACAACATACATGCATGCAAGTGTTCATGTTCAGTCTTCACATCAGTCCATGTGCATTATTATCATCCTAATGCTCAAACCACTGCCTTTGTGTCTGAAAGTGAAATAATAGATCAATCTCACAAGATGATGATCATGGCAGTCTTCAGATTGTATTAATTATGATTGATCAATCACAGCAATGAGTGATCACTTATGAATGAATAAATGAATTAAATGTCAAAATATAATATAATATATTTATTAAATAATTATATTTAAATCAATATTATGTCTAAAATATATATATTTTTAAATAAATTAATTAAATAATATCAACACTTTTATTTTACTATATTATATTATAGTTCTATATTGGGGTGTAATGTGATTCACCGTATGTTACATGATAAAAATTTATATTTTTGATAAAAAATACAATATAAACATTATTTAATTATATTTATTTTATTATTATTTAATAATTACATTTAAATGCAATATTATAATTTCTTTATTATTTAATTAAAAATATATATTATATAATAGTTTTTTTTTACATAATTTAAATTTTTATTTTGGGGTGTAATGTGACCTGGGCATGTTTTTGTGAGATTCAACTTATGTTACATAATATAGGTTTTATTTTAGTCATATAATATCTTTTTTTTTAAATATACAAAAAACACATTACATTATTTAATAAATTCAATATAATTTCTGTATTATTCAATTCACTAAATAAACGCATTAAGTAATACATAATATAATAAAGAAGTGTATACTGTATATGCATTTTGTGCTTTTAATCTTGGGGTGCAATATGACCTGGCCGTGTTTTTGTGAGAATCACATTAAGTTGATGTAAAGCACTAGTTTGCATGAATTTGCAGAGCGACATTTCACTTGTTCTCTACTGAAATGATCCGTGCAAAGAGGAAGGAATCATAGCAGAGGTCCTCGCCACTGAGGCCCAGAGGATGCTGGGTAGTCTCTGACCCACTGACACACATCTTACACCCTCTGAACATCCATCTGCTTTTGAGACTCTGCTGGAGACACTAATGCCACAGTGCCAGCTCCTCTAAATCACAGGAGGGAGAAAGTGTGTGTGTGTGTGTGTGTGTGTGTGTGTGTGTGTGTGTGTGTGTGTGTGTGTGTGTGTGTGTGTGTGTGTGTGTGTGTGTGTGTGTGTGTGTGTGTGCATGAGGATGCATCGCTCAACTAGCTTAATATTTACTCTCTCTGTCCCAGCCAGTCTGTATAAATTATTCAGCCTCACACACACACTGTCTGCTTCCATATTGCCTCTGTTCCCCAATGTCACATAGCAGGAGCTGCTAACATTCAGACGGAAATGAAAACATCATGCTCTCTCGTACTAGTTCTGACTAGTTCACTAGTGTTCTCTCCACTGCAATGTGCATGTGTACATCTCTAAATGGGTCATGCAATGAAAAACAGGATTTCTTGCTTTTTTGAGTTTGATGCAGGATATTCAATATTTACATAAAGAAAACTTAAAGGTACAGTATCAAAAAAGGCGAAGGGTGAGACAGAAGGTGGGCAGTGGTCAATTAAACCCTAAATTATGTGTTTTGATGCAGGTTTTAAAGCGTTAGTTCACCCAAAAATAAAAACTTCACCATGAGACCATCCATATGTAGATGAGTTTGTTTCTTCATCAGATTTGGAGAAATTTAGCATTGCATCACTTGCTCACCAATGGATCATCTGCAGTGAATGGGTGCCGTCAGAATGAGAGTCCAAACAGCTGATAAAAACATCACTATAACTCCAGTCCATCAATTAACATCTTTTGAAGAGAAAAATTCATGTTTGTAAGACTAAAATCCAGTTTTAACTGTAATCTGCCTCTTCAATACAAGTCCATTATCCATAAACAACACTTCCTCCAGTGATAAAGTCCATCTCCTGTTGTCTCTCAAATCAAAATCCACACATATTTCTTTAGAGCAGTTTTAGACTTTTTTTTACTTGTAAACAGAGCTTGATCTGTGCATATTTCTCTCCTGATTCAGACAAGATTACCTTTTCACTGGAAAAAGCTATATTATGGATAGAAGGCAAAGTCTTACCACAAAGCAAAGGTTTGAAGTTAAAAACATCTTAAAGATGGATTTGTTTTTTTACAAACACACAGTTTTTTGCTTTATAAGACATTAATTGATGGACTGGAGTGGTGTGGATTACTGACCGTTTGAACTCCCATTCTGACGGCACCCATTCCCTGCAAGGATCCCTTAAGCACGTATAATATCTCACGAACATTGATCAATGCTCATTTATCAGATTCCTCACTATTTTCATTGGTAAAACAAACTAATTCTCTTAATTTTCATCCCAAAATTCCTATAGTTTTGCCACTGCGTGCTGAAATTCTCAAGTAATTATGAACCAAAATCTGCTCTCATTATCAACCGAATCTGCTCTCATTATCTTAGATCATGAATACAGCTACCGATGCATAAATTATGTAAATGTGTAGCTGTGGAGAGAATTGATTGGAACTAATTGATTAATGAGCAGCACTAATCTGAGATAATGTGCTGTCAGTCAATGTGAGTATAACGTCACAGTCACGGCCGGATATAAATCCAGCTGCCAAAAACACCATCAGTCACTGACCTGCTTCTCCAGACCGACTCGATCACTGACACAGATTCACATTATCACAAAATGACATCTCCAGGATTGAATAAACCCAGCGCTTTGACTGTAATGTGGCTGAGCGTCGCTTTCTGAGTAGCAGGTGTCAGAGATGAGCATGGAGAGGATCATATCAGATCAGACTAATAAAAGTAACAGGCTTTATTCCAGATGATGGATGATGATTTATACGCATGCAGACACTCACTCGATTCATGTTCTCCGGCTCTCTATGACTTTCGAATGCAGACGGGCTCTCTCTCCACATAACAACAGCGATGGAGAAGGAAAATTGATTTTAAAGCTGAATTGAGGTGACATGAGTGATATTTCCCACAGAATAAAAGGTTTTCAAAGCCGTATTTACTTGAGAGAGCATCCCTCTAAACCTTCCTGGGTTATTTCATCTTGGCTGATTCTTGTGAAAATATGCACAGTTCATATTTCATCTCAAAATCAAAAGTAAAAAATGTATATACTATGCATACATCAATAATTAAGTTAAAACGGTTCAATAATATAATAGTTAAAAGTTAAAACGTAAAATTATTAATATAATTTCAACTAATTTATAAAACTATTTTAACATTTTCATGACTTAACTGAATTTCTTTGCAAATCAATAGTGATTATTTTTATTAAAAATACTGTAATACATAAACTAAAAGCAGTACAATGAATACTTCAATGTTATGTAAATACTGAACAGTTTAAATTATTTAATTATTTTCTTTGCATTACAGTAATGTTTTTTTGCATTGTTTAAATAATAATAATAATGCATTTGATTTGGAATGAATGAATGAATGAATGAATGATGCATTCATTCACACATTTCTTGTGTTTTGTTGTACACCCAAAGCACTTTATAATCATGTGGGGGGGGGGGGGGGTCTCTCCTCAACCACCACCAGTGTGCAGCATCCACTTGGATGATGCAACGGCTGCCACAAGATAACAGCGCCAGTGCGCTCACCACACCAGTTACCACCAATCACGTTCACCACACACCAGGTGGAGAGGAGGAGAGAGAGTCATAGAGACAATCAAGTGTATGGGCTCACCACACACCAGCTACAGGTGGAGAGGAGCGAGAGTCATAGAGCCAATCAAGTGTATGCGCTCACCACACACCAGCTACAGGTGGAGAGGAGAGAGTGTCATAGAGACAATCAAGTGTATGCGCTCACCACACACCAGCTACAGGTGGAGAGGGAGAGAGACATAGGCCAATCAAGGTATGCGCTCACCACACACCAGCTACAGGTGGAGAGGAGAGAGAGTCATAGAGCCAATCAAGTGTATGCGCTCAACACCAACTCAGTGGAGAGGAGAGAGAGTATGAGCCAATCAAGTGTATGCGCTCACCACACACCAGCTACAGGTGGAGAGGAGAGAGAGTCATAGAGCCAATCAAGTGTATGCGCTTACACAGGTGGAGAGGAGAGAGAGTCATAGAGCAATCAAGTGTATTCCTCACCACACACCAGCTACAGGTGGAGAGGAGAGAGAGTCATAGAGAGAGAGACAAGAGCCAATCAAGTGTATGAGCTCACCACACACCAGCTACAGGTGGAGAGGAGAGAGAGTCATAGAGACAATCAAGTGTATGCGCTCACCACACACCAGCTACAGGTGGAGAGGAGAGAGAGTCATAGAGCCAATCAAGTGTATGCGCTCACCACACACCAGCTACAGGTGGAGAGGAGAGAGAGTCTAGAGCATAGTGTATGCTCTCACCAACACCAGCTCAAGAGGAGAGAGAGTGAGCCAATATGTATGCGCTCACCACACACCAGCTACAGGTGGAGAGGAGAGAGAGTCATAGAGACAATCAAGTGTATGCGCTCAGATGGAGAGGAGAGAGAGTCCACACACCACACACCAGCTACAGGTGGAGAGGAGAGAGAGTCATAGAGACAATCAAGTGTATGCGCTCACCACACACCAGCTACAGGTGGAGAGGAGAGAGAGTCATAGAGACAATCAAGTGTATGCGCTCACCACACACCAGCTACAGGTGGAGAGGAGAGAGAGTCATAGTCATAGAGCCAATCAAGTGTATGCACTCACCACAACCAGCTACAGGTGGAGAGGAGAAGAGTCATTGAGACAATCAAGTGTATGCACCACACACCAGCTACAGGTGGAGAGGAGAGAGAGTCATAGAGACAATCAAGTGTATGCGCTCACCACACACCAGCTACAGGTGGAGAGGAGAGAGAGTCATAGAGACAATCAAGTGTATGCGCTCACCACACACCAGCTACAGGTGGAGAGGAGAGAGAGTCATAGAGCCAATCAAGTGTATGCGCTCACCACACACCAGCTACAGGTGGAGAGGAGAGAGAGTCATAGAGACAATCAAGTGTATGCGCTCACCACACACCAGCTACAGGTGGAGAGGAGAGAGAGTCATAGAGCCAATCAAGTGTATGCGCTCACCACACACCAGCTACAGGTGGAGAGGAGAGAGAGTCATAGAGCCAATCAAGTGTATGCGCTCACCACACACCAGCTACAGGTGGAGAGGAGAGAGAGTCATAGAGCCAATCAAGTGTATGCGCTCACCACACACCAGCTACAGGTGGAGAGGAGAGAGAGCCAATCATATACGCTCACCACACACCAGCTACAGGTGGAGAGGAGAGAGAGTCAAGAGCCAATGTATGCGCTCACCACACACCAGCTACAGGTGGAGAGGAGAGAGAGTCATAGAGCCAATCAAGTGTATGCGCTCACCACACACCAGCTACAGGTGGAGAGGAGAGAGAGAGAGATAGAGACAATCAAGTGTATGCACTCACCACACACCAGCTACAGGTGGAGAGGAGAGAGAGTCATAGAGCCAATCAAGTGTATGCGCTCACCACACACCAGCTACAGGTGGAGAGGAGAGAGAGTCATAGAGACAATCAAGTGTATGCACTCACCACACACCAGCTACAGCTGGAGAGGAGAGAGAGTCATAGAGTCAATCAAGTGTATACGCTCACCACACACCAGCTCAGGTGAGGAGAGAGAGTCATAGAGACACAAGTGTATGCTCTCACCACACACCAGCTACAGGTGGAGAGGAGAGAGAGTCATAGAGCCAATCAAGTGTATGCGCTCACCACACACCAGCTACAGGTGGAGAGGAGAGAGAGTCATAGAGCCAATCAAGTGTATGCTCTCACCACACACCAGCTCACCACACACCAGCTACAGGTGGAGAGGAGAGAGAGTCATAGAACCAATCAAGTGTATACGCTCACCACACACCAGCTACAGGTGGAGAGGAGAGAGAGTCATAGAGCCAATCAAGTGTATGCGCTCACCACACACCAGCTACAGGTGGAGAGGAGAGAGAGTCATAGAGACAATCAAGTGTATGCGCTCACCACACACACAGGTGGAGAGGAGAGAGAGTCAGAGACAATAAGTGTATGCGCTCACCCACCCCAGCTACAGTGGAGAGGAGAGAGAGTCATAGAGAAAATCAAGTGTATGCGCTCACCACACACCAGCTACAGGTGGAGAGGAGAGAGAGTCATAGAGCCAATCAAGTGTATGCGCTCACCACACACCAGCTACAGGTGGAGAGGAGAGAGAGTCATAGAGACAATCAAGTGTATGCACTCACCACACACCAGCTACAGGTGGAGAGGAGAGAGAGTCATAGAGCCAATCAAGTGTATGCGCTCACCACACACCAGCTACAGGTGGAGAGGAGAGAGAGTCATAGAGACAATCAAGTGTATGCGCTCACCACACACCAGCTACAGGTGGAGAGGAGAGAGAGACATAGAGCCAATCAAGTGTAGAGCCAATCAAGCTCTCACCACACACCAGCTACAGGTGGAGAGGAGAGAGAGAGTCATAGAGCCAATCAAGTGTATGCGCTCACCACACACCAGCTACAGGTGGAGAGGAGAGAGAGTCATAGAGACAATCAAGTGTATGCGCTCACCACACACCAGCTACAGGTGGAGAGGAGAGAGAGTCATAGAGCCAATCAAGTGTATGCGCTCACCACACACCAGCTACAGGTGGAGAGGACAGAGAGTCATATGAGTCATTATGGGGATATTATGAGGTCATCCTAATGTCTCATCCGAAAGATGGTTTGTAATGTGCTTTTCTAAACCCAAGCGCTACAGTGAAATACAACAACAACAACAATAATAATAATAATACTACAAGTATTATTTACAATACATAAACATTAAATAGTTTAAATATATACAAATAAAAAATATACTCAAATGTCAATATGATATTAATAATATTACATTTTCATGACAATTAAAGTACTGTTACAATTCAATTACCATAATGCATCTGGAGATTTTACAGACTGACAAACAATTTTTTTGTAAATCAGTGGTTAATCTCATTATTTTAATTCTGATTAAAAATACTGTAATATATAACTAGGCATTACAACGAATACTGATATGATGATATGTAAATACTTAAAAGCAGTTTAAATGATTTCATTACAGTGATGAGATTTCATTTTTGCAGCATTATACAGTAATGAGATTTTACAGAAAAATGTGCTTAATAGTCACAAAAATGTTATAGTACAAAAACAAATATTTACAGGCTTCATTTACCCCAATCAAAACACAATTTCAGTCTTTCTTTTGACTTTAGGGTGAAATATGACTCAGATATTTTACAGTCAATATAACTGGGGTCTGATGGCCTTGCAAAAAAACAATGACTCTCTCTCTCATACACACACACACACACACACACACACACACACACACACACACACACACACACACACACACACACACACACACACACACACACACACACACACACACACACACACACACACAGTGTTTCCAGTAGCAACTCTCTGTAAGCCCTGATGAATCATCACAGTGGGCGACCAGAAGCCCATCCTCCCTCAGCAGCAGCCCTTGTTTTTTGTGTTTATTTATCTTCATTCTAGCTGTACTTCCAATTTTTTTGTTTTCTTTTCTCTTATTTTCTCTGTCCTTGTCTGAACTAGTCATATTGTCATGCCACGACAACCGCATATTCTCTCTGGTTCACCCAGCAACAAGCATCTCTGCTCCCCGACTCAGCTTATTAACCACTAAGATGACTTCAGCATCACGGCACCCCGGCTTTACCTAAGTAGCCTTCTATAGAGATGTGATGAGCGCACACAGGGCTTTCAAAGTCAAGGGGAGATATTTCGGTTACTATGGCAATGGCAGGAAATGAATGGATCGTCTTCCTTCTGAAGAACAGAGAGGCGAGCAGGAAATTTCCATTCGTGAGCAATAACGGCGATGGCTGGAACACGCCCAGGAGAGGCCTGTAACCTCACTCCAGGAGAAAGCACTTTAACACATTAACGTGAACGCAGAAACCTCCTTCCTCATTTCAAATTGAGCAGAAAATCACAGCTGATGGGAGGTTTGGGGGGTTGTGAGGTCACGCTTCAATACCATCCCAATGACAGTCTGTTTTCTTCTGATGTGCAGACCTACTGCTTCTTCTGTTAAAAGTGCACGGTTTTGTGTTTACGATATTTCTTGTATAGACTGCTTTGGTTTTGAGTTGATTAGCTGATTGGCATGTCACCATATTCTATGTTGAGGGAGAATAAGCCATGTAATCATGGTCCATAAAAAGTAACTGTGATCTGATTATGCAGTTTAAAATTTAATATAACCTAAATACAAGTACTTTTGGAATCTAGTTACGTAATTTGGATTACAAGTAATACTACCCAGCACTGTAATACATTAATTAATAGATACATATAGTTATACAGGTGCATCTCAATAAATTAGAACCAAAGTTCATTTATTTCAGTAATTCAACTCAAATTGTGAAACTCGTGTATTAAATAAATTCAATGCACACAGACTGAAGTAGTTTAAGTCTTTGGTTCTTTTAATTGTGATGATTTTGGCTCACATTTTAAAAAACACCAATTCACTATCAACAAATTAGAATATGGTGACACGCCAATCAGCTAATCAACTCAAAACACCTGCAAAGGTTTCCTGAGCCTTCAATGGTCTCTCAGTTTGGTTCACTAGGCTACACAATCATGGGGAAGACTGCTTTGGTTTTGAGTTGAATTACTGAAATAAATTAACTTTTCCACAGCATTTTAATTTATTGAGATGCACCTGTAGTTGTGGATGTTATATAGATGTTATATAGTTATACATTGTAAAATCTGGATTCTTAAGCAAAACCAACTGAGAACCAGTTGGTTGTTTGTATGCTAGCCTCTTCCTCGTTCTTCTTGTTGTGTATTTGCTCATACAGCAGCCAAAGTGTCCATCATTTCCTCCTCCTCTGACCTCAGCGGTCCGTCCCGCAGTGGCACGTGCCTTGAGAAAGAGGTGATGTGGTCGTGTACATCCCACTCATGCGAAGAGCCACAGAGCGGGTATTGTTTCACGCCTGGCATGTGATTTCGACAATGACGCACGTTTGCCACCTCTGTTTGTCCACCCATTGAGCAGATTGCCTCTGAAAATGCCACCAAAGAGTATTTTTGCAACAATGCCATTAAAAAAAAACATTTTGGATCCTCAAAGAACATTTCAGTGAACAGTTCTAAAAAGAACCACTTCTTAAACATTTAAAAATCTAAAGAACATTTTTCCACTATAAAGAACTTGGAAAGATTCCATGGATTTTTAAGGTTCTTCATAGAGCCAACCGCAATAAAGAACAATTTATTTTTGCAGCGTATGAGATATATGTGCACAGAACACCAGCTGGCATCCCTGCAGCCCAGATTCTCTGTTAAAGCTAGTGAAAGCTGAGATGGAGAAATCACAAAGCAACAGAGAAAGAGAGAAACGAACACACCGCCCCCGCAAAGCAGTGGCATGGCATGGCCAGAGCTTCAGAAGGGTCTCTGTGGCACAAATGCTTATACAGTGGGAACAATGAGCGCTCTGTGGAGGGCTCTCGGCCGGTGCATTGTGTTCCATCTCTCTCTTGTGTTTCCCCGTCTCAGCAGGCTTGATGCTTCTGGGAGGAGGAGGATGATCGCTTGGATATCGCCCAAGCGAGCGGCCTCTGATCGCCTCTGATACCCAGCAGGAGCGGTTATTTGAGAGAGAAGTGTAAGGCTGACTGATCTGATGAGCTGGTTCAACAACGACCTTGCGGGAAATGAGTGCTGCTTCATCCAGAAACATAATTCTAAAATAGTGCAATGAAACAGCTTCACATAATCAGAATTTAGATCTGGACTAACAAAACTCATCTTTGTTGTATCTGTTATGACACAGTATTGAACTGCATTCACTGCTATTTCCTATTCTGTGATTTATGTTTGTTGCTCTACCGCCTCAATTTCTCCTCAGAAGATTAATGAAGAACCACCCCATTCTATCCTACAATAAAATGCTGATTTAAAAAAAAACGTGATTTTAAACTTATAGTTTATAGAATTTACTTATAGTTTATATAGACTATATAGTCTTGATATGACTTTTTATAAGTCTCTAATTCTTTTAAGAATTAATGAATCAGTTACTGAAATGATTGAATTATGGATTTAATCACAACAGATTCATTCATAATGACTGATTTGTTGAGCAACTAAACAAGTGCTGATGTTTCTGTGCGAGTCATTGAATTACTCATCTAACTCATTCATTCAAAAGTATCGACTCATTCATCAACAACACAAGATTCTTTAATAAATCATTGTCTACAACTGATTTATTGAAACAATATATTATGAAATTAACATTTTGTCATTATGAGTGAATCATAACTCAAATCATTTAAATGAGTCTCAAAAATCATCCATTTTCATTCATAACAAAATAAGTTTGCCTGTAAGTGAGAAAAACCATTCATTAAGGAACAAAATTTATCTTCATGAGAGTATTGATAATTCATTCAACGTATATTCAAAAACGTATTCATTTATAAGCAAAAACAGTTGACTTTCTTAGGAATAGAAAACAGCATCTTCATACTGCTTTGCCATATCTGTTTAACACAGTATTGAGTAGAAATAGTAAAAAATAGTATGGGAGCATGATACTCTGCTATTTCCTATTCTTGCATGCCTTTATGATTTATTCAAACACACCGTTGCTCTATTCATTAAAGAACAAAATCCATTTACCTCAGAAGATTAATGAAGAACCTTTACCCCATTTATGAGTGAGTCACTGAATCATTCATTCAACCATGCAGATTTTTAAAAACACTGACTTTTTAACTTATAGTGTATAGTTTTGCAACAAAACAAGTAACTTTATATAGACCATTTCTGAGTCTTGATCATTGCACTTTTTGCATCTCTAATTCTTTTTAAGAATGTCATGAATCAAAATACTGATTCATGATAAAGGTGAATGTAGGAGATCATCACAACAGATTCATTCAGAATGACTTTAGATTTGATAGAGCAAATGAGAGCGAACGCCCCCCCCCCTGCAACCGCCGTGATGTTTATGAGCCAAAGCCACGCCTCCTGAATTACGTTCATCTATACTCATTCACAGAGCAGAACAACAGAGACAGCATTTAAAAGTATCGACTCATTCATCAACAACACAAGTAATTGTCTTTATGAGGGAATCATTGCTCATTCACAACTGATTTATTGAAACACTGATTCATTATGAAATGTAACATATGCTTGTCATTATGAGTGAATCAATTAAGTCGTTTGTTCTATTTGACCGTATTTAAATGGTCGTTCAAAAAAACCCTGCGAAGTGGACATTCACAGATATTCCGCCAAAAGAAGTAATTGCCTGTATGAGTGAGAAAAACACTGATTCATTAAGGAACAAAATACTTATCTTCATGAGCAAGTCATTGAATAATTCATTCAACGTATTCATTCAAAAACGTATTAATTTATAAGCAAAAACAGTTGACTTACTGAATTAGGAATAGAAAACTAGCATGCTACTCATACTGCTTTTGCCATATAAAGATACAGTAGAAATAGTAAAAATAGTATGGGAGCATGATACTCCTTATCCAGCATGCCTTTATGATTTATTCAAACACACTGATTCATTAAAGAACAAAATGAATGCCTTTATTTATGAGTGAGTCACTGAATCATTCATTCAACCCATTCGTTCAAAAATACTGACTCATTCGTCAACAAAACAAGTAACTGAGTGCCATTTCTGAGTGAGTCATTGTGCATTCACAAAAGAGTCATTCGAAAATACTGATTCATTAAAGGTGCTGTAGGAGATCTCGGAAAATGTTAACATTAGCCTGATAGCACTGAGAGCGAACGCGCCCCCCCCTGCAACCGCCGTCCAAAGCCACGCCCCCTAAATGCGCATACGCTCAAAGAGCAGAACAACAGAGACAACATTAAATTACTACATTAGGCTACATCAACGGTTCCCAATTACAGTCCTCGAACACTCCCCTCTGCACATTTCATTTGTATCTCTTATCACGGCCGAAGTTTGTTCTATTTGACCGTTAGTCATAAGTGCCCTGCGAAGTGGACATCACCAGATATTCCACCATGATTCCACTTCAAAGCGAGCGTATATGTAATTAAATTGAATGAGTCATTATGTCACACTTCAAGTAAGCTTCGTCTGTGTGTGAAGACACTACGTAGTGCAAAACCGTGAATGAATGTTCTGAAGTGAAGTAAGCTTCAGCGGATTTCTCCTGCTCAGGGAGTAGGGAGCAAAGAACACTGTGTAGGGAGCATGTCAATTGGAACACAGTTCATGCAAGTAGCTCTCTTTTAACGAGCTGGTTATGTGAATCAGGTGTGTTAACTAAGCGAGACATGCAAATATGCAGAGCGGGGGTCGTGAGGACTGGAATTGGGAACCGCTGGGCTACAACATGCATCTTTATAGCACTGTTAGTAAAAGTACTACAATTCCAGGAAGGAAGATCGGGTTGTTGATGCTTGTCAGTCATTCTCGCTCTGTCTGCACAGCGTACGTGAACGCGCTGATGATGACGTATCATGTCTGCGCGAACAGGGTGCGCAGAGGTATGCTGACAGGCAGGTAGGAAAGACAATTAAAACGCTCTGATCAAGAGTTTTGATTGGACGAACATTTCTTGGTCCTACACCTTCCACAGAATATATAAATACATTTAGATCACTTAACTTAATTATTGCTATAGGGATGTGAAGAGACTTTCAACCAGAATAACAAAAAAATGTTTCTGAAGACAATCACCTATGGCACCTTTGAGGGACGAAACAAGCGTTTGTCTTTATGAATGAGTCATTGAATCAATAACCCAACTGATTTGTTTGAATTCGGAAGAGCAACTTCTCTTACTATTTGTGTCATATAAAAAGGTGTCAGAAACAGTAAAACTAGTATGGTAGTTTTCTGCCTGTCTTTCTGAGTGAGTCACTGAACCATTCGCTTGAATGTTTCATTTAAAAATACTCATCCATTTTAATACCAGAGCATGTTATAATAATCTCAAAGAAAGCAAACATAATGTTGCAGGCTTTTAAATGGATTACAATTTTCTTAACGGTCTTTCAATGCCAACCTCTAACCAATGAACACCAGACACACACGACGCACGCACGCACGCACGCACGCACGCACGCACGACACGCACACACGCACACACACACACACACACACACACACACACTCTCTCACAAATGTGTTTACAGCATCAAACCAATGTCACCCCTGGGGAGGTTTTCTTGGAAGCGGCTTAAGGCTAGGAGCGGGGTGTGTAGTGTCAGCAGGCTAATTCATCACAGGGGGCTTTAAATGGAGTCTCCATTACCACCTGCTTTCCTCCAGACTGACTCTCTCCTGATCTGCACAACAGATACTGGGTCAGAGCGTCTACGAGGAGAATCCTCATTAAAAATGGATCAGCAGGATTTTTCTCCAGCTCGACACTAAAATCTGAAACAGTACCAAATTGATCTCAATCTCCACGAGAAAGGAGAAAACAAAAAGAGGGTGAAAATGAGGGCGGCTTTCTGTAGATAAGAGACCCAGGAGATTGCAAATGTACAGGTGCTGAGCTGAAACTTATTGAAGAGCTTCTCAGCGCAAGACAATGAGTGCACACTCACAACGGGTTCATTATATCACCAGATATCACAAAGAACATGGAAGACTGCGAAACTAAGAGTCTTGATTTTAAAAGAGATGTGAAACACAATGGGAACTATATTTAGAGTCCTTGATAAACCAGTCATGCATATCGTCCTCCGCTTTCAAAGGTTGTCTTGGAAACTGCCGCATGAATAAGACAGATATCTTCGCCGTCAAGGAAAAAGTTGGGTGTAATTTTAGCGCTTTTAGCCGCACAGCAGTTTCTTTGGTGCAAGAAATGTCAGGCGTACTGTACTCCGGGCCAAAGCGGTTCATTGTGCTGACATTTGCCAGAATCTGAGACATTCTGTGACATTTCTGTTCAGAGAGACACTGTCAGTCAGTGTCGAAAATATCCTGCTCTGGACCAACTTTCACAGGCTGTAAGTAATGAACACAGGCTCAGGTCGTGATCCTGAAGGATTAATGGATTAGAAACCACTTATCTTAACGACTTCGAGTGAAAAAAAGTAGCATCCAATGTCATGTCAGGCACAGTTCACATGTTGGCGTTTGCTTGTGCAAAACTCGCTGTCATGATGCTAGGGAGTTGTGGGTGGTTGCCATGGCGACGCAGAGCCGCATCTAAGGTACTCTGAGTCATTGTAACAGACTGCTATGTGATGCTGTGGGTGGATGATTTGGCCCGAGCCACAAGAGCCCACCTCAAGAATTTATAATGTTCTTGTCTCTACATGGTTTTATCATTATTTTTAATGAAGAAAAGTCTGTCCTTAAAGGAATAATTTGAACCCAAAAATAAAAATGTACTCACCCTCGGGTTATCCACAATGTTTCTTCATCGGATTTGGAGAAATGTAGCATTAAATGTCTTGCTCACCAATGGATTCTCTGCATTGAATGGGTGCCGTCAGAATGAGAGACTGATAAAAACAGCACTATAATCCACAAGTAATCCACACCACTCCAGTCCATCGATTAATGAAAGTGAAAAGCTGCTAAAATCAACATACCTGAAGTAAACTTCTTTGAATGTTTGTATGTCACCCTTTATACAGTACATCTGTAAAATCAAAATAATGGTGAACATGTCAAAGTCATTATTATTAACGAGAGAGATATTAAATATATAGTTCTTTATGAAGTGAAATATTACAATTGTGCAAAAATGTAGACATATAACATAAAATACATATGCTTTTTATTGGGATCAACTCAAAAACAGCAGAATATGAAGCAATACAGTAACTAAAAAATTAAAGATAATTAAAAACCAGCATACCTGAGGAAAATATCAGTAAAGTCCTTTTAATATTTACATGTTCACCCTTATACAAATTACAAGTAAAGGTAACCATGTCAAAATGGATTATAGTATGATTAATGAGACAGAGAAATAAAATAGAGTCTAATAAATAAATATTCATATATATATATATAAAAAGGTAGAAAAGCAAAAGTGACTTTAAAAGCAAAGACAATGCAGCTTGATTAAAACCTACCTTGAAAAGGGAAGAGGAGGAGTCAACACAGGAAATGATTAGAGGCACATGCTGTAGGGCTCAGGTAATTAAAGGGGCAGACATATTATGGACATATTGAAGTACATTCAGATATATTTTGTGTGATTTTACCCAAAATAATAACTACAAGCTACATATAATATACAGTCCTTAAACTACAATATAAACAAAACGTCATTTATATCATTGAAGCTAAGTAAGATACAATTACCAGATGATATAATGTACAATATTTATAAAACTTGACAACCTAAATTTACACTTATTAAAATGATTGAAAACATTGTGATGCATACGTTAATATTTATTTAGCTTCTGGTAAAGAACTCATAAACTGATGCAGAGGATCTTTTGTGAACATTACTGACTGGTGATTATTGACATTATTGAATATGAACTGGTAACCATCTGGATGAACTGATTTATTACTAGCACATTCTAAGAGAGAGTGTTTGATTATTGGCTCAAAATAATAAATAAAAACAGCAATATCCACTGGCTATTTGTTAGAGAAATTAGCTTGCTACTGGAAAAGGTGCACTATTTTTAAAACAGCTGCACAACTGTCATGCAATTGAAAAATGTATTTAGTAGTCTTGCTAATTTTAGTTAGTTACTCCCCAAACACCAGTGTGTGTGTGTGTGTGTGTGTGTGTGTGTGTCTGTGTGTGTGTGTGTGTGTGTGTGTGTGTGTGTGTGTGTGTGTCTGTGTGTGTGTGTGTGTGTGTGTGTGTGTGTGTGTGTGTGTGTGTGTGTGTGTGTGTGTGTGTGTGTGTGTGTGTGTGTGTGTGTGTGTGTGTGTGTGTGTGTGTGTGTGTGTGTGTGTGTGTGTGTGTGTGTGTGTCGTGTGTGTGTGAGTGTGTGCGTGTGTGTCTCTTGTGTGTGTGTGTGCGTGCGTGCGTGCGTGTGCGTGTGTGTGTGGACTGCGGGTTGAACAAACAGCGGCTGTCGACCCAGGCTGGTGGGATGCGTCTGCAGGGAGTGGGCACTTTAAATAGACTGTCTTTGAATCCACACAGTGATGCGAAGCAACAAGCTATCAAGGTGGCTCTCTGTCATTTACTCCTCTTTCTCAGGCTCAGGGCGATGAGGGAGTCACCTTCGTCACTGAAAGCGACTCCCGTATCCGGTGCTGCCCCGAAGGCTTCGGGACCGCCGTGACAATGCCATTAGTTTTCCATCAGCTCCCGTATCTGGAGGTATTTTCTGCCGCAGTGGGCTGAGAAATTGCCAAACATCCATGTCAAGTCAAGTCAAGTCAAGTCACCTTTATTATATAGCGCCTTTAACAATACAAATTGTAACAAAGCACTGCACAGTATCAACATAGGCAAGTTGTGTCAATAATGTAAAATGATAGGATTTAACACTCAATTTTCAGCTGAATGCATTTCATTATTGAATTTAGTGATGGCATTGTCCAGCTCAGTTCAGTTTAAATAATATTTGTGCAATCAAGTCGATGATATTGCTGGAAATGAAGATCCCCCACTAAGCAAGCCAGAGGCGACAGCGGCAAGGAACGAAAACTCCATCGGTGACAGAATGGAGAAAAAACCAGAAACCAGGCTTAGTCGGGGGGCCAGTTCCCCTCCGGCCAGACAAATCAGTAGTTTGTTCCAACTGCAGCAAAGTCAGAGTGTAAGCAGTCCACTGGTTCCAGTGGTCTTTACCCGATGAATGTCTAGGTGACGAGTTCCTCACTGGAGATCTGTCTCTGGGGCTCATCTATGTGTCAGTATAATTGCTGATGGTTGACTTCCTCTGAGGTCCTCCAAAGGGTTGTCATCATCTCTTCTCAAGTGTTCGGTCGTCTCAGATCGTTTAAGGGTTGGATCAGACTGAAGCTTGTGTTTCCTAGCTACCACGGGATGTTAATCCCGTGGCAGAATAGAAACAATCATGTCATTTAAAGAGGAGGATTACGATTCCTGCGTTACTCACAAAACCACACCGATGAGCCTTAGCAATAGACGAGGGCCATAAACTCCTCGTGTCTAGCGCTCGCTATCAAACGCAATCAATATCTCATTGTTTGGGAGCTTAATGTGGCACAGCCGCGTGTGTAAGCAAGCCTTCCAACTGTATTACAGATTACCGAATTAAGGCCGAGCATCAGGTCTGGATTTGAGCCAGTCTGCCGTGAGCTTGAATTAATGTTCTTCAGATGCAGATGAAACAAACTTTGGCTGCTACAGCTCTGGATGGTGGGTTTGAGAAAGGTTTTGTGCCATTACAACAGCAACGTGCATGTAGTGTTGCAGCAGTGATGGAGAACGAGAGTGGCTGCCCGTCGCAGTCAGTGGCAGGTAATTGCGGTGAATGATTACTGTAGACTGCTCGATGCAATTAGCAGCACGGTGTGAAAAACTCACTGAATATGTGTCTGATTAAAAGCCATTCAATTATTTCAAATGAAAATTTTGCTCTTTAATGCAATCAGGGTGCATTAGTGTTGTTTGCCAAGGCGAGCATCAAGTTGAGCATTTCTGTAGCTCAAACAGTAGACTGTGCTCGCAACACTGATGTCAGGGGTTTGATTCCCAGGAAATGCATGAACTAATAAGTGCAGTTTAAGTGGCTTTGGATAAGAATGTCACCCTAATGCATGTGCAATGCAAATCGCAAGAAACTATTAAACTAGAAATTACTACACTGCAAAAAGTAATTTTCCTAATCAGTATTTTTATCTTGTTTTTATACACTAACAATCATTTTAAAATAAAATAATTATTGCTAAAAATTACTCACAGTACAATAAAACTGCAAATAACACATTGGAATATATGTGCAAATTTCAAGTAAAAAGACGGAAATCATGTTTTCTTAATTGTACTCTAATAATCAGTTTTGTTTACAACTTAAAACATATTTTTTACAATGTACAAATATCTAAACATTCAAGATACATTCACTAAAGAAGGAAAATGACTTCATAAGTCTTGTTTTCTGAAAAATGTATCAAAATAAAGTGAGTTTATGCTTATAAAAAAATCTGCTAGTCGGGTAAGAATAATAAACTTTATTAGATGGCAAAATATGATCATTTGTGACCCTCTCTGTGAAACCTGCAGCTAAAGTCATTTTTTTTATAAAATATTTCTTCACAAAAAATCATCCTTCATAAGGTAAAGAACATTCTGGGAAAATGTACCCTTTATATCTTTAATATTGACTGAGTAAGATCATGTCAAATATTGAAATTATAGTGAAATTAATGGTTGAAATCAAACTTTGATGCTTGTTATAAGTAGATTCTGAGGCTTTAGCCTGGATTTCACAGAGAGGGTCACATTTTTCATTACCCTATTGGCAGATACTTTTTCTTGTTTTAAGCAAAAACTAATTCAATTCAAGATTATTTGTATAGCGCTTTTTACGATACAATCGTTGCAAAGCAACTTCACAGGAAAATGAAGTTTCTATAAATAGATTTATATTGTAGAAACTCAATATAATTTAACTTATGGCAAAATGTAACTCATTTTGCTTCTAAAGTAATTTAAGGATGCTTTGGTATTTGTACTGGAAAACAAGGCAACAAATAATAAGAAAATTTTTTTTTACCGTGCAATAGTTTTGAGTTTAATAATTTCTTGATTTTTGCATTGCATTTACACATGAAAAATATCTGCTGACAGAGTTTAGAAAAATACACTTAATTCAAACATTATTTTTCTTACCTAAGTGGCAGATATTTTTCTAATTTTAAGCAAAAACTTAAATTGTATAATTTTTTAGAAAACAAGACTTAATATCTTGTGTAATTTTGCTTCGAGTAAATGTATTTTGACTCAAGAATGTTTGGATGTTTTACTGAAAAACAAGATTTTTTTTTTGCATCTTTGATGCATAATTTATCTTGCAGAATTTGTGCTGCCGATGTGAATGATGCCTCAAATCATACAGTTTGTTGCTGAGAGATGTGCTAATGCTTTGCTTGAATTAATAATGGACACAAAATCCTTTAAAACACCAGCAAAGCACCAAAATCACCCACAGAATCATACGGGCTACTTTTGCATGGGCAAACACAACTCACATCTTGATCAAAATCAAGTTAATGTGATCAGCATTTTAAATAAAGTGAAAAAACAATGTCATAAATGTTCATTTAAACAGACAGCACAAAATGATCCCCCGAGGCTGATACCAAACACCGTGACCTCCAGGGCAGGGAGTCTGTCAATCGTGTTAAGCCCCGCCCACATCTTCTGTAGTCGCCATGGCGATTCCCACTGCTCATTAGGGCTTCTCAATTAAAGAGAGAGCAGCAGGTGTTTCCTCAGGAGCCATCCAGAGTCTGATTATCCCAACCTTTCCCGGCAGAAAGACGTGAGGAGGGAGGGAGGGCCTGCGGAGATGGAGCCGTATCCGACAGAGAGGAACGACACAACACACTCCACGGGAACAAGATCACAAGATAAACTGGCACCTGCTTCACAAACAACAGAAGCACATCTAAGAGCCAAAGACAAGAATAGCCATCAAGGTATTATACAGTCAAGCCACAGATGTCTGATAATCTACAAGATGCAGTTGGTTTAAAAAAAGCTTTCACATTGCTTTAGTCCTTTAAAGGAACAGTTCGCCTAAAAATGAAGATTTGCTGAAAATGTGTTTACATCCAGACCATTCATAATGTTGATGAATTTGTTTCTTCATCAGATTTGGAGAAATGTAGCCTTACATCACTTGCTCAGAAACGGATGCTCTGCAGTGAATGGGTGCCGTCAGAATGGGAGTCCAAGCAGCTGATGAAAGCACACCACTCCCGTCCCCTTGCCAGTGCTTCTGGCCAAAATACAAGTCCATCATTGATAATAACGCTTCCTCAAGTGGAAAAGTCCATCCTTTGTTGCTGTTTCATATCAAAGTCCACCCACATACAACATTGCTTGATCTGTGCAGATTTCTCTCCTGATTCAGATGAGACCACTTCTTCACTGGAAAAACAATATTATGGATTATGGATTTATATTTAGCAGGGAGAGGCAGTTTGAAGTTAAAACCATCTTAATGATGGATTTGTTTCTTACAAACATGCAGCTTTTTCGATTCACAATATAATAATTGATGGACTGGAGTGGTGTGTATTATTGTGATGTTTTTATCAGCTGTTTGGACTCTCATTCTGACGGCACCCATTCACTGCAGAGCATCCGTTTCTGAGCAAGTGATGTTCTTACAAACATGCACATTTGCATCGAATTCACACCCATAATACATTGCTTGGCCATTTGATTATTGTGTGTTTAAGCTGGGACATCATACAAAAACTCACTGCGCAGCAAGTTTCCAAGTGATCAGCATGCGATTTCTCCAAATGTGACGAAGAAATAATCAGCAAACCATTTTTGGGTAAACAATTCCTTTAATACATAATCCTTAGCATATATAATATTTAATGTTTGCATTTACATAGTTTCATGTGCATTTTTTATTATGCTTGCATATGACAAAACTACTTGCATGTCACTTTTTTATCTCAGAAAATGGGTTTGATATTAAGATAGTTTTTTCAGTCTGTTGGTGAACTTGGCTAAAGAGCAAGCATCGTGCCCTCCACTATCTCTTTCATCCGTATCTCCAGCCATGAGAGAAAGGTGTCGGCTGAATTGTGCCAAAAACCATGGCTAGAGGTCAATGAGCCATTTTTACAATAACAAAAACACTAATCAGAAAGAACTGATGAATAGAAAACACCCATACAGTAAAGTCATCCAGCAAGATGAAGAGGGAGGGAATGACATAAACTAGACCAACCATCAGCCTGTATCCTCATTAACCTAGATGAGCCATGGAGGAGAAAAATGGCTCTTCAAGACAAATACTGCATTTTTTATTCCACCTATTCCAGCGGAAACCGTGATGCTCTTAAACTGGAACTGCTCTGCAGCCATTCAAGCATTCAGTTCCAGCGCTGACCCAGAAATGAAGACAATCACAGAAGAAGAGCCACTCGTTGCCCCAGGAGGACTTTCAGCGGGTCACTACGACACACACTGGACAAGAATCAAGCACTCTTCACTTCTGCAGTGGAGAAGAAGCCCTAGAGCTTCTCACTGTATACAGCACGTGTGTAGAAATATTTCATAAAACCTCATTGAATCATTTAATAATAATGTTTATTTGATGTTTAATATGTAACATTAAGAGTGATAATAATGATGATAAGCATTTCTTTATTGTTTTTAGTAATTGATATACCTTTCATAGTAAATAAATATTTTAGATTTTTGTTTTTTATAATCATGTTTTGTCTTATCAAAGCAATTAAAAGAGACAAACATTCAAAATATATATTTCTGATGAAATATACAAGTATTTAATACAACTTTATTTATAAACCTGATTTAATACTTTGAATTCATAAAATCATAAATATATATGTACTGTTATTATTATTATTATTATTGTTGTTGTTGTTATATTGGGGTAAAATATGTTCCAGACATTTCTTGAAAGTTTTTGTTCAATGATTTACCTTTTATAGTAAATAAATATATCTGAAATATTATTAAATTATTATGATTTTTCTTATCAAAGCAATTATAGAAAGCAAAAAAGATATATGTATACTGGTTGGTTAACCTTTTGTATTAAATGTATTTTATTTATAGAACACGTTGTGTCTTATCAAAGCAAATAAAGAGATGGAAAAACGTCTTTCATAACATTTGGCATGCATGCATATCTTTTTAAGCCATGGAGAAAGTTTCTGACAAACGAGTGCCACATATCTTCAGATTCACTGGATCAGATCCTGCTTGAGCCCTTATAAATAAACATGGGAACACTGCTCCCTCCTCCACACAGCTCCACGTGCCAGAACAATCGGTGACACACTCATCCCGCTATTTCTTTCACTTCAGCTATTATCCATCTGTGCTGTTTAATTATGCATTTTCTCACTGTGAGGTTGGACACTGGTGGTTCTGTTCTGTGAATCTGGCTTTGAACATGTCTATACACATTTATGAATGAATCCTGATCAATGCTGGAGAACTTTATGTCCAATGAAAGCTGACCTATAACACAACTTGATGTTCCACGATTAAAGCAATATTTAATACAAGTTCAAATCTATGGGTTGAAAATAAAAATCCTGTTTACAGTAAAGATTTTACTATGGAAGCATGTTACAACGCATCAAAAGCACATACAACTTCTTAAACTAACATTACAATTACAATTGAAATGGTAAAATAAAAGCTAATTCAAAATGTTAATAACTACTATAATAGCATGTAGTATATACATAATATACTAATAATATTATACATAAAATATTATGCAATACATTTGGGATATAGAAGTTTTTTAAATATAAAATGTCCTTTTAATGGTCGGACTACTGCTATAAGCAATGTATTGTTTTGAACTAAAACTACAAAAAATGTTTGGTCATTTAAGTAAAGCTGAAATAATATCTATCTAACTAACTAACTATATATATATATATATATATATATAAAACTTACAAGAAAAAACTTTAATGGAAATTAGAAATGGTGCATTGGCAGCTAACTGAAAGTCTTAAAGTAAGTAAATATATAAATAAATAAAACTTTGAAATAAAAATCTAAAGCTATACAGACATATATATATATATAAATACAAAGATATATTGTAAAAGAAAAATCAACAATTAAAATTATAAAATAAAATGAAAATCTAAAATGAATCTAATTCAAAATAATAAATACTGATCTATAAATAATTCTAAAATAATACTTTCTAGGCAGCATAACTCTATTTGAGTTGATATTTCTCCAATAATCACTTTCTGATCTCTTTATACTATCATTTACTTTCTTTACCAGCTGCTCATGACAGGAGTTCAAATATTGCATATAACTTCACACAAACAAGGTTAGTCAATGATTATCTCACATTAGTCTCATGTTATGCACAGAGTGTTTGAATATTGCGGCTTTATTTAGGTTTTTCCACACTTTTTGTTTATTTTATGTACGATTACACATTGTTTTGTATTGAATGTCAAATCAATGTATTTGTTCATTGAAATAAATCAAATGCATTGTCTGTAGTAATGGATAACATGCCAAAGATGCTGTTGATAAAACATAACTTGTTTTGTGTATCTCTGTCACTAGCAGCAGCTCAGTTAAACACACACAGGAATACATCTGTTAATGTAAATTAAAACATGTCTTTATATTCATCTAAATATTTCACTTATAAACAAGAGTCTGTGGAAAATCAGCGGCGCACATGGAATACTAAAGTTCTGCTTTCATAATAAGAGAAGTGATTCTGACAGTGATGGGAAGAGCATAGCTGAGTAAGTCTCCTGTGCTCTCAGGCCCGTCAAACCTCCACGGTACGGACCCAACGCAGTCCCATGAAGACTGCAGACATCCACTGCAACCTAACCAGGTCTGGGGAAAGTTATTCCTGGCAGCTTCTCAAAAACTGACCTCGTTAAAGCAGACAAAACACCTGTTCCTCTCGGACAGGGCTGGAATAAAGCCATAAGGAGCCCTGGAGGAAAACGCCATCAGCTCCACAGCTGTAGAGTTGGGTTCTTGGGTTCTGCTGTTATTACTGGAGCTTCTGAGAGCAGAGCAGGGCTTCAGGATAACGGGGTCAAACAATAGCCATCGGCCACAGGAGGGTTTGACTGAGACACTGTAATGACAGACGTCATGCTGCTCCTCCACAATTACAGCCAGATGTGGCAGATCAATCTCTCCGCCGCGGATGAATCATGACAAACCGGCAGCCATTCATCTGACGAGAAGACATGAGGACAGAAATCTGTCACAGAACAAAGGACATCTTTAAAAAGAGCCTGAATCCCACAAAACCTGTCAGGAACATGTCATGTTACTCATATTTTATCATTGATTCTACAAAGATTCCTAACTTTTTTTATTTAGTTTAATAAACCACATTTTTCACTGTAAAAAAAAGATGTAATCAGTAAGTCATGACAAATTATGGTTTTACAATACTTTAATCAAAAGAATTTGAGAAATGTATTTAGTTTATTTTATATAATATGAGACTGAAACTTATTTTTAAGCCAGTTTAATATAATTTAAGTTGACATGACTTAACGACGTTGATTATACTTTCAAATGTAAGGCAGGAACGGAACCTAAGTTTTTAAGTTAAAATGGTAAAAATAGATTTGATATACTTTAGGTTATTTCAAGTAAATGCTAAAAGTTGTTTAAATGCAACATTTCTGATAAATTCTATAAATTGTTCAAAAACTCTCAAAATGTCAAAATTATTATATAAATTAAAATATCTGTGATTATTTTATCAAAAGGTGTGGGAAGGTGCATGTCTTAAATAAAATGATTTTATTTGCAATATCAAATATGTTTATATTTTTGCTATTAATTTAATTAATTAATTACGTGTTTGAATTATGCTTGCCAGTTATTTGAAATAAAAATAGCCTATGTACATTTTTACCAATTTTTTTTTATTGACATATCATATCAAAGGAAAATGTCATATTAGTCATATTTTACCATGCACAAAATAAGAAATATTAGATATTTTGAATAATTAAAATGAAGTTTAAATCATGTGTAGGCTGATTTTAAAACAAAATGAATAAAACAATAAAAAATTTAATAAAATAAAAAACTATTGGCTCTTGGGTCAACCAATTGTGAGAGTTTGGGGCGGGACTATCTGTTTGTTCGGCCAATGGCAGATGGGGCAGTGTTTGGAAATTATTTTTTTTATTTCCAGTAACTAATTTTTAATATGTAATTGTGAAAATTACTAGCAATTTCTGAGTGAAAATTGTTTGTATACCAATTTTCCTTCAGTTTAATAACACAGAAACAGCAGTTCCCTTTCAAGGGAAATGTAAGGCACGAACGGAACCTAAGTTTTTAAGTCCCCTTTCAAGGGAACTCTGTTGCGTTGATTTTGACGCTTTAGGGGAACGCTTTGCGTGATATGTCTTGAAGCACGTGAAATCAATCCAGGTGTAAATAGAGTGGTGGAACTATGATGTCACTTTGTAGGCGAAAACCCGGAAGCGAGTTAGCATTTTAGCACTTCCGGTCCCAGAGTCAATGGATTTTGGTAAAATCCCTTAAATAAGGTCCGTGGTTCACACAAGCTCAAGATACTTTCACGTTTTATTCTACGACCTAAAACACACCAGTTACACCACACTCGTGATTCTTTCTAAGCTGTTACGTTTCTTAAAAAAGACGGTTGCTAACAAGTTGTTAAATGAGACTACAGGTGCTGTCGGAGAACATTCAACGTCATCACGCCGAACGTTTATCAATTTACAGTATTTTCCAGTTGTAGTATAATTTGTAATACAATTCATTTTCGAATAACCAATGAATAGTTTCCCGCATTTTATATTGTTATTCGACAATGTTTTTTATTTTTTGCTTTGTCCCGAAATGCGACACAAGGCTTCGGATGGAAGATGCTCGTTTTATCATTTACTGATGCGGAGACTCTGGGTTCCTATCATAAGGTAAATTCATATTACGATTATTACATGTAAACAACACATTTGCCGGCTTTACGTGGTGAAAGTGAAACTTTAATAATGCATAGTGCTTAAAGCCACGTTAAAATGAAATGTTTACGGCCACATGAAGCTGTTAGAAAGCATATAGATTGAGGATTTCCAAGAAGCAAGGATAAAATAACGTATTGTGTACACAACCTAACAAAATTAGCTGAAATGTGGTGTTTAGTTCACTGAAATAAGTTTAATCTTACCATATCCAAAAACTTGCTCACTCTGCTGTTATTTAAAAGATTGGATATGCGGATATACGTTTTTAATTCATGTTAATCAAGGATTTATTGACTTTTAATGCACCTTATTTCAAAATGTGCAGAAATACGTGCTTTCATATGTCCTTCTGTTATGATTATTTCATTTATTCACTATACTATTTATTACTAATGTTTCATTTCAGTTTTAGTTTGGATGTAGTTTTGTATTTATTCCAGTTTATATGAAACAGTTCAATGTAGCGTGGATTAAAATTCATATACAGTGTAAATCCTTTTCACTGAACGTTAAAAATACGTTTGAGAAAGTTGTCGGGAGCGCGGTGCTGGTGACGTAGAAGGCGAGCGACCGTGGTGCAGTAGTTCGTTTATAGCCTAAGTTTAGCTTTTCAGTTCTGGCGCTTTTATTTAGGCTTCAAAACTCGTCAAAGTAAAATTATTTTGTGGAGATTATCTTGATGGACAAAACGTGTAAGTTTCATAAACTATTATTGTACACAGAGCTTATGTTTTGCGATAATCCAAAAGCCTATGGAAAAATCCTATTGGCTTATTGTCGAGGGAACCAGTTTCATGCTAACAGCCGATCCGCCTACAGAGTGACGTCATATTATCCCACTCTGTGGGACGTCAGAGCGGGTGACGTCACGAACCAGGAAGCTATAAAGCCTGCCCAGACGAAGCTGTCACTAGCTTTTTGTGTCTTCACAAGCGCTCTGTGTGAAACTGTCCTTGTCTTATTTGGTGTTGTCTGTCAGTATTTAATTACTCAGAAATGGCGAGCAAGCAACAACAAGGTTTTAGAAAGTGCGTTCATCCCCGCGCGCGTTATTTAACGGGTGGGGATACACACGTTCTTTGTGTTGCCTGTTTGGGAGAAGAGCATGCACGGTCAGTGCTCGAGAGCTCGGTCAGGCTCGCGTTCCCCAGGGCTCTGGTCCCGCTGTTGCCGAGGCTCAGCGAAGGCTGTAGTCCTGGGGTTCGCAAATAGATCTGTCAGCGGAGTTAGAGACGGACACAGCCTTATCTCCGTCTTCACCTGACAGGTTCAGTACCTCGTCTCAGGGTTGGGAAGCACGCGCTGCGGTTTCTTCCGCCCCGATCGAGGCACAGACACTTCAACTATCTGATTCTGAGGAATTAGATGTTGTTCGTGTCAATGCAAGAGATGCTGAGGATTCGCCACCTCCGTCTCGTGCTTATGAGGAGCTTGTAACAAGAGTGGTCGATTGGCCAGCAGAGAATGAGGACGTTAGTTCTAAAAACAAACAAACAAAGGACGAACGCATCTTGCCTTCTCGTGCACATATATATTCATTTATATATATATATATAAAACGGTGAAGGAGATGCCTTTACAGACACAGAAACATCTCTGTGTCATAGATAGTCTGTTAACCCGTCGACCTGAATGTGTGTGTGTGTGTGTGTGTGTGCGCGCGCGTGCGTGTAGCCTATGTGTGTGTAGCCTAGAATAGAGCATAGCGCTAAACACAGCTCCTTGAGTGTAGAAATGTTTTATTATTTTATTTTATTTATATACATGAAAAATGCCTTTCAGAGATGATTCATGAAACCCGACAACTGCATTGCATATTCGTGCATCTCAACCACACACGTAGCGTATTATTATGTGTATGTAGCGTGTGTGTCTGTCCGTTCTGTTTATTGGATGCAAATTAAAATAATTATTTACAGATGAAAGAATATGACATCTGAATGTATTTAGCTTGAAAACGCACTACTTTGATAAAAATGCATTTTTATCAGTTATTTGTCCAAAATATTGTATTTCTGATGAAACCATATCTGCATTCAAGTGGTGATAAAACATGAAGATAGAATAAAATAGTTTTTGTTTTGTTCACTGCAGGCTAGCTAGCCCTGTCTACTTTAAAGGTTTATGTGGCGGCCATAAGTGCTTACTACATTCATTTGGGTGGAATGTCATTGGGGAAAGATCCCCTGGCATCTTGTTTCCTCCGTGGTACTTTGAGGCTGAGGTGCTGCTGCCTTCTGTCCTCCTCCTTTTCAGAATGCGGACCAGGAAAGGCACAATTTGCTTTGCCCAGTGCGGGCATTAGATGCTTATGTCCACAGAGCTTCCCTGTGGTGTAAAAATTAACAGTTGTTCGTTGTTTTGGACCTCCTAACAAGGGGTCCCCTGCATCTAAGCAAAGGATGAGCAAGTGGGTGGTCGAGGCCTTCTCACTTGCTTATGATTCGGCCGGTCAACCTTCTCCAATCCTTCTTCTATGGCTGTCCGGTCCCACTCGACCAGAAGTATGGCGGCCTCCAAGGCCCTTATATCAGGAGTTGCTCTCCAAGAGGTTTATGATTCGGCAGGCTGGTCCTCAACACACATTCATCAGATTTTATTCTTTGGACCTGGACTCTACCCCAGGTTCCCAGGTGCTCTCGTCCTAGTGCTGCTCGTTAGATTTCCCACAGGACAGGCACTCGTCACTATGGTGGTGTTATATTAATGTTCCCCTATAGCGTCAAAATCAACGCAACGGTGTTCCCTTGAAAGGGAACGTTCGGTTACGACTGTAACCTCGGTTCCCTGAAGAGGGAACGAACATTATGTCCCGGAAATATCTCCTTCGTGCCTGTAGGCGACTTTCTCAGACTTTAAGCTAGTGACAGCTTCGTTTGGGCAGGCTTTATAGCTTCCTGGTTCGTGACGTCACCCGCTCTGACGTCCCATTACAGCTGGATTGATTTCACATGTGCTTCAAGACATATCACGCAAAGCGTTCCCCTAAAGCGTCAAAATCGACGCAACGTTCGTTCCCTCTTCAGGGAACCGAGGTTACAGTCATAACCGAACGTTTTCTAAATAAAAAGATCATTGTATTACTTTTTACTGTAATGCAAATTAAAATCACTATTAAGAATGAGAATAAACAAACAGAAAAGTAAGAATGCACACATTAAAGTAATGAGAATTTGGAAGAAAAATGTAATGGCCATCATTGTCACAATGGAAAACATATTAATGCTCCTAAAATATGCCTTACTTTTTATGCAAAATCTATTTTTGATCTTGTTTTGGGGCCAGTTGCGACCCAGACATTATATTTTTTGTGAGATCTGTCAATTTCAGCAAGATTTGCAAATCTTCAAAGCTTACCAGAATGATTTCCCCCCCACATGCACGATTGAGATAAAACATGAGTAGGTGACACATTTTGGGAGTCTAATACTCTGCAACAAATCAAAGCGTTTTCATATGTAAATCGTCCAAACACAAACGCTTCTGTCTGTCACTATCTTCCAACAAATTATCCCAAAAATAGCAGATTGGTCCGTTTCTGACACCTCATATACGGCAGATGCGTTTGAAACACAAAAGAGCACCTCCTCCAGCTTGTGGGAGGAGAGTCCACCATGTCTGGAGTAAGATCTCATCTGGGCCTGTTCAGTGTAAAGCCTGACAGATAATGCTTTTATGTGGATAAACAATTCCTCAGACACATGCCGGGACGGAAGTGAGCCGCTGGCCGTGAATAATGCAGGAGGAAAAGAGTGTGACAGCTTAGAAAAACATTGGAAATCTTTGTTGGAGACTTTAGTCGAGTAAAACCCTCTGTTTGTATTCAGATTTATCTTTCTGAACGCACAAAAGCCGGTTTATGATTAGCACACGCCACAAAAGAAATGCACACAAACCACTTTCATTGATCAGTTTGCTGTTCTTCTAGCAAACATGTTGTTTATTAAAGAGACATATCGTTTCGGTTATATAAAAACGTTTAGAAACCGTTAACTAGAAGGAGCATCGTGTGGGTGCTGACAGGTATAAGACACATACAGATGCTCTACAGACTTCAAGAACGATTCACAAGAATCACCTTCATCAAGAGAAAGGTCACGGCACGCAACACACAGCCATTTAGAAACATTAGAGAAATGTTACTTTCAAGAAATGCAGAAACACACCGTGCGACAGTAACACCGCGTCTACACCGGATGCAATCGACCCGATAAAAACTAGACCAATTCCTTCACATCAAGCGATATGATATAACTTTAGTTCAGCTGCTCTTTGTTTTCAGTGTTATCACGATCATGGACATCTGTAAAAGTGATTTTCAAGCCGGGAAAAGTCAGGAAATGAATAAATAAATATATTGGCAGCCCCCCCCCCCAATTTTTTTTAATTAAAATATCAAATATGTTATTCAGTCATTGCAGATTTAAATATTGTTTGGCAGTTACTTGACAAAAACCCTATAAAAATAATATTGAAATAAAAATTAAATGTAAAAATAACTTATGTAAAGTCTTTAAGATTTATTTTTCTTGAAAAAAGTTATGATAGGATTTTTTTTAAATGGCAGCTAAATTGCATTACATTAAAATGTAATATAACATTTAATGAAAAATGCATTTAATTAAAATTATGAAAAAATGCATATCAATTATTAAAATATTTATTACAAGTTAAGAAAAACTTGGATGGATTAAAAATTAAAAATGCATTTTTAAATATTTCAAAATTATTACAAATTCCTGGAAATATCATGAAAAAATAGTTGCAATTCATTCTGTCACATGATGTGGGAAGCCTTTATTTTCCATTTCTGTCTTCACCACAATGATTTTATTAGCAATATCAAATATGCTTTTATTTTTGCTATGAATTTCATTAATTCATTTTAAATTTAAATAAGTTACTTGAAATAAAAAATAAAACCTATGTAAAGTCAATAATTTGTTCAAAGATAAAGTAAAAAGTTAAATAAACAAAAATATTTAAATCTAAATTAAAGAAAAAATATATATTTATTTATTTTACAATGGGAATTTTGTCGAAAATAATAGTATTTTACATTCAGTAGATTTCTTAAATTTGACCTTAAAGGCCAAAGTATACTTCACTTTGTACGCGTACGCGAGGGACAGCGTACAGTGCGCGTGACGCAAATTTCGTCATCAAACCCCCGGATTTTTGTAACCGCACATGCGCATTAAATTCTCTTGCAGTAATTAGTTTATCTGCAAGGTGGAAACGCTGCCGTGGGGTATCGATTCACAAGGTAGCCGAAGAAAAACTGCATAAACATATGGCTTCACACACCTCCGGAATAAGCTTAGACACCGTCCGGCTTCCCAAACTGTAGCTTGCAGCAATACTTGGTCACGGCTAGACTTTCCGCTGTACTTACCGGACTTCTATGAGTTTTTCTTCCGTGTCCTTTGTCACACTGTAATCTTCATAATTGCTCCCTACGAGCCCCGCAAGGCTAGGAGAGGTATTGCAATTTGGCGCAAAGCGCATGCGTCAAACGTCTGTGTACGCGTACGAGTCAAATGAAGTATACTTTGCAAGGCTGCACGTACGACTCTGCGCATACGCTAACGTACGCGTAAAAAAAAAGAAGTATACTTAGGCCTTTAGCCTACCCTGAAACCTACATGTGACTAGTCTGTGATTAGTGAGCATCTTAAGTCGATCAACACTTCCAGTGCAGACAGACTCAATTTGAAGTGGAGTGACTCCGTGTGGATCGCCTCCAGTGTAGACACGATGCAAGTGCGGAAACAGAGTGAAGAGAAAGCTAAAGTGTTTGGCAGTGCAAAAAAAGCAGTCACTACTTATATATATATTTATATATATTAAGGACAATTATACAAAAAAAAGTACTTACATAATTTTCAGTCTACATTACCTTCTTTAAAAGAGCAACACATCGGTTGTGGTCAAAGTATTTACAGAGTAAGACAAAAGCATGTGCTTGTACAGTACGGTACGGTAGGCTCTGGAATCCCCACACATTCACTCAGCAGTGGGATCCAGTCGCCGTGTAGTTGGACATTTCCCGGCGTATAGTGCTGAACGGCGACAGCTCCAGTTCCGTAGTGCACTCGTGCTCGTTGTCGTCGCTGGCCGTGGCTGAGGAGTGAGTGGCGATACCGCAGACATCTGCACAGCAGCAGCAGCAGCACTCCAGAAAGGCACGGCCGAGGGGTTTGCAGAGGCACAGCAGCAGCACCGGCGTGACAGCGGCACGCAGAAACAGCAGCAGCTGACTGAGCAGATGCAACAGCGCCATGGTGCTCTGCGGGACCCCGGCCGCCATGTATGCCGAAACCATGTTGCAAACGTTCTCGGGAACCACGCACGCGCCGTAGACGATCGCCAGCGCCACCACGGTGCAGTTCATTTGGCTTTCCAGTCGGATTTGCTTCTTGTTGCCTCTGGCGCAGCCGCGTTCTGCGCGACGGATGCGCCGGGCGGTGGCAACCGAGCTGCCGATGGTGAAGAGCGTCGGCAGGCAGAAGTAGCAGCCGAAGCACCACCAGAGACGCGCTCCTTCGTAGGTCAGGCCCAGGACGTACAGCGTGTCGGGGAGGGACGTGGAGATGCGGATCAGGCAGCGTTCGGAAGCGGGCTCGTCCACCGTGCCGTCGCCGTTTTCTGACACCAGCTGGCGGATCAAGAGCTCAGGGAGGGCAAGGAGCAAGGCGCCGATCCAGATGACGGCCAGCTTGGCGGCAGTGGAGGTGCAGTTCTCGATCATCTCGTAGTACATCTGCACGTTGGTCGCGGCGCGGAAACGGTCGATGCAGAGCGCGCAGAGGGTGAAGGTGGTCACGCCGAGAGACGCCACCTGGAAAAATACAAACAAACACTGTTTGGTTATAAAATAAAGGATGACAAAAGTACTTCACTACCAAACTCATACTGCAAAAACAAATTTTTATTACAAATGTGGGAATTAAGTGTGATTTTCAAGCCTGTAAAATATTTTTTATCATTTATAATATTTCTAATTATGCACAACTTTTTCCAAGTACTGGAAATATCATCAAAAAATCTATTCGTCAAAAGGAACCCTGTATTTTCCACTTCTGCCTGAAATAAAATGTTTTAATAAGAATATTAAATGCTTATAATTTTTTGTTACGAATTTCATTAATCTATTACATATTTAAATAACTTCTGGCAGCTACTTATAATACTTAAAATAATCTATGTGAAGTCAACTTTGACTAATTTTTTGTACAAAAAAAATGAAAGTCAAAAACTAGAAAAACATTAATTGAACAATTCTTAAAATTTGTGTTGAAAAAATATGAAACTAAATAATATATAAATAATAAATAGCTAAAAATAAAACTAAAGAAGAATAATAAAAAAACTCTTATATAAAAATTTTGGAAGAACATTTTACATTCAATTTGTTATTTATATAAATAATCAAAAATCCAATGAATATAAAATACTTTTTTGACAAAAAAAAACAAACTAAATGTACATTTTGGAATTAAATTAGAAAAATAATGGAAAAAAGTTTACCAATTTATTATTTTTTGACAAAAAATAGAAGTAGTATTTTACATTCTATGGATTGTGTTGCAATGAACATGAGAAAAAAATACAGTGGTATTTTATAAAGAGGGGAGAGGAAGAAACATTGCAACGTGTTGAAATAAAGAAATGCAGCTGTTCCGTGGTTTGTGCTGCAAGTTGTGCTGTCCAATATATCAACTGCAGTCTGGAGAAGATTCTCTGTGCATTGCATATATATGTATCTCACAAAAGTGAGTACACCCCTCCCATTTCGGCAGTCAATTTAGTATATCTTTTCAAGGGACAATACTATAGAAATTAAACTTGGATATATTTTAGTGTAGTCAATGTGCAACTTGTATAGCAGTAAAGATTTACTGTCCTCTGAAAATAACTCAACATACAGCCATTATTGTCAAAAAAGCTGGCAACAAAATTGAGTACACCCTAAGTGATAACAGCTATACATCATTTAACCATGCAAAGCCACATGTCCTATTCATCATGTTCATGTTTTTGTCTGCTTGACAGGACCATACAAATATGTGTATCTTGTTTTAGAGCAGTTAAAATGTGGTTCTTTGAGTACAATTCTCTCATACTGACCACTGGATGTTCAACATGGCACCTCATGGCAAAGAACTCTCTGAGGATTTGAGAACTAGAATTGTGGCTCTCCACAAAGATAGCCTAGTCTATAAGAAGTTCGGCAACAGTTACAGTACAGTGGCCAGGGTCATACAGAGGTTTTCCAAGACGGGTTTCACTCGGAACAGGCCTCGCAAGGGTCGATCAAAGAAGTTGAGTCCTTGTGCTGTGCGTCAGGTGCAGAAGCTGACTTCAACAAATGTGTGGTGTCGGCATTTCTTTAGAGGTTGCAGAAGTGGAAGATCAGCTTGTCAGCGCTCAGACCATACGCCACACACACTACAACAAGTCGGTTTGGATCATCCCAGAAGGAAGCCTCTTCTGAAGCTGGCTCACAAAAAAGCCTGCAAACAGTTTGCTGAATACAACCTGGCCAAGAGCATGAATTACTGGAACCATGTCCTGTGGTCTGATGAGTCTACGGTAAACTTGTTTGACTCAGATGGTGTCCAGCATGTGTGGCGACGCTCTGGTGAGGAGTACCAAGAAAATTGTGCCTTGCCTACAGTCAAGCATGGTGTTGGTAGCATCATGGTCTGGGTCTGCATGACTACTGCTGGTACTGGGGAGCTGCGGTTCATTGAAGGAAACATGGATTCCAACATGTACTGTGACATACTGAATGTTCAACTGTAGCAGAAGAACTGTTTTCCAACATAACAACCACCCAAAACACACTGCCAAGATGACAACTGCCTTGCCGATGAAGCTGAAGGTGATTGAGTGGCCAAGTATGTCTCCAGACTTGAACCCTATTGAGCACATGTGGGGCATCCTCAAGCGGAAGGTGCAGCACCATGTGTCTAACATCCAGCAGCTCTGTGATGTCATTATGGAGGAGTGGAAGAGGATGCCAGCAACAACCTGTGCAGCTCTGGTGAACTCCATGGCCAGGAGGATGAAGGCAGTGCTAGATAACAATGGTGCCCCTACTAAATATTGACACTTTGGACACCGTTTAGACATGTTCACTTAGGGTGTACTCATTTTAGTTGCCAGTTATTTGGACAATAATGGTTATATGTTGAGTTATATTTAGAGGACAGTACATTTGTACTTCTATACAAGCTGCACATTGACTACTCTAAAATATATCCAATTTTAATTTGTACAGTATTGTCCCTTGAGAAATTATACTAAAATTTTTGCTGAATTGTGAGGGGTGTACTCACTTTTGTGAGATACTGCACACACACATATGTATATATGTATATATATATATATATATATATATATATATATACACACACACATATATACTCACACAGTCACCATTTAATTACATGAGGTAGCACATTTACATTCATACTGACCCCCCCCCCTAAATCTTTAGTATTTAGTTTTCTGTATAAGAAATGGCATTGAAAACCATGATATTTCTCTGGTATTTTTATCAGATGTCAATGTTGGTATCATGACAACCCTGTTTGCGATATCTTTGAGAGCTGTGTTATTTGTCAGTAGGTGTCTAGTGTAAATGGAGTAAGGCCAGTGGCGTAAACAAACCACTTGAAAGGAAAGTCTGAATTATATCTGGCTGAACCCAATCCTACAGCTGGAAACCGTCTCCTAATAATCATTCAGCACATAACAGCAGGTTCGACCAAACGAGAAACAAACGGCTCTGTTTTTACAGACTTTATCTGCTGTGTTATTGTGACAGACAGTCAACCTCCTGCAGGCCCGGCAATTAATTCAGCCTGAACTCAGCAGGCCCCAAAACTCCCAATGCACCCTTCCCACTGCGAAACGGGACATTTCACGTGACTATTGCCATAATAAATTGGGTGAAATGAAAGAGTGTTTACAGAGGCGACACAAAAGAAACAACTGCAATGAATGGGAGACAACTGGAGAGCTTCTTGGCTGCGTTCGAGCCGCTGCGTCCCAGCGGATGATACAAACCCAAATGAAAGAGCCAACTAAGTGTTTGTCTTCATTATCATAATTACAGAGCAATCAGGCACATCAGAATCAAGGAGGAGACAATTAGCGGAACGACGCTCATGCATTGATGTCTAAATGAAAACTAGTCCGCCTCTTTCATCTCCAAAAAGCAGATCGCTGAGATCCTTCATCATTTTGACAAAAGCAGACTGTTCAGAATCCATTATGGACCACTGTGTCCATTAAGATGCTGTAATGGTGCTATATTACTTCCATAGGTGTGAAATGCATCCATCCTGCCCCATTAGACGCTCGGCACGTTGAATGATCGTCGGTTTACTGTGTGGGTTTGTAGGATGGGAATATTCTCGCAGGACGGGAAAGTGATGCTTCCGGGCTGCACACTACTGCTGGCTTTCCTTGTGTGTTTTGCGGGCCTGTAAAGTTTCAGAAGGACTGTCACTAAACTAGTTTTAATCCTCTCGCAGTTAACCTTGTGAGAGCATTAATGCCACGAAATGGCATTAGCTTGTAAGTTTGATTCATTTCTGTAAGGAATTGGGAATTTGTTCACAACATCAAAAAGAAAAAAAAGAAAGAGAAACAATATCAAAACGAAAAAAATTAAATGCCTAGATTTAATGTTTAACTCGACAAACTTCTTTCAGTAGATTGTTTACTGTATTTTGCTTCTTGCATAAAACAAATGAATCTAGAATGGCTTTTTGGTTGGTTTCTGACAGAAAAAAAGGATATGTACTTTTATTTTATTTTATATATATATATATATATATATATATATATTCTCTTCATATGAAGAGTTCAGATGCAAAAGCCTCTAAGTGCCATTTTAAAGTTTGTTTTTAATGAGCATTTTTTCAGGCTCCTATGTGCAGGTTCAGTATTTTCACTTTAATGGCAATGAATATGTTCTTTTCATTGGCATTAAAGTGAAATAACTGAACATAAACATAGAGCCTGAGACAAATGCTCATTTTAGAAAATGGAAAATATTGGCTTTTTCCTCAGCATATGACAAAATCAAGTTGTAAACACTAACTATTTTTTAAGATTACAAATATATATTCAGAAATACATTAAATATCTTCAAAATGTGGAAAAAGATTGTCTTTTTACAGGCTTTCTTTATCATTTACAGGCTTAATCTTACAGGCTTTTTACAGGCTTTAAAAAAAGGAATCTGACAAGGTGTAATCAAGCAAATCAAAGTGTAAACACTACATGTATGTGTGTGTGTGTGTGTGTGTGTGTGTGTGTGTGTGTGTGTGTGTGTGTGTGTGTGTGTGTGTGTGTGTGTGTGTGCATGTGTGGTTTTGAGGACACAAATTTGTGCATGGGTACGTGAGTGAGTGCATTTTCAGTGTGTGTGTGTGTGTGAGGGCTAAGTAAATGAATAATTATCACAAATGTTGTGTGTGTGTGTGCGTGCGTGTGTGTGTGTGTGTGTGTAAATAAATGAATAATTATCACAAATGTTGACATGTAGAAAACTCCTGAGTGACAAGGAAAGACCCAGGGAGAACAAGAATGCAAACAATGTACTTGGAGTCAAGACCACAGGCTGTGATTCATGTGATCGTGTGGTTTGAAGCTCACTTTCACAGTAATCAAATCTAAGGTCTCTCTGGTCTCCACACACCTCACGCTCTGAGACTCCAGACCATGGCTCTCTCTCTCGGTCTGATCTGACATTCACATGCATTTGGAGGCATTTTCTAGCTTACAGGTTTCCTAGCAGCAGGTGATGATCGCATTGGCTGCAATGGTCTTTACTAACGGCTCATTAATTCTCTGATTAAGAGGCTCTCCAGAACGATGGAGGTGCTGGTTATTAATCTGGTTTAACGGTTGCTTTTAGACCGGGTGACTGCAGGCCATTGTTGGGCTACCGGCCAGCAGGGACTGCAATAATTCTTACTTATTGACAAATGAGATGCACTGAGGCATGAGTGAGCTAGAAGCAAAAGCTATTACAGGAATAGTGTTATATGATGACCACAGAATGAAACCAATACATATTGAGCAATATAAATTCAGAGCATTAGAAGGGGAGTTAACAGCCTGGATCAAAAACACAAACACAAAGTGGATTAATGATAGAAGAGAAAGCCAACAAAAATCTGTAACGAATCCAAACAATAATATTAAATCAAATCAAATGCCTGACACTACAAGTGGTTTGAATAAAATAAAATAAAATAAAAATACTCACGACCCTACAAAGCAGTTTGGAAAATAAAACAAAATTAAATACAAGCAGTTTGGAGAAGAAAAAAAAATATATCTGTAAATATTTTAAGTGGTGTTTTGCTAGATCAGAACTCACCACTATGATGCTAAGGTTGCTAAAACGTTCTGAATGTTGTAATGTTGCTATGACAATGGTAGGAAGCCGAAAGCCAACAGCTGTCAGATACGCCTCTGCAGCATGTTTGCTCAAACGAAACAAGGCCTTCCTGCAAATCTGTGTGTTGTGACTGATGCAATCTCCAAAAACCTAAAGGCCAGTCAAAACACAAGTCAAGTTAAAACACTGGCACCGACACGCCTTCCTCAGATCCGCTTGACCTACCACAGCAAGAAACCTCTGATAAATCAAACCCAATGATCAGACAAGTTCAACGGTGCAGTGGAGTAAAACTCAACAATATACTTCTCCACCCTTGAGCAGCAGCTCTCTGCAGGAGACAACCAGTGAAGGGACGTCAAATGTTAAAAGCGTCAGGTCTGAACAAAAGCAGCAACGAGACCCTCTCCCAGAATTCAGACTCCCAGCTCACATGAACTATCACGCACCAGCATGCATGTGTGTGTGAGTAATGGAGCCGGAGGCGTTTTCTCCTCACTTAGCTTGCATGCAGTCGCTGGCGATCAGCATTCATAGCTGCGCTGCAGCCGGAGGGACGAGCACATGCGCGCATGCACAGTGGCTCGTTTTCATTCAGCTTCACCATTGTCAGGCCGAGCCTCCTGGCCTTCTCTGCCTGTCCCATACAATCACAGCAGGCACGCTGTGTGCCACCAGGATGCCGCATTTGCACGGCTCTCCCTCCAAAACCCAGTCTTAACACCCCCTCACACCCTTCACACTCACAAAAACAATCACAGTCTACTTCTCTAAGGCAAACGGATGGGTGAATCTCACCAAAGCCTCTTCAAAGGGAAAGCGGTTCAATCGGTGGCCATCTTGGTAACACCCATGGTGCAGCTATTTTCTGTGTATACAAGCACAGCTCATATCTGAGGAAGGCTGAAGTCTAGACTCTCAGAAATAAAAGGTACAAAAGCTGCCACTGGGCCTGTGCCCTTTGGAAAAAGTACTAATATGTAACATTAGGATACTAATATGTATCTTTAAGGTACTTACAAGCACCTTTTACTGGTAAATAAAGTATAAAGGTGCACCTTTTTAAAAGGTACCAACACAACTTTTGTACCTTTTTGTCTGAGATTGTATGAAACTATTTGTCAAGTTTGCAATATAGCAAGGGCAGCAATACATGCAATACAATTGGTATAATAAACTGTGCTAAGACTGATGCCATATTGTGCTTTCCAATTTCATTTGTTGTTCTACAAGTGGTTGGAGTGATACTTAAAAAAATATAATTTGTATATAAAGTAAATTAAGCCTGCTTTAAGGATCATTGAAGGGAGAATTAAAAATATGAACACAAAAGAAGATACTTTGAAGAATATAGGTAACCAAACACTTGAGGGTAGCCATTGGTTTCCATAGTATTTTTTCCATACTATGCAAGTCAATGGGTACCGTTTTGTTACCCACATTCTTCAAAATATCTTTTGTGCTCAACAGAAGAAACTTAAACTCATGTTGTTCAAGTTAATCATGAACATTTTGGGGTCACTGTCTCTTTAAGATGTTTTGCATTATTATTTTTTGCATGACAATTCAGCACATACAAAATCTCACTACTGTAATGTGAGATTAAATGACAGTAATGCCTTTACATTAAATCAATGCATCAAATTAAGGAATTTATAATTGAATAAATGCATTACTGTACAAATGACTGTATTACAGTAACAAAATATATAATGAGAATAAACAAGAATAGGAATTACAAGAAAATATGGACAAAAATCTTGGGGAAATGCTTAATTTTCATGAAAAATATTTTGCAATGCAATAAATAATAATAATAATAATATTTTACTTAATGCAGAATATACTATTTTCTCCCCTGTTTGGTTTTAGGGTGAAATACGATCTGGATATGTTTTTGTGAGGGTCACCAGGACATGTTTCCAGCCATAAAATGAGTGCACAATGATTTGACACTAAAGAAGCGCAGTGTTTGGATGGTGTAAAGTGAGCTCTGCTGAAACAGGGTGTGGTGAGGAGATCCGGATGGCAGCGGGCTGCTGCAGATTTCACCTCAAATAAGCGCTTATGGTTGCACCATACAGTATGTGACGGGAGTGGGGCAGAGGTCAGAGCAGACTGTCAGTGCAGGTGTCCTGAGGGCAGGGTGGATGATCTTTTGCATGCAGGGAGCACTGACGTCTCTCGAAACGAGACCAAATTACCCACGACACGATGCCATGGTTTCTATACCTCATCCTCAAGAAAAGCAAACTTTAACACTGATACACTTACTTATGCATGAAATACTAGATCATTGTAAAAGAACACAAAAGATGATATCTTAAAGAAGGTTGGGTTTCAAACAACACTGGCTTTCATAGTAAATTAAATATATATATATTTAGGCCACAATTTATGATTTGTTTAACTGAAAACATTGGAATTTTGACCACAATAAACATATTCACACTGATTCCAAGCAATTTGCATAATTGCATTTTGGAAAATATGATTATTTAAATAAAATCAAATAGATGCAAATTGTTAATAATAAACCAAACCGTGATTTTTTTTAGAGCAGAAATCTTACTGGTGTCTTTTATATTAAGTTTATTGGTTTTATATTAAAGCTGTGTAATCCCAATTTTTATATGAGATTATAATTGTTTTAATTTGATAAGATTTAGACATTTAAATCTTACATTTGGGTCTAAACATTTTTTTGTAGACAATCCACACCGAGACATTTTTCTAAATATCTTCCATGTCCCACAAAAGAAAGAAATTCAAATTTGGGCGACAATATGAAGGCGACGAATTTACAGAAATTAGATTTTTTGGGGGGGTGAAAAAAGTGCCAAAATGTAAAGTTGTTAGTGGTTTACTCTATTTAAGCTCAAATGCCGTTATTCAAAGCAATTATTTGTACCCATCCCACATAATATGCACGTGCACATTTAAAACCTGTTATGAATGAACATGGAATCCATTACCTCAATATATGGCACGACTTTACAGGTGAACTGACCCAGCAGCCAGGTCTTTGTAAGTTCGTGAAACACCACGAGTGGCAGGCAAAACAAGAGCAGTGCAAAGTCCCAAATGGCCAGGTTAGCCAGGAGAGCATTTGAGATGCTCCTCATGTAGTAGTTATGGCACACCACACACATTATTGCTATGTTCCCCGTTATTCCCACAGTGAAAATGAGGACGGAGACGATGGTGATTGCATACGCCCCGTACGTCTCGCCAGTGACGGGGTAGAAAGGATTGGGGAAGAATTCGCTCTCCTCATCCTCGGCGTACGGAGGGGTCATCGGAGTGGCGTCCCATGGGTCGTCTACCTGTTTGGTGTGGAACTCAGCAGTGAGATCGAATGGGAAATCTGTGGAGGTGAGAGCTAGAGGCTTGGGCATCGGTTCCCACATGGATAAAGAGGATGTCAGGGCGTTATAATAAGTTTCGACTGGTGTCAATGGGGCAGCGCTTTTATTCTGTCCTCTTTTCAAGCTCTTAAACGCTTTCTTGTGGTGTTCCTTTGTGCCTCGTTTGCGTCTGTAGTTTCTTTCTCGCTTGCTTGTTGAATACGGCTTAGAGTTATTGTGTCCACCTACTGTTCCCATGGTAGCAGGCATCTCGCCATTCAACTTTTTCCTTTTATGTCGCCGAGAGCGCTTATGTAGATTTGTGGCACTCTCCGTGACCGCATGTGTTCTGTTCGACAAGAGATGTCTGCATCCATACCGCTTACCTCCGCTCTCCAAAAGCAGCCAGAGACGCGAAGACAAGTCACTGTTGTCTTGTGAAGTCTGTTTGATGTCAAAGGCAGGTGTACCTGCGGCTCGATGCCTTGCAGGGTGTGTGGCACTGGGTTTGGCATCACGAAGGCTCCTAAGAGTTACTGGTTCTTTGGTGTGTGCATTACGGTTTTCTCCGTGCAACAAAACATGTGGACAACCTGCAATGAAAAAGATCGTTCTTAAAAGCAGCAGCATCTGCATCTTCACCGAGTCAGTGTGCTGAAGATGTTAGAAAAACACTCTCGTGTGGTGCATTGCAAAGAACACACGCTGTTTTCCCAGATTCACATTATTAGAAGGAAAAGTTCACACGCGAACGATCTGTAAAGGCTAATTAGATCCATGCAAATTACTTTTCCTGTTACATCCACTCCGGTGTCGTGTGGCAAATAAAAACCACCTCCTCTAGATTCTTAGCGTTCCTCGTCTTAAAGTGCCAGAAAGACGAGATTGCCTCCAAACGACATCATTTGCGTTTCTGCTTGTGCATCCCAGCCAGCTGCAGGAGTCGGTCGCAGCTCGTGTTCTGTTGGGCGCGGCAACCTGGGCTCGTCCTGCGCCTCTGCTGTGCGCGGAGAAGCGGAGTCCGGTGGCGCTGCTGCTGCTGCTGCTGTGAGTGAGGAGCGGATGAAGAAAATGGACGGACTCTCTCCTGGCGGATAACCTTGTTCTGTCAAGCCGGATCCATCAACATCAGCCCCTCAGACCACCGCAGCTGGAGGCGACCCCGCCCCGCCCATGCGTAGTACATTCATTACCATGCGTAATTACGCATGTCAACAGAATCATAATCCGATCAGTCTTGAGAGTAACACGGCCTTATACGAGTTCAATTACAGATGTGTGTCACAGTAACATGCAGGAAAAGTGCAACTGCAAAATAATTCACAATGCACTGTTATTACGAAACACAAGCTACGAGAATAAATCAGCGGGACATATGAAATTAATGGTTTTCATAGTATATACAGTACATTATATTTGCAGATAGGTACATGTACACAACACAAATCCTTGTAAATAAATGTATCAATGATTAAAATGAATTACGAGACAAGCTACTATAACAAACAACCGTTATTACTAGTTATCATGTTATAGTCACTAGGCTATAGTTTATTAAGTAATATTGGCAGATTCTGCACAATTTTAAATGCAAACAATAACAATTATTGTACAAGTGATTATTAATATATTAACTACGAGTCACTCCATTTTCAGTCTATACGTCATATTTGCATATTCTACACATGCATTGTAGCCTGCATGCAACAATAAAACTCCTTGTAAATAAATGTATAAAACAAGTGATCATTAATATATTCATTATGAGTCACTCTTTTTTCTATACGAGTCTATACGTTATTTTTGCAGATTCTACACATGCTATGAACATGCAAACAGTAATAACAATAAAAAACGTGAATCATGATATTTACAGTTTGCACTGTACAAATATGCATATTATACAGAACTTATATAGTCAAAATAACTTCTAGTAAATGTAGAAAAAATAATTTATAAATTTGAGTGCCGGTGACACTTGTTGTGATCTTTGTACTGTAGTGCAATGGCAATAAAACATCTAAAAAGCCCAAAAGCTTTTAGGGGGCCCTGCATCTGTTACTTTCAGTTCTGAGAGCTCGTTAATGCATTGGTATGTCAAACAGGTTTCTCTGCCTGTGGCAATGCCACGACAGAGCAAAGTACTCTGAGCGGATGGGCAAGAGCTGACTTGCTTAAGGTTTGTTTCCTGCTGGACAGAAACTTGGCTTAGAGGCGTATATTCGCAAACAGCCAACAGCCTTTCATTGCCTTGCAAAACATAAGTGATTATGTGGAAGCGCTCCTTATTTAGCCTCAGACATGCTTTAGTTTCTTTGTTACGCCAGGTCCAAAGTTTCACCTCTTAGTCCTGCCGGTCAGTGAAAGCCTGGCTGAATATTGAAGTGTAAAACAGGGAGGCCAGGTGCAGAACACTAGCTACTGGAGTTGGCACAGCCTTGGCGAGGACTGGTACTCTGCTGCCAGATCCAAGCATGGGGTTCAAAACACTAAATAACAGTGTGAGCCGCAAGGTCAGATACTTGACAAACACCGAAAGCTGACTGAAATGTTTTTGCAAATAATTTGTGCAAGATGATGAACAGGATTGTTCGAGATGATTTAATTCGTGAATAGTGTTTCTTCACACTTCATCTCTTAAAATATTGATTAAAACATTTTCTCCATTTATTTGCACCCTCTTCTTTTAACAAAACAGCTGCAATTAATTGTTTTCCTAATCAGAACTGCTAGAAAAAAGATTTTCAAAAAAGATACACGTTATGCAAAGCAAAACTGCATTGTAAAAATGTTTAAAAAAAACCTTGAATATAAACATGTTAGGCCACACCCAAATGCAATTTTTAATGTTGTTTCAAGCATACATTTTTTTACCAAATTAAGATAAAACTAAACACAAAACATAGCTACTAACTTTCAAGATGAAAAAAAGCTCTTATGTTATGCAATTGTATTTGGACTGCATGTTTGACTTATTATGAGAAAACAAGACAAACATACTGATTTTGAATGACTTTTGGTTATACCGTATGTGTTAATAATGTTTGTTTTTACGAGGGTGATTTAACTATTCAAATCTAAGGACATTACACACTCAAAAAGCATTATAAACACAGATGTTCATATCACTAAGCAACTGGGTGGGTAATTTGAGTGGGTTAGATAGACATTGCGGCAATCCAAAGCGCCACCTGGCGGTGTAAAACGGTATTGTATAAACACGAAAAAATGCAGTGTGACAACAGATAAGACACATTCACCCTAAAATCGCACCTATAGAGTGCAAGGCAGGTGTACTGCATGTCTAGTACAGTGTGAACCTACTTGATGCAGTATAAAGGGTACTTAAGTGTGACTCTTCGAGGGAATGAAGCTTGAATAACCCAGCGACAGTGCATTACTGTGATCAATCACCTGCTGTCCACGAGTGCCAGATGATGAACGACTCATATCTCTGAACAAGCACCAGCAATATCTCACTGCTACTGTACATGCACAGTATCACAGATAGGCTTAAGAGTTGGCATCAATCAATCAAAGGCACAGTTTATCTGAAAATAAAGCTCCGTCATCATTTACACTCCCTCATGTCGCTCTAAACCTTTATGATTTTTTCTTTCTTTGGAACACAGAAGTCTAACAAACCATACAGGTCTCTGTTTTTCCATATGATGAAAAACAAATATTTTATGGATGAAATAAGTACCTCAGCAAGGCCTCATACTCATAACAGCACCACAACACTAATAGCCTATGCCACATGACCACTCATACTGGGTCAGTAGAGGTCTGAGTAAAAGCCATTCAATTCTCCGCACAATAGGACAGAAACCTTGTATCACTTAGAAAAGTGGCGTGATGACAGCAGTTAGTGCTGAGTGCAGCGGGGAGCGAATGGAAGAGGACTGTCAGTAATGGCCTCTCGGATTGCTCTGGATGACTCAGACACACTCAGATCCTCCTTTCCACGAATGCACCGACTGAACCGAGCGACAAAAGGGTCTCTGAAAGCAAAACAATATTAGAAAACAATAATGCAATCTTTAAGTACCAAAAAATCATAATAAAATAACAATAAATGAAAAAAAATGCTAGTATAAATGTGCTGTCAAAGTGCTAGGGTATTGTGGGTGTTTTAAAGCATTGCTAAGCAGTTTATAAGGTATCCTTGGTGCGTTTTAGCACTAAGTAGTTGCTAGGGTGCTCTAGATGGTTGCTTATTAGGTCAAGTAAAACCCTACAATATTCTGATATCGAGTCCCTCCAGTGGAAGTCTATGGGATCCAAAAGGCTATAATAGTCTATCTGATCAGTTACACTCTTTATTGGCTCTTTATTGGCATTGATGGTTCCATGAAGAGCCTTTAACACACAGGGAGCCCTTCCATTAAACAAAAGTTTTTTTTAGGAACCAAAAATGGTTCTTCTAGATTGTTCGTATTATCTAAAACCCACTTTTGGAAGCTTTATTTTAAGTGTATAAAAATGTTTTTGTGGATGAAGGCTCTTAATTCTTGGAACATCAAAATATCCTTTATTTTAAAAGCGAAAGGTTCCTCATGTCGGAAAAAGGTTCTTTAGATTTTGAAATTGTTCTTAACAATAATAATAATAAATAAATTGATGGCATCATGAAAACCCTTTTTTAAAATCTTTGTTCAATAGTGTAGTGTTTTTTGGGGGTATGGAAATAATTATCTGGTATACAATAACCACTAACTAGTAAAATAGTGACATTCAGATGAGCTTTGAAAATGATTTATATAGCAGACTAAAAACAGACCTTTTAGACTGCAGAAAAAACAGCAGTGGCAAAAACTCAATCAACGCGTGCTGGTCAAAATGTACATGGAGCTCTATCTGTCAGAGACTAACCCATCATTGCAAACCCTTCGCTTTCTGACATGCACGCACTTCTGTGTTTAACCCAGCTGTCTGCTCTCCACTGCTTCCTCAAGGGCAATTCCTTTCGCATCTGACACACTTGCACATATTGACAACTGACAAAAGGAAAGAGAAACACACTTCCCTTTATCCACATACAAACACAACCTCGCTCCAAAAGCCATTTGGAGCGCAGCCGAGAACTCGAGGTACCGGATGACAGGAAAAAAAGAGCTATTGTTCTTCTTTCAAACGCTGATTGCTAAAACAAATCTGAAATCTCCTCTACGCATCCCACAACCTGCATCAGATGTTTTCAGTGTGGATTCACCACCATTAACTTCTTTGGAAAAGAGCAACGAGAACATTCTTCCTAATGTCTCCTTTTGTCTTACAAGGAAGAAAGTAAGTCATGCCGGTCTGTAATGAAGAAGTAAATGATGACTGGATTTTCACATATATTGAGCCTGGCACTATATAAACTTATAGGCTGCAAATATAATTTTACATAGAGACAAATACTGGTTCTGAAAATATTGAAGTTGTGAGATTCAGAGACAGACAGATGGAGAAAGATGTATCTCTGCACAGAGACATTTCAATAAATTACTGTACCCTTTCATCAACTACAGCCAAAACTCACAGTCTGCAACCCGTGTGCTAAAGTATAGTAGTCACAGGTGGACAAGCCTGCGAGCGAGTCCAACTCTTTTACAGCTCTGACAGAGGTTATGCCACATGACTCACATAAAACCAGGCTTGCTTATGGTCTCGTAATAGAGCTGATTTAGTGCACTGTAAAATTAAAATCATTTACAGTAAAACATAAGAGCAGACATGCCAGAACCACTATGGAAGACGTGCTAACTTAATGTTTATCGCAACTTCAGAAAGAAAACGTAATCAGTTAGCACACATTACTCTAAAAATGCAATACATATTAACTCGACAATATGAAGTGCAATATAAAACACAAACACATGCATGTTAACAAAAATAAGAAGAAACATAACTTTATATACATATATGTTAGCTAATATTATGGTAATGGCATTCATACTTGCACAAAACATTATAGTGTTAGGAATGTACAAGAATTACCTTAAGTTTAGTTTAAGATATATAATAAATTACCATAAATAGGGCACTCCATGTATATAAAAAGGCATATAAAGATTTTTCTGAGATATTTTTCTTTTAATGTGCATTTTTAACAGTCTCCTATATTTCGTTTCAGTAATTTCACTTTAATAGCAATGAGGAGGTTAATAATCAGATCGTAAACATGCTCTTTTAAAAGAACATCTCATATGGGCTTAGAGGTTTTTGCATCTGAAGTCCTCATACTGTATATATTGACAATCTTTTAATATTTAAATTTTTCAAATACTACACTTTTCATATATGAAAAGGTAAGTTACTGCATCATTTTTACAGCCCCTTCCACAAGTGAACATGCATTTTTAACTTGGCCACATGATGGAGCTCATTGGTCAATCTTCAAGTTTCATATCTGAAGAGATTTGACACTCTCTTACAAGACTGCAATTTTGTCTTTTAATCTTATCATTTCAGCTGACTGTAGGACCCTTATAAAAGGAGAAAAAAACAGCGGTCTCCATTACAGGGCTAGGATCGCGCACTGAAGCCGGGCCAGGGAGCGAGAGTGTGTTGGCAGCTGTACAGGAAGCCTGCTATCATCAGGTTTGCAGCTGATGGATGAAACACACACTGATACTGAGATGAGCCCAGACGACTGGAGCCACTCTAGTCTCCCTCACAGACCAAAACATATCAGCGTTTTCAGCTGCCGTAGATCATTTCATCCTTTTGTATGATTATGACTTATGGTTTCAACACTAACCCCCAGACCAAACATTACTCAGCATTCATTTTCCAAACTGGAATAAATTGGACCCCCCAGTCCTCCTGAATGAAGGTATAAGGTGTCCTAGGTGCTTTGGTGGTTGCTAGGGTGTTCGAAATGGTTGCTAGACTAGGTGGTTACTTATGACCAAGTCAAACCCTGAACAAAAAAAAAAAAAAACCCGGTCTGATATTCTGGTCTCTTGAAATGTTATATCCAAAGGCTAAATTCCCAAGTGTAAATTGCTTAGAAAAGTAATAGCAATGCATTTATCATTCATGTCAGTATTACAAACAGTGTGGGACGAGTTACGCATCGAAATGGATAATTATAGGATTAATCAAATCCCTTACCATAAGTACAAGAAATATAGTGATGCTTGTCTTCGCAGCATCAAACTGTGATGACAAAGTAGATGGGAAGAAAGGGATCAAATCAAGATATTTACTGAGGATTATTGAACAGTCATATACTGAGACTGCAACAAATCCACACCAAACTACCGAAATATTCCCTCTCCAAGGAATAATTCATATCCATACGCTCTTCAGAAGCCGCAAACAGCAAACAATTCATCATCGCTGAAGGAAAAATTCATCATGTTTGATAGAAAAATAATAAAAAGAAAACAAAAACAATTCTAAATGGAAACGGTGGCATATTACAATAGCCTATATGAAATCCAGACACCAGGCGAATGGTTATATAAATCATAACTCTTTTTGCAGTAAGCCTCCCTGTCATATTTCATAAAAGTGGCTATCGCTATCGACTAGAACACGTCTTTGTCACCTTAGTACGGTTCGTTCTGATTCAGAATGGAGTGAAACTGCTGATTGGAGAGAAAAAGAATGTCAGAGAAAGAGGAAGTCACAGAGGATAAGGAAGACTAGATGAGGGGAGATTCGCAGTGACACCTGTATCATCTTCAGCAGGGTGTGATGTCAGTAAAGTTTGGCCGTAACTTTCTCAACAACTAATTTCAATGGCCAATTAAAAAAATTACGTTTCCCAGTTCCATGGCACGTATGGCCCTCGATATAGAGACCATCAAACACGATGTGGCGGCAGCGGTGCTCCAAACGAAAGTGTGAGATCAAAAACTCCCTCATTAAAAAGTCTCCTGTCACCACACCTCTAAGACAACGGATTAGGATCCTGATCCAGGGCAAGACAAGAGAATGACATAAATATTTAAGCATATTCTCAAGGCTCTGTATGGATTTATTTTACCAAAGCACTGTTGCTTTTAACAAATGAGTCTGGCTGAAGTTTTGTGTGCTCATGCTTCATATACTGTATACTGACTTCTTGTGATTTGACTACGTAAACGCTTTATAATTATACAAGAAAATGCATTGTACTTAACCATGCAATACCAGCTCCACAATGCTGGGATGGTTGCCAGGGAGTTGCTATACTGCTGACTGGTCCAAGTCAAAATCATGGTCAGGGTTCTGTCACTTCGGTCTAGTTTATTCATGGTTTTGTGACAGAGCCCTGTCACTCCCTTCTTGTCTTGTTTTCTGGTGACTTGTGGCTCGAGCACACTCGAGCTGCACGCTCTCTTGTCTACGTGCTCTGTTTCATGTTGGAGCGTTGTGTTCGGATCCCGGCACTCTTGTGTTGTTTCAGGCTCAGTTCTGGTTTTGTGTTGGGGTTCGGACTCTCACGCTCTAGGTTTGGTCTTGCTACGGGAGCGTGCAGTCTCGAGTTTGCTTGGGCCGTGCGCTCCTCTGTCCGTGTGCATTGTTTTTGTCAGCACGTGGTTCGGTTTCGCGTGCTTTTTCGCTGTCTCATTGTTTGCTTTCGCTTGTTTTGTCTTGTTCTGTGTGGGACACAGCTTGTGTTTTTCACTGGCGGCGTGCTTTCATGTTTGTCATGTTTTGTGTGAACACACAGCTTATGAGTCTCCTTATTAGCTGCGTGTTCATGTCCCGTTTTGCACATGGCTAGTGATTCCGTTTTGCTGGCCATGTGCTTGTGTTTTTGTTTTGTGTGAGCACATGGCTTTTGTCATAGTTTCTGTGTGCCATGTGCTCTCATGTTAATTGTCTTGACCTCACCCATCTTGTTTCCTGATTATTGGTTAATTTGCCCCACCTGTGTTATCTCATTACCCTCCTCATTTGCTCCCTTTATAATCTCCTTGGCTGTTTCTCAAAATGCGTTCTTGCTTCCTTGTGTTCTCGCTCTACGCCATCATTAACCGTCGAAGTTCAGTTCCAATTCTCAAGAACGCGAGTACAGAGGACGCATGAAAGTTCCCGGGTGTGTGCTTGATATCGAGGATGCATGGAGTGCTGACTTGAGAGAATCTAGCCGTTAGAAGCTTGGCGTAAGTATCTTATTGATATTTGTATATTTTACTTTCGTTGTATTCCAGTTAGGCCAACAGCACCCCTAAGTTAATAAAACGCCATACCACACGAGCATTTGGACCCGGGGGAGGCTGCCACTGCTTCTTAAGCACGCCCTAAAAACTGTTGACTCTCTCATACACTGGACGCATCTTTCTGTACATGTATACTTGAATTAAATGCAGGCAATCCAAAACAGTGAATCTAACCATCATTCAGGCAAAAGTTTGCTTCAAGAATGACCTCACTGCTGTTGTGATCTTACCACTATCACACCATGAGCACATGAGCTATCTGTCTTATCGGCAAGGCATATCGGCTTTTTTTTTTAAATGGCCCATGTTTACATTTTAAGCTTTTATCAGCTGATTCTTATGTTCCGATAATAGTGTACATCTCTACTTTAAATGATAATGAGCTACTGCTCACCCCACCATGTCTTCCTTTTTTTGTGTGTGTGTTCGGTGGTGTGCTACCATGAAAAAAAAAACTAATTGTTCACTTTTACATCTACTACAAAACATCTGCATTGCTTACGAGACATTGTTGTAGCAACAGCTGCTCGAGCACAGATAAAATGTCGGACAGCACAACTAGCTGAGGATGGAAATATACTAATACAGGACTGTCCATCAGCAGTTAGACCACGGTTCCTCAAATCTTTCTCTGGAGGGCCAATTTGCTGCACAGTTTAGCTCCAACCCTGATTAAACTCACCTGTCTGTGATTGTCTAATGATCTTGAAGATGCTGATTAGCATGCTTAGGTGTGTTTGATTAGGGTTAGAGCTAAACTCTGCAGCAGTGGGCCAGATTTGAGGATGCCTGCCATCTTTAGACCATCTGTTAATGTTAAATCTACAAATAAAATGTTAAGGTTTCAACTGCATTTGTCTAAGAGAAATAAATAAAAAAAACCAGCAGAGATAAATTATATTACAGTTATTTTCAAGGCTTTCATTGTACTCTCATTAAAAAAAAAGAACTTTAATATAATGTATCATTTATAACAAATATGTTATTGCTCAAAACTAACCAAAATTATGCACAGGAGAGACTTGGTGCTGTTTCAAAACAAATAATAAACATATACATATATATATATCATATCGGGAAAATTGATTTGAAAAATATTGGCATATCAGATATCTGCAAAAATCTAATATCGTGCATCCCTAATTTAAAGTAACATGCACTGAAAAAGGTCATTGTGAACAGAGCTTTTTTGAGGAATTTTAATGACATTTCATGAAGAATGATACCAACTTATAGAAAATGGGCATCTGATGTCCCCTTTAAGAATGGTTTTGAATCCAGCCCCTGGTTCCTCTTGGATTTTCTTTCGGTTTATTGTCTGGACATATTTTTTTTTGGTAGTTCAAATATTAGTACATAGAACTAAATATAAGCAATATCTTGCCTTCCAAAGTGCCACTAACTACTAGATTTGATCAATTGGATAACTTGTAATCTTAGGCCTATGTGCCAATCAGCCACAAAACCCTTCCGGAGGGGCTTTTCAGTGAGGATTATGGGATATGGATTGGATGGGCGATGACCCAAAGCCCTGCTGAGCCTGCAGTGCATATGTCCAATTCAACCTCTGATCCAGAGCTCAGACAGAAGATCGCTGCGTGTAATTCGATATCTCTCAGATAGATTGAATTATGTAATCTAACGTCTCCAAAACATCATAATTCTGACAAATGGTTCAAGACTCCAAGCAGTTGCTATACAGTTGCGAAGGTGTTTTTTCCTTGTTGCAGTGTAGTTGGTACGGTGTTCTTGGTAGTTGCTAGGGCATAGCATTTATTTTCTTTCATAGCCAATTCACACCACACCGACGGTCACCAGATCATAGTATATCAATACTCAGACATTCCAAGATCCGACAAGCACTGCTTCGAGATGTTCAATCGGTGAAAATAAGTGGCAACCAATGGCAACAGATGCTGATGAGGTAACACACTAATTTGACAAAACCTGACAAATGTGTCTGTTGCTGCTTTTCTGCATCTATCAGTGCAGGGTGAATTGGTCTTTAGGTGGTCTAAGTGTTTTAATTTGTTGCTACGTGGTTGCCAAGAATGTGGTTGTTTAGTTTGTGGTTGCCTGGATTTTGCTAAATGGTTGTTAGAGTGTTCAAAATATTTTTAACTTGTTGTGGTTGCTTTGGTGTTCTTGGTAGTTGCAAGGGCATATGTGTTCTTAGGTGTTCTAAGTATTTTAATCTGTTGCTGTGCAATTGTCAAGGTGTTCCTATACAGTTGCAAAGGTGTTCTGAGTGGTTATTAACTTGTTACTTGCCTGGATGTTGCTGAACGGTTGCTAGAGCATTCAGTGTATTTTTTAACTTGAGGTTGCTATGGTGTAGTTGCTAGAGCACAGGTGTTCTTAGGTGTTCTAAGTGTTTTAACCTGATGCTGTGCAATTGTCAAGGTGTTCCTATACAGTTGCAAAAGTGTTCTGAGTGGTTATTAACTTGTTACTTGCCTGGATGTTGCTAGAGCATTCAATGTATTTTTTTACTTGAGGTTGCTATGGTGTAGTCGCTAGAGCACAGGTGTTCTTAGGTGTTCTAAGAGTTTTAACCTGTTGCTGTGCAATTGTCAAGGTGTTCCTATACAGTTGCAAAAGTTTTCTGAGTGGTTATTAACTTGTTACTTGCCTGGATGTTGCTGAACAGTTGCTAGAGCATTCAATGTATTTTTTTACTTGAGGTTGCTATGGTGTAGTTGCTAGAGCACAGGTGTTCTAAGTGTTTTAATTTGTTGCTGTGTGGTTGCCAAGGTGTTCTGAGTGGTTGTTACTTGATGGTTGCCTGGATATTGCTAAACTATTGCTAAAGAGTGCTCAAAATATGTTTTACTTGAGGTTGCTATGGTGTAGTTGCTAGGGCACAGGTGTTCTTAGGTGTTCTAATTTGTTGCTGTGTGGTTGCCAAGGTGTTCTGAGTGGTTGTTAACTTGTTACTTGATGGTTGCCTGGATATTGCTAAAAGATTGCTAGGGACTTGTGGTTGCTATGGTGTTTTTGGTAGTTGCTAGGACATGGGTGTTCTTAGGTGTTCTAAGTGTTTGAACTTGTCGCTGTGCAGTTGTCAAGGTGTTCCTATATTGTTTTAAAGGTGTTCTGGGTGGTTGTCAAGAAATGTTCTCAACAGTTGTTAGCGTGTTTAAAGCATCTGTAACTTCTTGTGGTTGCTGTGGTGTTTGCAGTAGTCGCTAGGGCATAGCATTTCTTAGGTTTTCTAAGTGTTTTGATTTGTTGCTATACACTTGCAAAGGTGTTCTGAGCGGTTGTAAACGTGTGGTTGTTATGTATAGTTAAGTGGTGTTTTTTGGTATTTGTTAGGGCATTGCTATACAGTCTGTAAGATGTTCTAAGAATTTTAACCTTGTTGCTATGTGGTTGGTATGTTGTTCTTAATAGTTGCTAGGGAATTACTATGTGGTTTCTAAGGTGTTCTAAGTGTTTTAAATTGTTGCTATGTGGTTGCCAAGGTGTTCTGAGTAAACATTATATTGTTGTCATGCAGCTGCTAAGGAGGTGTCATGATAAGTTGTCAAGGTATTGCTAAGTGGTTGCTATGGTGTTCTTGATAGTTGCTATGGCATTGCTAGGCATTCTGCAAGATGTTCTATGTGTTTTTTTAGTTTGTTGCTATGTGTTTTTTTAAGGTATTCCTATACTGTTGAAAGCTATGAGTGGTAAATTTGTTGCTAGGGGGTCCTGGGTGGTTGTCAAGGGATTGGTTAATTAGTTTGGGGTGCTTAAACCTAGACATCACTAAATTATTGCTAAGGTGTTCTAAATTTTAGGTGTTCTAATTTAATGTTTTAATTAGTTGCTATGTGGTTGCTAAGGTTTTCTGATTGGTTCCTGTACAGTTAGGAGTTATGACTGGTTCTTATGGTGTCCCGCGTGGCTGTTAAAGTATTGCTAAGTGATTGCTAGGGTATTAAAAGTAGTATTAACTTGTTACTATGTGGTTGTTATTCTGAAGAGTTTTCTTTCTTTTTTTAAAGATGTTACTGTGTGGGTTCTGGGGTGTTCTGGGTGGTTACCAAGCCTACGTGTTGGTAAGTGTTTTTAACTTTTTGCAGTGCATTTGCAATTGTGCTCTTGGTAGTTGCTAGGGTATTACTATGTGGTGTCTAAGGCGATATATATTTTGCTCTGAGGGTGTTCCTATACAGTTTCAAAGGTTTTCTGAATGGTTAACTTGTTACCTGGTGGTTGCCATGGTGTCCTGGGTCGTTGTCAAGATATTGCTCAAAGGTAAGCTGTTGCTAGGGTGTTCCGAGTATCTTTAAGATGTAGTGGTTGCTATGTTGATGGTAGTTGCTGGGCATAGCATTTCTAAGTGTTTTAATTTGTTGCTGTTCTGCTGTCAAGGTGCTCCTCTACAGCTGCAAATGTGTTCTGAGTGGTTGTTAACTTGCTGTATCTATAGGTCTCCTAGGAGGTTGTCAAGGCATTGCTAAGTGTTTCTTGATCATCGCTTGGCTTGTTGGATTGGTGTTATTGGTAGTTGTTTGGGAACTGCTGTGTGGCTTTTTATACGTTCAAAGTGTTTTTAAGCTTGTTACTATAGTGCTCTGAGCAGTTGGTTGGGCATCACTTTGAGGTTGCTAAGTTGTTTTAAGACGGTTGTGAAAGCATTCTTATACAGTTGCAAAGATGTTCAAGGTGATTAACATACACTGAACAAAATTATAAACGCAACACTTTTGTTTTTGCCCCCATTTTTCATGAGCTGAACTCAAAGATCTAAGACTTTTTCTATGTACACAAAAGGCCTATTTCTCTCAAATATTGTTCACAAATCTGTCTAAATGTGTGTTAGTGAACACTTCTCCTTTGCCGAGATAATCCATCCACCTGACAGGTGTGGCATTTCAAGATGCTGATTAGACAGCATGATTATTGCACAGGTGTGCCTTAAGGCTGGCCACAATAAAAGGCCACTCTAAAATGTGCAGTTTTATCACACAGCACAATGCCACAGATGTCGCGAGTTTTGAGGGAGCGTGCAATTGGTATGCTGACTGCAGGAATGTCCACCAGAGCTGTTGCCCATGAATTGAATGTTCATTTCTCTACCATAATCCATCTCCAAAGGCGTTTCAGAGAATTTGGCAGTACATCCAACCAGCTTCACAACTGCAGACCACGTGTAACCACACCAGCCCAGGACCTCCACATTCTGCATCTTTACCTCCAAGATCGTCTGAGACCAGCCGCCCGGACAGCTGCTGCAACTATCGGTTTGCATAACCAAAGAATTTCTGCACAAACTGTCAGAAACCGTCTCAGGGAAGCTCATCTGCATGCTCGTCGTCTTCATCGGGGACTCGACCTGACTGCAGTTTGTCGTCGTAACCGACTTGAGTGGGCAAATGCTCACATTCGATGGTGGTACTTTGGAGAGGTGTTCTCTTCATGGATGAATCCCGGTTTACACCGTACAGGGCAGACGGCAGACAGTGTGTATGGCGTCGTGTGGGTGAACGGTTTGCTGATGTCAATGTTTTGGATCGAGTGGCCCATGGTGGCGGTGGGGTTATGGTATGGGCAGGCGTATGTTATGGACAATGAACACAGGTGCATTTTATTGATGGCGTTTAACTGTGATACTGTGACAAGATCCTGAGGCCCATTGTTGTGCCATTCATCCATGACCATCACCTCATGTTGCAGCATGATAATGCACGGCCCCATGTTGCAAGGATCAGTACACAATTCCTGGAAGCTGATAACATCCCAGTTCTTGCATGGCCAGCATACTCACTGGACATGTCACCCATTGAGCATGTTTGAGATGCTCTGGATCGGCGTATACAACAGCGTGTTCCAGTTCCTGCATATGTCCAGCAACTTTGCACCGTCATTGAAGAGGAGTGGACCAACATTCCTCAAGCCACAATCAACAACCTGATAAACTCTATGGGAAGGAGATGTGTTGCACTGCTTGAGGCAAATGGTGGTCACACCAGATAGTGACTGGTTTTCGGACCCCCCCAATACAGTAAAACTCACATTTTAACATGTGACCTTTTATTGTGGTCAGCCTAAGGCACACCTGTGCAATAATCATGCTGTCTAATCAGCATCTTAATATGCCACACCTGTGAGGTGGATGGATTATCTCAGCAAAGGAGAAGTGCTCACTAACACAGATTTGTGAAGAACATTTGAGAGAAATAGCCCTTTGTGTACATAGAAACAAATCTTAAATATTTGAGTTCAGCTCATGACAAATGGGGGCAAAAACAAAAGTGTTGCGTTTATAATTTTGTTCAGTATATTACCATTCAGTTGTTAGGATGTCCTAGTTAGTGGTATCATGGTATTGCTACGGGGTTGCTAGGGTGTTCTTGGTAGTTTTTTAATTGTTGACACCAGTTGTTCAGGATGGCTTGCCTCAAAAACGTTGTGAGTTGCTTAAATTTAATTCTTAAGGTTAGTGATTTTAACAAGCCCTGAACCCAAAGTATGAGCAACAGTAACAGTGATGCTTAACTTACCAACAAACGTCCAAATGTGTATATGCGACGTGCAAGCATATGAGAGCGTGTGACAGTGAGAGAATGATAAAGACTCATGTTGTGGGTGTGTGTGGGCTGATGTCGCCACACAGAGCGAGTCTGTCTGATTGTTAGTGTGTATGGCTAACAGTGCATGTACTGTATGACAGAGACCGCAGTGGTGGCTTTACAGCATCATTAATCTCGTATTATGAAACCCCCTGCCCTTTACTGCATGCGCACAGTGCTACTCAAAAATTCATCAACCGTTTCATAACTTATACTATTCTGTCGATCAACAGTAAACAGGGTTGGTTTCTTAAGATAGTTGTTTAACATGGCAAGATTCCAATGGGGGAAAAAGAAGACACGGTCTCAATCGATCTAGTTAGCATCAGTGGTTTCCAGTTACCTGTGGTCAGGAGTTCACATGTGCGGTTTACTAAAGACAGCCAGTTCAATTTGTTCTGACCTTCTCTTTGACCTGTTTCTATCTTCGAGACACCTTCTGAACCATCACACTTTGTGCAAAGCTCTAAGGTTGACTTGTAAGATAGTCTTTCAGCATCTGTTTCAGCTGTGGAGAAAAAAAACGGCAGACCTACGCATTAGATCAACACAGGGTGTTTGCACAGGATGAGAAAAATTAGTAGAAACGATGGCCAATAAGTGCAGCCCACAGCATGATTAAACGCTGCAGTTACTTCTGCCATATCACTGAAATTCCTGTTTATAGTTATTTGTAAAAAGTCGCTCTGAAAAGGGAACATTAAAGCTTGCAGGCACTGAGCACCGCTGTAACAAATCTATATGTGTTCAGTGCATTGAGTTCAATACATTGTGCATTTACAACACTGTTAATAAAGAGATTAGGGTTGGAATAATGCAGCAAATATGCAGCAATGCATGCACACGTGTATGGGCATGCAAATTAATTATCTATTTATACTCCTACTGAATAATACATACACACATATTTATACCTGGTCATGTTTCACTCTAAAATAAATAAATTTATATAAATAGGGTCCCACTTCATATTAGTGGCCTTAACTACTATGTACTTATTGTGTTCATGTTATATTGCAAAACACTCTTGCTGCTATTGAGGTGGGATATGGGTACGGTTAGGGGCAGATTTGGTGGTATCGGTAGTTTTAAAGATGGGTTAAGGTGTAAGGGATGGGTCAACAGCGTAATTATAAATGTAATTACAGAAATTAATTACAGATGTAATTACATGCAGGCATTTTTTAAATATAAGTACCATGTAAAAACATGTATGTACACAATAACTGCATTGTATGAAAGTATTTATTTAAATGTTAGTACATAGTAGTTATGGCCACTTAATGTAAAGTGGGCCATAAATAATTATAATTTAAATAGATTATTACTTAAAATGTAATTAAGACAATTAGGCACATTTCCCCCAAAATCTCATGCAAAACATTATCCATTTATTGTAATTCTTTTTTTTTTTTTTTATTCTGGTTATGTGGTGAAATGTGACCTGGACATGTTTTCATGAGACTCCCCTACACGTGGCCCAGTGCATTAACCGAAAGTGACTCAGTCTCAACTCTTTCCCATCATCTCCTTGTAACCGAGACTGACACCAAACACTTGTGCTCGCCTGCAATCATCTTACCAACGCACGCACAAAAACACTCCCAGCACAGAGAGCCCTTCACACCCAGGCGCTGAAGCAGCGCTGCTTCGGAACTGATGTGACCAACTGTGCATTATGGGATATCGAAGGGGGAGGGAAATGATCGGGCCAAAGTGCGACACAAGTCCATACTTATCTCTGCAGTGCTCTTCACTCCAAAAACAACAGAAATTAAATGAAAAGCAGACTGGTGCTGTTGGCTGAAGGAATGGGTATGATGTGGGTTAAGAGTGAAGAACAAAAAGGTGGAGGAAAAGCAGCGGCAAAAGAAAATGTAACTATAGTTATACACCAAATAGTTATTCAATTATAAGTGAATGTTAATTTTTCTTAGCCCACTGGCACTTTTTCCTTTTCTTTCAAGCATAAACATGATTTAAAATTTGTATAGTTCTCTAAAACCAAGAATTAATAAATTATGTAATTATGTGTGAGAGTCTGTGGAAGAAATTGAACATTTTTAACAACATTACCTGTAGTCTCAGAGCCTCGGGCAAATGGGGAATCTGAAATCTGCTTTGTTTTTTTTTACCAACTGTTTCAAATAACCGATTCACCAGTTTGTTTACGTAATCACACGGTGACATCATGTATATGCAATTGTATTATTACAGCACCCAAAACAAGATGTGAAACACAGATGTTTTTCATGTCTAAAGCATATAATGTGAAGAAAATAATCTTGGACAACTCACCTTTTTACACGGAGAAATCATTCAAACCTTCATTCAAGTGCTCGGTTCACGTATGCACATATCATTCTTCTGTCTCTGTCACAATACTGGTCAAGGAGACAGACAGGTAGTTGCGAATCAAAAGGTAATTTATTCAACGTAACTCAGGCAGGGCTTCCAACATAGGAGAGATAACGAAGAGTGCACTGGAAGCAGGTTGTACAGTATCACTGTAAGTAAACTTGCGTTTCCACAGGTAGAGACGAGTTCCAGGATGGACGAGCAGACAGGCGGACATCGACCAACGTAGTGAGCCATGCAACCTTGAGACCAGCTCGTGAGTGACTGAGGTGAGTGAGCTTATGAATGGTGGTGGTAAGTGATTGCAGGTGTTCGTGATTAGTACTCTGGTGATTGTGAGCGGGTGTAGGTGGTTGATTCGACTGATGATGCAGGTTGTTCCATGACAGTCTCAGTCTCAATGCTTTCCTCAGTTCAGTGACTTTTAGAGGATCTGGAGCACTGAATGAGTTAGCAAAAAAACAGCATCATAGGATAATTTACACTGTATATTGATACATATGATATATTGGCTAAAGACCCAAATATATGAATTACTGTTCTAATGCAGGACAAAAATTCACCTACATTTTGTAAATCTAGACAAAAATAGTTTTTGGTTGAGCTGACCCGTTAAGCCAATCCACCTGCATAAATTCAGTGTTAATGTATGCATTCCACTTATGCATTGATTCGGGGCCATCTTCAGGTTGTGCTTTATACCGCAGACCACATAGTTAGATCCAATGTTTCTCCGCATTATGCTAAACTATTAACATGGGAAAAAAGGTTAATGATCACAGGTGGCTCCCTCTCTGTGGGGAGAGTTTCCTGCACTCTGTTTCTGTGCAGATATTGATGGAGGCGTCAGAGAAAGAGAGTGAGAGAATCTCCCCTCCCGCGGGTGCTGGGGCGTTTGGTGGAGGTGGCTGCTGTCTCAGCAGTGCTTCAGGTGGATAGTGTTGCAGTCTGCTTCGATATCTGACACTCCGCAGGGAGGGGAGACTGAAAATGAGAGGAGGACTACAGAGAGGACAGATGGTGAAGACTTGGGTACACGGAGCTGATTCAGGAGTTTTATTAGGCACTTTAAGACAACATCGAGTGCACTGCAGTGGAGTTTGCATTCATTAATATTCACACATGCATTTATGTTTGTATTGCTGGTCGTAATTCAATATCTCCTCCTCTCCTTTTAATTATGCTGTCTGATTACTAATGCTCTCCAAAACGACATATTCATAATTGTGACAAATGGTTCAGCAGTCTAAACTTTTCATCAGCACATTTTTGAGTGTTTGTTAATAAGAGAGTTATGGCTTTATCATTTTTTGAAGAGAAACGGGCCATTTTTATAATAATTTTGATGGTGTCATTTCTTTTTATAAGATGACAGATTGTTGGTTTTATGTGCAGTGTTGGGGAAAGTAATGCATTACAATATTGCGTTACTCCCTAAAAAAGTTAATAATTACGTTACTTAGTTACTTTTTATGGAAAGTAATGTGCTACATTACTTTTGCGTTACTTTCGCGTTGCTTTTTAAATATGAGCAGGGCTTGATTGTTTGTTTTTAATACAATAATTTCTATTTATAGCAAATATAAAGCCCTTTTACACCAAAAAGTGTAATGAATTAACCTCAGACTGAAGGAAGAGTAAATCACGTCTGTACAGAAGAACACAGGAGAAGTTCAACACTCTTCAGCAATAAAAACAACGAAGCACAATTGCTAGTTTATCTAAAATATTTTTTGTTTATTAGTATGGTTGAACTGGATCATCAAAGGTCAGCAGCAAAGACATTGGTTGATAAAATGAGATTAGATATATTTGTGTTGTTTAACATGTTTAATTATTGCAGGTTTGCGTCATATTCTGAGTTTGCATTTCACTGTTTTAATTCATTTTGATGAATACTGGATCTGTTTTTTGCGAGTGGGATGAATTAATACACATTCACATTTAGTCTAGATTAGATCTACAGTAAGATCATGTTCACACAGCACACGTCAGTCAATAAATGGAAAAAAGTAAATCAATGCGTTACTTTACTAGTTACTTGAAAACAGTAATATTATTACGTAACTCGCGTTACTTGTAATGCGTTACCCCCAACACTGTTTATGTGTAACATAAAATGCGTTAATCATTTCAACAAAATGTTAATGTAGGGTTTTGTGATTTTATTAACAATATGTGCATCATGAAACTAATTAAACTATTTTAATAGACAGTTTGTCTAATATCATTTATTTTCAATTCTTCAACTAAACCAAACTTAAACTAAAGTTTGTTGGCAATTTAGCCATAGCCATATGACACTGAAATATTGACTACATTTTCAGAAAAACTAATACTACTACAAAAAATAAATAAAATAATATGTAAAAATACATACACATTATAAGTCTGTAGCCTGCATTTGTATGTGCATTTGGCATGTTGATGTGACAAATCCAGGAAGAACATTTTGTTTAACTCGAAACATGACCTAGAATTTTTAGGCATCATAAGCAATTCTGATGCAAATATTGTTCCAAAAGCTAGGCAGTATAATTACGCAGCCGTGTGGGCCGATTCTAAAGCCGCGTTACTTAGCTACATGTTTAGCAGAGAAGTCAATCCCAGAATGCATTGTGAAAAAAAAAAAAAATCAATCCAATATGGTCATAAAGGTTGAGAAAAATTCTGATTATACAGGAATTCTTACTCACTGTGCAAACAGAACAAAGTACTACGTTAGTACCAGCAAGAAATACCCTTGGAAAAAATAAACATGGTGAGACCTTTCAATCTGTGAAGTGTAAACTGCAAGGCCGATCTGAATAGTATCTAGTATGAATCCAATTTGGTTTGCATGTTTTATGGCATGATAAATATGCATGTGCATTCAGAGCCGATCTTAGACTTCTGGGGGCCCTACGCAATATTGTTTCGACTGGGGGGTTGGGTAGTGTTCGAGTGGTTATAAACGAATGAATGAAACGCATTTTTCCGTGTTTCACTCCGTCCTGAATCGCGCTCGTGGAAAGCGCTCGAGAAACGGTATCTCTTCCGCGACTCGCTATTTATGCTTTCAAAACTAAACTAAAATTAAAACATCTTTGAGAGCAAGGGGGCCCCCTGGTGTTTTGGGGCCCTACGCAGCTTGTGTATTCTGCGTATAGGGAGGATCGGCTCTGTGTGCATTCATCAAACAACATACCTGCACTGCCACAGTATTCCATCTCATGTGGTGGTAGAAAGGTTGTAAGACAATGATGAATGACCTGCCACTCAGAGACTGACACACAGTGACACAGTGAACTCTGGAAAAAGGTACAGAGGACACGGATTCACATGGATCTTTGCTTTCATAAACCAGGTCATCAACCTTTCTTATCCAACATGAACTGTATCACACTTTAGAAATCAAACCTGCCAGCCATTGTGACAGTGTGCGGCTCTTCCTCAGAGAACATCAAATCATTTCATGCACATGGGGATTCTCCAAATTGCTCTGGAAGTACAAACGTTCTCTTCAAATATTTACAGAGCTGAGAGAAACTTGGGGAGGTATCATGGATGGATTTGTGAGCTAGACAACTGGAGGAAAGCACTGAAGTATAAGACAATTTCTAAACAAGTCATCTCCGACTCTCTTTGGGGATGCACTCTACTCCCCGTGTCAGCTAGAAATATGAGGAACATCGCCAGCCTCCTGGCCTCAATATGATGAGAAAGTGGAGTGGAAAAGGAAAAAAAGAGAAAACTGTTAGATACATCTGCTGCTAGCGTCGTTTTCACAGGCTACATCATGTGAAACACCAGAGAAAAAGACAAACAATGACAACACATGGAGAACAAAACTACCACTGTTCTCCATGCTAACTTCCTTCCAGTGTGGAGAACAGAAGTAACTAAAAAAAAGGAAAACTACCAACTTAGGTAGTTGGTATTTTCCAACTACTTTTTCTAACGATTAGCTGTGCAAATGTAACCAAATGATACACTTTGTTTTTTTGGCTCATTGTATCGGTTTGTTGTACTTATAAAGGTTGGTTTAAAGAAAAATTCTAACAATAAACATTCTAAAAATCCACTTTAATGGAATGGAAATGTTCCATGGATGCTTAATGTTCTGCATGGTACCATCAATGCCAATAAAGAAACCCTTTCCCCATTTTAAAGGGTTAGTTCACCCAAAAATGAAAATTACCCCATGATATATTCACCCTCAAGCCATCCTATTTGTTTATGACTTTCTTCTTTCAGATGAGTACAATCAGAGTTACATTAAAACTGGCTCCGGGGTGTTAATGAAGGCCTTCTGAAGCAAAGCATTTTGTGTAAGAAATATATCCATATGTATAAACCATAATCTCTAGCTTCCACTAATTGCCATAAGCACATTTACTACACTGAAAAAAAATGATTAATTTAATTTACTACATTTTTTAAGGTAAGTGGTTGCAAAACAATTATTTTAGCTACATTTCTTTTTAAATGTAACTAAAATAAATTGTTTAAGGACACGTAGCGTAAGAGTCAGGTTTAATACAACTCTGATTGTATTCATCTGAAATAAGAAAGTCATAAACACCTATGATGGCTTGAGGGTATGTAAATCATGAGGTTATATCCATTTTTGGGTGAACTATCTCATCTTAAAAGATACTAAAATAGATGCTAAAAGTTACTGACATACTGACAAACAAAATGTATAACCTGAATGCACTGTAAGTTGCTTCGGATAAAAGTGTCTGCTAAATGCATGAATGTAAAAGTTCTTCATGAAACCATTAATGCCTATAGACAACCTTTATTTTTAAGAGAGTGGGACGGTTTGTTACAATGAAAGGGAGACGCAGTTATCTTCAAATGTTTGTGCAATTGAGAATAGAAAATGTCTATCAGCTCTATAGAAAAAGCAGCTGGGAAGGCAACACAATAGACTAAAGATGGCTTAAAACGGAGGAGGATAGCTTTTGTTTGCTGTGTGGCCTGCCTGTTGTTCTTGCAGGTATTGTGCATACACTGGAAGGGCTGCGTGGAGGCGTTTGAGCATATTAGAGACTGAATTGATGAAGCGTCTTAAGCATTGCATCATAACACATCAAACCCTGACCACACAGATGAATTAGCACTTCCACTAGGCAAGCAAACAACAATTCATCACCATCGGTCGTGCTGAGGGACGCTTTGAGGAATGCTGGAGTAGAAGCTGGTGAAATAAAAAAGGGAAAAGTAGAGCAATGGAAAATAGCATATTGTCTGTTAATAAGACGAACATGGATATTGTCATTCTGGAAAACGTTCAACAGTGATAAACACGCACTGGATGGATGAGACTGAGGCGATTAAATCCCATTGTGGATGTTAATGTTCAAGGTTTCAAGTAGACAAGTACAGTGAACAAGGACAAATACTGATGTCGTAAGTCAAGTGGGTTTGCAAAATACTGACAAAACCACAAAGAAATAAAGGAAAATCATGTTAATACATTTCCAAAGTGACATTAAATTGATATTCTGAAACTTTGTATTGACATTTAATGATAAAAGCCATGGTTTTGGTACATATCACAAAGAACATAAAGCTCGTCTTTCCATAAGATCAATAAAGACCCTCAATATAATTTCAACTGAGAACCTCCTAAACTGGAGAAAAAACCTCCACTTACAAATACCACACATAAAAAGAAATGGGAAGGAACACATTGCATTAAATGCGATTTTTTTAAAGACTATAACAGTATTTCTTGTAAAACATACTCTACAAATCTGTATTTATAACTCCCAAAACTATAACATCATAATCCTTAGATTATCTAAATGTCATAATATCAACAATTTTAAAGCATTTTACATCTTCAGCATGTCTAAATTCAGGTCTTTAATGCAGAATCGCTGGACAGAGGAATAGCAATTAACCGGCAGATACTGTTAATATTTCCCTGTCTGAAATGCCACACCACCACAAATATGAGACACCAAAGGCCAAGCGCGGCTGCTTTCTGTGTCTTATGCAAGATGTTATTAACCCAATCATGCATTTGTGGTTAATCATATACAAAAGCACACAACTAAAATAAGAAAAAAAGGGTCACATTGGATCGATCGGAGCTCAATGATGTCATCAAAACTGGTCTGTAAAGAGGCAGATTAAAACAAGTAGATGGCCTTCTATTTGTTGCTGTGTTAAAGCACTGTGAATTTATCATAAGTGCCTGTAAAGGGCAAGCAAAATGCCACATGCAATGAAGACTCATTGTGCTTCTAGTGACAAACCAATGCTAAATATGAATCATATATCCATCTATGCCCGCATTTCAGATGTAAGAGATTTCAATTTATCCTATTCTACAGCTGTATTATAATGCATTTCCAAGAAAAATGCATTAAGTAAAGGTTGCATTTAGATTGTTTTAGTCGTTTTCGGGTGATAAACTAAGAGATTTTTCTTAAGTTCTCCACGATTGAATTCAATTAGAAAGATGGAGACTATTGTTTTGAATTCTCATCACTGAGAAAAGACCTGTTAAGACAACATGCATCATTTTAGCAGCTGGCTGGTAGATCGATAAGCTAATTGAGTCGCTAGTGCTCCATTACTCTTCCTCTGTTCATTTTCTCACGCGTGATCTCATTTCGCCTGGCTTCAGCGGCAACAAATTTAACTTCAGTGGATCAGACAATCAAAGGGTTTTCTCCCATCCCACAAAAAGTCATTCCCAGCACTCCATCTTAATGTCAAACCACTCCTTAATAAGGTAGAGGATTGCCCTGCTCAACATTTTACAGATAACAAAACCCCTTGTCAATTATAAGACCTATTCCCAGAGGGAGCCTTTTTCAGAGCTTTCCGTTTCCTTTCAATCAAGACCTTCATGTTCAAAGCATAATTTACCTCGGCAGAGCGACTCTGCATCTGTCTGTTCTGTGCCCTCAGACGAAAGGAGAAACAGGGATATTGAGTGAATGTAATTTGTGTGTTTGTTTGTGTTTACAGCCTTCAGAAATGAGCTTGTGCACAGAGAAAATCAATACAAAAACGTATTACATGTTTTTAAAATTGAAACTAAACAAACTGAAGATAGCAGACAAGAAAAAAGCTAAGCTTTTAGTTAAAATATGTTTAAGCAATGACCTTCTACACTTAAAAACAACGTTCGCCATAGAAAATAAATAATCAATATGAATATGCACAGCACAAGACTGTCAATTTGAATCAAGCTTTGACTTAGTGCCCTTTCTCAGTCTATTACTGGAGAACATCTCAATTTTCCTCGAACAGTTTTATTTTCCTGTTCACTAGCATAATGCATTATACGATAACTTTATGTGAAGACTTACATTTAGGTCATATTTTGAGTGGTTACACAACACATTTGAACTTTTAAGTATTTTCTGTATGTGTTGTGATGGATTATACAATAATTTGCAACCTTACCCCATCTTAACCTGTACTAGGGATGTGCATCTCTATAACGGAGGCCGATGCGATATGCATCTCGATGTGATACATTAAATATACAAATGAAGCATCTACTGGTGTGATGTGATACAATTCACCCCTATTATGATGCAGTGTGATCCGATTTCGATTCGATTCAACACAATGTGATTCAATGCAATAGGATGCAATGGAGAAAATATGATGCTACGCAATTCGATATGGTACAGATAGTTTGCTTTTATTTCTTTGGTTCAGACTAATAAGATCAAAATGAACTTAAGTGCCTTCTGATTCTCGGTCAGAACGCCTCAGTCTCCATAGTGTTGTGATACGTCATATTCACGTAGCAGCAGTGGTAATGAGAGAACGTGCTTGAGAAACAGTTTAGAGAGGAGAAATCAATCTACATATAAAACATTGGTCACAAATTATTGCTCACTTTCTAAATATAGATATAATGCATCTACTAATAATTATATATTAATAATTTGTTTTTTACCGATGCATATATTTTAGAAACAATGCATTGTGTACACAGTGTTGCCAAGTCTGAGATTTTCCTTTGAATTGGGATACATTAACATTGTTGCTGTGGGCAGTTTTTAGCATGCGGGTTAAAACAGTCAGACCCAGAATGCAAAAAACAACAACAAAAAAACATAATTGGGCTAGTTTTATTTCAGAGACCTGGCAACCCTGCATGTACAACACCTTAAATAATGCCCACTGGCAAGTACAAGCCCCAATTTCTTTCTGTATAAGATTAAGTTTAAAAATACCAGAGCAAAAGTGCTGACAAAATGGACATTTTAGCATGCTTGAAATTATGCATCATGCAAAACTATGTGGCTGTATATAGCTGTGCACTATTCATGCAATTTCAACTTGACATTGAGTGATAACCTCTAGAGACACCTGGACCAACGTTTAAAACTTGTATCTACCCTTTAAAACAGGCCTTCCCTTTCTTGCGCTGATGGAAAGACATGCCAAGAATAGAGCTCCTTTTAGTGCAAGACTGACATCGAGGCACTAAGCCTTTCTGCAGTGTGTTGGCCATCCAGGGATTCAACACACCACTCAATGTGCTCACCACTACAGGCACTTAGCAGGACGCCCAACAGGGGGCCTTACTGATGGACACTTTTGCCTATATCTCAGGCAGCCTGTCTAATGAATGCACCACATCAACCATGTCCAAACTGCCTATGAAACACAACCCTCACTCCTGCACACTGCAACCCAAAAACTGGTTGCTGGTTCTAAATCAAATAAATTGCACAGACTAAAGTATGCAAATTAACCATATACGTACATAATTAGCAAAGAAAAACTTACCATATACTGTATTGTCAACATCAAAGGTTGGGCGTCCAATCAAATGCATCTATCACTTAGTAGACGCTAATCAGATTAGGCCAATGCTAATGTTGGCAGGTTTTGTAACAAAAACTAAGAAGAAAACTACACAAGAAAATACAGCCCAAACTACAAAGATTAATTTGCAATCTGAAAAAAAACCTGTTGGTTTGAGCCAACTGTAAGTTTCATGCTGTAAACTTTTGACTGCCGAGAGTAATTCAGGAAACATTTGGACCACCCCCCCCCCTTTTTTTTTTACTTATGTACAACAATTTTGGTACTGTATTGGGTCTCAACTTATTGTGCAATGTAAAATCAAGGTCCTGAGGTGAAACCAGTTAAAAACTACTTGAGTATTGAACACTGAAGTAAACATAAATTCCCTGTTGAAATGCATGTGAAAAAATGCATTGATTTGTATAATGGCATTCCCATATTTCTCCATGATGTTTGTACCCGAGGTGAGGTACTTAAGGATGGTGATGTCTGGGGTTTACTGTAGGGCTGGTTAATATTTAAGAGGTCTGTGCTTTCCGTGATACATAAGTAACTTTCATTATATTACTCTCATTTCTCTTCATCTTTTTTTTGAGGCAGGCAATATTTACAGCACCTCGAAGGTCCTATGGATGCGTTGCAGATCCCTTCAAGGCAAAGGATTTATATGGCTTATTTTCTGTGTATCTTAGAGGCTCAGTGTTGATTATCATCTGTCAGAAAACTCACTGCTGCATGAAGGAAGAGGGAGCCTGACTCAAAGAAAGTCTCGCAAATCAAAACCAGGCTTCGGAAAGTACCGATGACAAAAATCAGCCTCCATTTGAACTGTCACGTTGTAGACACCAGTTCCTGTGTGGCTTTCTATTGATCCTTTTAATCAGCACACAAAAGCTCCTGATTAAAACTGGATGAGAGGAGCCGAAGTGTCTCGCATCAAAACCGGTCAAACATCCAGTGGGTGGAATAAAAATTGATCTGCCCGTCACTCTTGCACTGACACTGTGACCGTGGCCAAGTACAGATCAATGATTTAAATGTGCTAAGGTGCAGATAATCACATGTGCCGTGTGGAGAAGGACTCTGGTGTGGATGAGCCGTGATTGGATTGAACGGTTCTGTTTCGCTAACCCCCAATTTACTACAGGGATTGATCAAACAGGATTTAAGAGATGCAGGTGATGCATTTCATGGCAAATGACAAACACACCACAACTTATGAGCATAGTGGGGCGGTGAGACGTGTGAGATCAGGGCCCAAAAATTGCCAAAATTGCACAGAAAGTGCACAGCGGTGCGTATTTTTATGAGACCAGGTTGAAATAAATTATTTTAAGGCGATACAAGTCCACAGGTTTTGTTTTGCAATAATTATTGTCTGGCTGCACAACATCACTTATATAAAAGTAAAAAAAAAAATCAGTGTAAATGGAGCCTTAAATGTTTTGGAAGTATTGCTGAAAAATGTATTTGAGCAGGTTTATAGTTTACACCAGTACCTCATTATCAAGTAGGAAAAACATTAATTTGCTTATTTGGATGGCATGAAATGCCATTGCATATATTTTTCAACAGATGGTGCTGTGGTATCTATATTTATGACACGTGGCTCATCTATGGAGAACACATGAAGACGACGAGGTGGCTGATCGTATCACTGATAAACGAGATTACAGAGAGTAAGATGAGAGAAAGAAGAATGGCTCTCTTCACAGATTAACACTTCACTTTTACATAACCTACAAAATACCAATAAATTCGTATTTACACATCCATAAAAATTTTAGTACCTGCAGCAGACTGGTGACAGAGGACATGAGCAAGATCCTCCAGAGATCGTCTCATCAGCGTGTCGTATCAGTGCCACACTTCCTCCGTCACAGTTAAACCCTGTTCCCTTACGAGCCGCTGTGAACGTTTTCCTTCCTCTTACACTTACCGTGTGGCGATCTTACGTGGATTTACCATGGTCATCTTGTCCTTGTTCTGCGGGCGGTGGAGGTTTGCAGCTAATTCCCTCAGTTTTCACATCAGCAGCATCTTAGAGAGAACGTCTGGAGAAAATGTATACGCCGATATATTGCGATGGAAGTCGTGTCTGCTGAGCGTGACTGGAAACTTTACACTGCACTTCAGCAAACAATCTCTGCTGAACACCAAATTTCATTACATTTCCAAGGGTTGCTAGCATTTGAGGCCTGCAGAAAAAGTTAGAAATTAAGTCAAATTTAGCTTTGCCTGAGGCTGCAGCTAAGCCTTATCAAACAGAAGCAAACTTAAACCTTAAAGTGGCCATATTTCACACTTTTGTAGCATTTTAATATTTTCCCTCGCTGGAGTGCACTTATAATGGTAAAGTTTCTTACAGTAGAACATTTGTAATTCCATTTTTCATGACTATTTTTCACCTCAACTCTTCACCTATTACTCTGGGCATTTTTGCCATTGTTAATGACTTCTGTTATGATTGGCTTAAATCTACAAATCGGCACACTGCATGATATACATGCAAATCTAAGTGGTTATATGCACTCAGGATTGTGTAGATATACTGCAAGTTAGGAACTTGCATCCCGTGGAAACTTATTTTCCATAAATGGGAGTGAGTTTAGGATTGTGAGCGTCAAATCGGATGACATGCAATTAACAGCAAGATGGTCTTTTTAAAGTGCCCTATTCTAGATATTTGAAAATTGCCTTTCATACAGTGTAATGTAGCTGTATGTGAATGTAAACAGTCTGCAAAGTTGAAAGTGTATCATAAAGTTATCGTCTCTCAAAAGAAAGAGTCGCTCTGAATCGCTTTAACGAGTTGTTTAAAATTCTAATCCCATTTCCGTGAAGCTCACATGTCAAGTTACCAAATTTGAATAATGCACACCTACAGTACAATCTGCGTAAACCAGTTGTCCTTGAAAGATGGGTTAGTGGCCAGTTTGTTTGGACCAGCTTGCTTCCTCCGAATCACAACCTGTAAGTAAGATGAACAATCGTTGCTTTAACTTTCTGTCGAGTGTGCAAAATATGTAGTTTTGTGTGTTCTGTAGGTCTCCGGCTATCTTGTGTTATAGTTCTGCTAATCAGCCGTGGGCATGCTATTGTCTAGAAATGTGTCGATTTATATAGACTATATAGTCTGTTGTTCTTATTACTTGGAGTCATGATAAATGATGGTTTACAATCTGCAGTGATTTATCAGTACTCCATGTCTGTGTTTAGCTAATGCATATATATTTGGGTCTTTACAACGTTCTGTTTCCGACATGCATTGTGCCTCATTCATGAAACATAAGCAGAGCAAATGTTTGTGCAAATCGTTCGTAAACCTGTTCTGACAAAAACTTTCGAATTCATGAATATGTTCGTATTTTCAAAATGTTAGTTGGTACGAAATAAATTTACACCTGCTCCCAACCACGTGTAAATGTTTTTTATATTCAGTGATATTCTTCAAAATGAGATGCTAGTAATACGTTACTGCTGTGGATATTCCTTATCATAGCAACTAAAGCCTCTCAGCTGGAAAAACGCTGTGCCATCATGCATATGGCCTATTAGTCTTTTTTCATTTAAGTAATATTCTGGAGCCAAACCTGAGAAAGTAGACCAGAATATTCCACTGCATTCCTGGACATGCAATTTGCATATCTGTAATTCATAGGCGGGGATTATGCTAATTGTGAATGAGCGTGCACGAGCGCCCTATTTACGAATGATTGGAATTCATTAACATACGCATGTTTAACTATCAAATCAGAGTTTGCGAAAAGGTCTGTATTATGCGCAAATTACTCAGAATTTACTCCTTTATTTACGAATGTTTCATGAATGAGGCCCATTGTACGCAGTAGGCCAATCAAAACAGACTGGGTCATCAGACTAATTAGAGCAGAGTAGCCTCACGCAAAGGAGGGCTTTGCAAAGATGAATATTCAAAAGAACCGTTTGAGAAATCGCTGAGAAATAGGTTAAATCTAAACGCAAAGTGTCTAAAATCTAAATTTCAAAGAAAATTAAAGTGTTTTTGACCTTGCATGCATTTAATCCTGTTTTGAGGACTCCCAAAACCAAATTATGAACCTCTCAAATAGCATACAGTGATAGAGGCACTTCAGGATGAATTCCCAATATTTGTTTAGTTACTTTGGGAAAACATCGGTCTAACATTAGAGGCACTTCATAGTGCACTCCAGGAAAGACATGCAGACATACACTGAATGACTAAACACTTATTTTCCTGGTGCACCACATCATCAGCACAGCAACACTTTAGCACCTGCTTCCTCTTTTGTGAATGTGCCTGTTGATACGGCGGTAAAATGTGGCATTACATAATGCATGGAGCTGCACTAGAGCATGAAGGGGTCCCATGGAGATCACAGCAAGGTTTGCATAAAGGGCAAGAGTGGAGGGGGGCTGTAAGATTGTGTGACCTGTGATGGTTGATTTTTAAAAGGAAGTAAGAAAACCAGACAAGTCCAGCTCCTACTCAATATAAAAGTAAATTGTAGTTGTGCTTTTGTGAGTGTTGGTTAATACATGCGCTCATTACGTATAATGCTCACCTACAATCATGCTGGAATTATGATTTATGAAATGAGTGCACATAAAGACCACTACAATGTCATAAAACCAGTGAGAAATTTCTTCGTGTCCTTGACTTTCCCAAGTGGTGGCGTCAATTAGAGAATCATGGCAAAGCTACTTCTTATTAATCATAATAAACTGTAATTGTGAATGTTTATAATACAGTTCAGTTTGTGCACATTTTGATTACGGTTAATAAAGAACAGCTTGCAAAGCTTGCACACGTAAAACACTTAATACTGAAGCGAAAGGCTTGAGCAACCAATATTCTACATTAATATCTGCAGCACCACAAAATTATAAAATAAGCAACGGGAAACCATGTGTAACTGGGATCTTACCACGGGTAAGGGGTGTCCATCTGGAACTAACCAAAATAAACTATTCTTCCATCAAGTAATTTAATTCATTAGCTTAGCTGTAAGCTGTTTATATTTTGTGGGAGAGCAGGACCACAACTTTTCTATTTTGCGGTGTACCAAAGATCAAGCCTGGTGAACTCTGACTTGTGAATTCATAAAGGACATATCGATCACGACGACTCAAGACAAAGAAAACAAACGTCAAAGGCTTGCTGCATAGCAGACAAAGGTAAATAATACATTTTAAGGTACTAAAGTTAACATTATTTGTTATATGTAATTTATTATTTATTTAAAAGAGAAGCTCTAGAGCTCAACATCACATCCTGTTGTAGGAGCAAAATAATATGATTTGTCACTTCGCTTTTATAACGCAAACACACTCCAGTCAACCTCACGAGTGTCACTGGCTCTCCACAAAGCACTGATGTTGTCATGCGGAGCTGCTATTAGTTTGACTAAACACACAGATGTGCACACACAGGCAGGGCAGCTGTGCAGAAAGCTGGGTCCAGCTCTTTCAGGTCAGAGGTCAGCAACATGCAGCTCTGATGCACAGACACCACGGCACGCGGATGAGTCACGGAGGTAGAACGCTGCTGACATCACCTCCTCAGGCTCAAGGGTGGAAGCCCCATAAACACACAGACAAAGAGCTCATTATATTTGAGTTCTGCTGTCTCTGTGTGTGTGTGTGTGTGTGTGTGTGTGTGTGTGTGTGTGTGTGTGTGTGTGTGTGTGTGTGTGTGTGTGTGTGTGTGTGTGTGTGTGTGTGTGTGTGTGTGTGTGTGTGTGTGTGTGTGTGTGCGTGTGCGTTACTAACAAACTTCAAACAGATTAGTGCACAGAGTGTGAAATAGAGCAGTAAAGAAAAGACTATCAGCTCTCATTACGCTGAAATGTCTCTCCTAAAGCATCATCGTGTTCTTGTACCGTCGAGTGAGGTGAGAGCAGAGCCGATCCTAGACTTCTGGGGGCCCATACAGAATGGGGGGGGGGGGTGTGGTTGAGATGCACGAATGGATGCAATGCAGTTGTCTGGGTTTCACTTCGTCTTGAATCATCTTGAAATGATCATTCGTGTTTTCATAACCTCTAGCCAAACTCCAAAACGAACCCAAAATTAAAACATATTTTGGATTAAGGGTGTTTAATGGTGTTTCGGGGGCCCTACGCAGCTTGCGTATTCTGCATATAGGGAGGATCGGCTCTGGGTGAGAGGGTGTACAGAGCGCATGCAGTACACAAGGTCGACCGTGTGAACTTTAACTTTGCTGTCTCTCCTTGTACTCTCTTAAAAATAAGGTTCTAAAAGTTGGGTTTTCACAGAAGAACCATTTTAGTTTTCCAAAGAACTTTTCACTGAACTGTTCGGAGTGTGAAGAACATTTTAAAAAGAACATTTTTAAAGAACATTTTAAAAATAACATTTTTAAAGAACATTTTTAAAGAACATCATAAAATACCTTTGGTAACCCTTTACTTAAAGTATTTATGTATAATGCATTATAAAGGGCTATAAAAGGGTATAATACATTATAATTATTCACAATTGCTGACATATGATGTTTTATTAACAAGGTTCGGGAGGAGCACGATGTGATAATCTGTCTGGCACAGGTGGAGCTCGTCAGCTAATCACCTTAACAAGCACATCAGGTGTATATATACAGCCAACTCAACTCTGTTCTTTGATGGTTTTCCAGCATCCCACCTTCACCCCAACTCCTCACTCTTAATCTAAATTCATCCCATTCTTGCGATGGGGAGGTTCGGGCTCTATCCGAGCTCTGAGTCTTCCCTCCAGACAGAACGCAAAACATGCCTACTTATTGCTCAACCATATTATATGTTAGTGCGAACTCGTGAAACAAGATTATGGAACTATAAAATGAACACATATACTTTAATGACGTGGTCTTGGAAGAATTTGATGAGAAAGGTGGTCATAATGAGATTTGATTGCAAACTAGGGTTTCTTGGCAAATCTGAGCACAATTTGAGGCATTGTAGAGATATCTAAAGGAAACACAAGGGACATTTCAATGGTCCATTTTTGGAACCAGTTTTGACTGCACTTTGAGAATTTTAACATTTCTGAATTAAACTGGATATTCACAGAGGAAAAAATATGTTGGGAAGATTCCATACATCAGTTACAACACCGCTATGAAGAAGGTGATTGGTTTGTGAGCTAAAAATAGTCTTAGGTTATATTTTGATTAAATATTACAAAAACAAGCATTTAGAACAGGCATCCCCAAATCTGGCCCAATCCAGCAGAGTTTAGCTCTAACCCTAATCAAACACACCTGAGCATGCTAATCAGCGTCTTCAAGATCATTAGACAATCACAGACAGGTGAGATTGATCAGGAGCTAAACTCTGACCCTCCAGAGAAAGATTTGAGGAACTCTGATTTAGAAAGTAAATTGGGTCAATTTTGACCTTGGCTATTCAACCTCATTGCTGTCTAGATGAAACGACGTAGATCCTATTCGTGATTTTAATTTTCTACAGAACTGCAGAAAACGCACAACAGCTCCATTCAGCATGTTACTTACAGGCTTTCTGAGAACCTCTGTGTCCAACAATGCAGAAAACCCTCAAGCCAACACTATGACGAGGGTACAGATGGGACAGAAGGAATAAAGACTTTGATGGTGGTATTAAAAGTCCCTTGTGGCCCCGTGGGTGATGGCAAAATTCTCTTGTCAACCATTAGTGCTGCTTTTTGACTCGGGAAGACCAGCGGTGCCCCTACCCAGCATGCACCTGGCGTACAGAGAGCAGGTAAGTGCAGCGGACAGATCTGTAAAACTGAAAACAGAAACAGCAGTCAGACAGCATGAGTGCTTTCCCTTGTAAACCTGGAGTGATGGCAGCAGAAAAGTACTCATACTAAACTCAAAACTACCTGCTCAACCAGATCGAATCCAAGTGAAACGTCCTCGTTTCAAAAGCAGCCAATGCACCTCTAGATGGACAGATTCTTTGAGGAAAGAGACAAGACTCATTAGACCATTGTGACTGAAGAAAATTGGTCTATTTTAAGATGTTTTGAGGCTCTGCGTGAATACAGTATTTATCAATTGTTTAAAAGCTCTTTAAATCGGTGACCTAACAGGAGAGTATACTTAAGAAACATGTCTTGTCCTGTTCTTCTAGAGGAAAACATGATTTCACTAAATGCATTCAGCATATGAAAGGGCAAGGTGTGTAATACTCTCAAATCATATATTTAATATAGCACATTTTGGGAAAAAATGTAGGCCATGTTTTATTTAAACCAATATATTGGCAACTCCTGACTGGATCATATTTCTACAATTCGAAACATTTTGCATAGAGAAAACAAAGACTACTTTTATGCTTCATATTTATTTGCATAGGTTACATTATTTGTAATGTTATATTGCCTGTAAAAAAATTATAAAATACAACTTTTTACATTGAATTTTAATAACAGCTAATCAAAATCTCGTTATTGTAGTGCATCCTGGCATTTTTTATTTGGACTTTTTCCATTATTCCCAACAATGCTTCTTATTAATACTGTTTTACTTTACTATAAAATAATAATAAGTTGTAATACAATTTTTTTAATTAAATCAGCATAAAAGAAAGGTAGTACTTGTAAAATGATGTACAGTATAAATTATTCTCAGATTTTATAATTGCATTGCTGACTATTAGACTCTTTTGCAATATGCAAATAAGAATGTGAATTGTTTTAAGCAAAATACTGCATACAGGTCTTTTTTTCTATTGATTTTCAGGGGAAATAAAGTGCATGTATGTTCCTGACCGGTTTTGAGAGATTCAATCTGATCCAAAACTCATGCACGTAACTAACTTGTGTTCTACTTCGCTCATGTGAAGCCATGTGTTTGTCGACCGAGTCCCATCTGTCATTATTAAGGGGAAGCGAGAGCTGCCCAACTATCATCATTCATTCACAGGTAGAGAGCAACAAGGAGAGGTAGAAACAGAGCGTTTCAGACCTCAACTCTGAGGCACGGAAACAAGACGATGTCAGTTGCATTCTGCATCTCGCAAGTTAATAGGCCTGTCACAGTCAATACTCGCAGTTACCCTTAGTGAGCAACGTAGTCACTCATGCTCATCCTGTGCATGGTATCCATTGACCGATTAATCGACAAGGTGACACAATGCTATGCGGAGTCATTTGTCACATTTCAGCGCTGATCGCTGAGCTTTTGATGTTTGCAATCTAATGCAGGGTGATGTCTAGAGAGTAACGGGGGTTATTATGCATCACGTTTTCATCATATACATCCTAAACCAAAGTAAAATCATTTATAATTCACCCAGTGAGTTCAATATATTGTTAAACCATATTGAGTGGATGCTGCACGAACATGAAAAACGCAGTTTATTGAAGAAAGACGTTTCTTAATTTTTATTTCCTCTAACTGAAATGTTTAAAACAAAACATGTTTTCATGGGAATACTAACAGCTTCAATATCACTGTGCATTATTTCTAGCAAAATTCAATGACATAAACAGTGCCGTTTACCCCCCAAATATACAAGTTTGTCATAATTTACTCACCCTCATGTTGTTCCAAACAAATTTCTTCTGTGAAACAAAAAAAGATAACATTTTGAAAAATGTAAATGGCCATTGATGCACAAGATGAAGTTAATAGTCCGTTAACACTGAGAATTGTTCCTGAAACTAAAGCGTGACCAAATGTGTTTTTATATATTTCCCTAACAGAGAAATGGATATCTATACTGTAGTTCTTTATTCCCATCCGTAATTGTATTGCTATTGTGTAAACAAAATGTTCTCTTTAAGAAAGAGGTACCACATGGAAAGACGTTATCACCTGTCAGAATAGAAAATTACACAAATGCATTGCTGCATATTAATGTAACCCATTTATATATGTAGTCTGTAACATTTTTCTGTACATTTTTTGTTCCTATTTGACAAAGTACCACAAAATTACCAAGACCTTTTTAAAGAAATTCTAAACACACACACACACACACACACAAAACAAGCAGATTCATTATTGAGATTGACAGTGTTCACAAAGTTACAGTAGAATGGGAACGAGCCCTGGAGTGGAGAGGTAGTGCAGTTAGTGCTGATTCAAACAGTCTCTCTGAATTGCTGTTTTATACGATGGGACATTTCTGGACAGTAGTTAATGGATTCTGGCCATATGCTGTTGTGATTCAATAACACTAAAGTTCCATATGCTTGCCCACTTTAACAGCATAGTCATAAAACATTTTTTTTCCAAGTGCGTAGTTATTCAGCGCTATATTAACTTCCTGTTAAATTGCTGAAACGAGTTGGACAAAGAACGGACAGGTAGCTTTAGCAGAATATCAAGCCTTCTTTTATCAACTATACATTTGATTTAAAACCACGTATACCTATTCTGTTGTAAAAAAAAAAGTTGTGTATAATCTTGAAATGCAATTACACACAAGTGTTCCCCCTCGGGACCCAAGCGATACTGAGAAATGAGATGAGAGGGGAGAGAAGAGCACAGGTGGGGAGGAGGAGACGAGAGAAATGAAAACAGAGGAGAAAGAACTAACAAGAAAAGTTTGAATATTGGTGTGCAACAACCGTTTACAGGTAATACGGGTCTTGTGTAGTCTGAATACTTGCTGCTCATGGAAATCTGGAGCAATCCAATGGTGCATTTTAGTTTTTCTTTAATATCAAGAAGACTGTATATTAACATATTTAGTAGAGAAAGAGTTATTGTAAAGAAGTCAGATCAATACATTACTCCTTGGATCAAAATAGCACAAGTACATTCCTATAATGGAATGAAGACATATCTCTGCATTCCAGGCTTTCACTTTAGGCACATATTCTTATTTAAAGTTAAAGCTGTGTGGGTAGAAAATGAGGAAGAGAAAGCAAATAGAAAGCGCTGGGAATGAGAAACCAGGGATCGTAGAAAGTTATTATTTTTCTTTTCTCTGCTCAAGGCTTAGCTGTCTGTTATGTCATATCCTGCCCTTACTTCCTGTCAGAGAGGACGGGGACGGCATCGCTGCAGGTAAGCTGGGTAAATTGTGCTGTCTGTCTGTCCCCCGCCAAAAAAGCTTTTAAGACCACATCAAAATAAACAGTTGCCTTTAGGGTTAAAATGACAACAGCCGGTCAAAATTGAGTCAAATAAGTAATTGTTATCACTGTTTATACCTTCCAGCAAACAGTTTTCAATTCATGATATTTTTCCTTTTCTTTTGACAAATATTAAACACACAACTACACACATTCACTGAGTACACAGCCTACCTGCTATTTAAAGTCCTCTTTATAGCAAAGGTACCACTGGAAAAATATTTTACCACCTGTCAGAAAATAACAATTACTATTTATAGTTATGCACAAAAATGCATTGCTGCATATTATAATTGTAAACATAGTTTAAACATGACATATACTGTAGGTAGTGTGACAAATAACAAAAAGGTAAATATCTGCTTTCTGCAAATTCTAAGTAATAAATATTTCTTTTTTTTAAATGTGTACAATTTTATGAACCTACAGTATTGTAAGCTGACAACAAATCTTATTTTAAGGAAACGGCCACTAAGCCAAACATGTGTTTCTCTCAAATGAACTATATAATGCCAATTTTGTTATTACAAATAAAAAACGTAATACATAACCACAAAAATAATACAGCTGAAATCACAAACCAATCTTCAACTGAGCCGAAATGCACATTGTAAGGAAATAAAGCATTGTAATGAAACTAAGACAGCGGTGGCCATTATCCGCTGCTGATTTAGGCCTAACTGCAGTGCACCAAAACATTGAAGACAACCATATTAACACAAAAAGAAGCAGATTCCCCTGCGAGAGGGTTTTCTAAACGCCTGCAGATTACCATCTCAGGGAAAGACTCTTTATATGCTCCGAGTCTTTGTTTCATTACAAAACTGGGCAATTCATCAGCTTGACTATGTGTGGAACATTAGGTCTCAGAAACAGAAATTCTTCTAAGATGATTTATTTTATTTACATGGTTTTCGCAGAGCCACCCTTTGTCTTACCTTCAAGATGACGCGTATAATAGCAGTTTCCGGGGTGGAAAAAGGCAGCGTGTTGAAAAAGGAGAACGGGTTGCAGCTATTTACTAATTAAAAAAAAACTTTTATTCATATTAGATTTTATATATTTGCATATTTAAACAACTTTTAAATGATGATCACTTCCATTTGGAAAATGCCCGTGAACCATTCGGTAGGCGATACGCGTATCGTTACACCCCTAGTTGCAGCACATCACCCGGTTTATCCGACAGGGCTGACATGTTTGCTTGTGTCACCACACACAACCACATCCATTGCACCAGCCTGAGAGGCACTCTCACGTCACTGAGCCACTGGCTTTCATTACCGGCCGCCACAGCAGAGCTCAACATTACTCTATCTCTCAAGGCAAAGGGCGGCTCTGTCTCTCAAGGTTTAGGTAATGGGAGTCTCTGTCACGAGTTTCCTGGTTTATCTGGGGTTCAGATAAGCACCTGTGGCTGTTTTGAAAAGTAAAGAACTCAACATAACTGCCAGGGCACTAAGAATAGAAACATTAGCTTGCACTCTCCAAACTGTTGCTGTTGCTCGACGGTGTAAATGTCTAGCGCAAAAAGCAGTTACATGTCCTTTTGTCAAATAAACTAGGGTTTTGCTCTTACATGCTGACAAGCCAGTAATTTAACTTATTTAAAAAATCCAGAACAATAGAAATACAGGTAGTCTTAATCATTTGTGGCAAGCGGTGCCCTGGATAGCAGAGGGAAAATATATTTATATTCAGAGGTGCTGTCAAACTATACGTCTAAGCTGTGCCTTTGGCGACGCATTTGCAGTCTTAAAGTGGAAATTTGGTTGGTCAGTGACTGTGCCAATATGTTAGAATTGGTAACAACAAAAATCAAGTATGCCACTGTCATTCACACTTAAACCCAGAGTTGGACTGGTTATAGAGAGCAGTCCAACTTTGCCATCCAACTTTAGATACAATGTAAGCACACAAAGATAAGGTGTGCAGTTATTTTGTAGTTTGAATGCTTTATCGTATCCGGCTATGGAGAGACAGTTTTATGATTTACTTGCATAGTTTGATTCGATTTGATTTCGGGGCAGGAGTTGCAATTTGGCCATAAATTAAAAACTCTTTTAAAGAGGAAAAAGTCCCGGATTGCCACAAGCAAACCAAATTATTTTGGAATAAATGTAAAATGCTTAAAAACACTAACTTTATGAGATGCATACTTGGGCTTCAACAAACAGAATGTTTGTCATAATGTTATTGATTACATTATTAATGTAAAAAAAGCTTCTATTTTATATTCGTGTAAGTGGAGCGTATATAACCAAGAAAATGTGACTGGGACATGGATTTACATTTGAATTAACTTTGAGGAAGTTGTATCCTCATTTCTGAACACCACAGAACAATACGGATTTAAATACAAGTTTAAATGTAAGATTGGACTATTGCTCAATAAAATTGTGCAGCCATTGCAATGTAAAATGGCTGTTAACGTTTACAAATGAATACATAAACTATATAATACAGCAGACGATTGTCTGTATTCGGTTGGCATAGGTCCAAGACTGTTTTTTTGTCCTAGTCCATCCATGCTTAAACCAATGTTTTTGAAAGACACCTTCACTGGTGTAGATGCTGTTACCAATAAGTTGTTCACTACAAAAAAAAGTGTGCATTATGGAACTGCTAAAAAAAACTTTAAGTTGGATAATGAAGGGCCAACGGTCAGAGATTATGACTTCCACCCAAGTATAAGGGTGAGGGTGACTCCTGACAGATGGAATGCAAGATGCAAGCCTCATAAAGCCATCGTCACTTAGCATTGAAAGCCCACTGAGAAGCAGTCGTCCAGCACTAAAGTGTCTAGAAGTCACAGCAGACGTTTGTCATTACCCTCTGCTTAGCCTCCGGCGGAATATCCTATTAAAGACGACGCTGTGCATGAGTTTAGAAAGGCCTTTCTTTTACTACCAGAATGATAGCATTCTGGGGTAATTACCAAACTCCAAGGTTACAGCAATTTACTTCTCAAAGGACTTCTGAAAGGTATTGCAATCAGCACACCTTCAAAACTCTCAAGGCCTACCTAGGGAAGTCTAATCAGAGCGTTGACAGCCTTATGTCAGCCGTTATCACTCCATCTAGGTCAAAACATGTTCTGGCCATATACTGGTTCAGTAAAGGTTTTATAAACAGCATTTGGGGCATGCTGTCTTTTACACAGAAAAAGTCAAAATGATTCATGCAGTGTTTTGAGTAACACACTTTCAATAGAAATGGTGCATGACATTCCAGTTTAAAAACAGAAATCTGAAGCTCATATTTTACGTTAAAGTGCTTAATCCATTATGTATTCCATTAAATGTGTCACGTCACAGATGCTGTCAGTAAAACCTGTAATATTCCTTTGTAGTAAATGCAAATATTAATTGAGAATAACGTTGATTTTAATAAAAGTGAGGGTCACGTCTTTTTCTTTTTTCTCAAATGACCACTGACAACTTTTTACAAGACATGCATAGTCACAACATTAAGCTTGTAAGGATTTGGGACACATGGACTTGTAGACTGGCTATCATGTTTGTGGTGGAGTAAATTGTAACTGACTGTGAATGAGCTCTATGTTCCGTGGGCTTAATTGCAGAGGAGGCTTTGATGAGAGATTTGTTTAACATGGTGTGTGACAAACATGGGAAATAGCCCTTTAAAATCCTATTTAGCTCCCCACTCACAAACAGCTGTAAAGACAAAGAAAAGACAAGCCTGTGGGTAGTGAAATAATGGCCCACACTCCATAGCCTACATACTGCAGCACCAAATATGAATGTAAAATGACCAAAAATGTACATTGTGTTATGTCTCATTGTATTACAGAGTTTCAGAATGCAAAAAAGTGTTTCATTTCAATATCAAAAATAGTAGAATAAAAACATTACCATCATATTAAGCATGCCATTAAAAAATGAACACAAATTTGCTTATTGATTAGACCTAAATGTAATCTTTCTCATTTATTTAATATAAACTTGTATATATTTATTATTTTTAAGGATTAAAAACATATTTAAATATTCCAATGTGATCTCAGACGTACAATTGAATTGTGCAATGCAGTCAACACATCAACATTAAACCTTCCTAGCCATCTGTCTTCATTAAATATACAAGTTCTCTGAACCCTGAAACTTGTAGTTGAGATAATGCACTTTAAGCTCCGCACATGTAGGAACCAAGTGTGACGACGAATTGCAGCTTTACAGCGCTTCCAACGGTTTCTCATTACCGAGAGACTCTCTGAGTCACGCTGGGCACAGCTAGAGTCCTTTGGGTGACCACTGAGTCAGCACAAAACAAAGCTAGAACCCGAACTCTTCCTTCCCACAATTTCTTATTCCTCATTATCTCTTGATGTGTATGCCAAAGTGTCCGGCAGATGAAGATTAATGATGCGGTGGTATGATTAAATCAGAAAAGTAAACTCTAACACAAACTTTTGCAGGCAGCCGTGCTCTCCGAGTAACTGTCACGGTGTCTTAAAAGCCATTATTTCATAATAGACATTTGCAAGATGAATGGTCAACACAAAATGTCAAGCTCGGTGTTGTAGATAATTTGTATTCTCTTGTTCCTACACACCATTAGCAGGTGACTCATATTCTTCCGGACTGTAAGTTCAGAGATGCAGAGTTAACAAATGCATTAACAATAGCTGTGTTTCAATCGTGAGCGATTCTGTGTTTTTAAACGAATCCTTTCAGTGAACAAATCATTATTATACACTTATGCACTGACTCATATTTTTTGTTCTTAAAGCATTTTAATGCTTTCCTGCCTTCAAAAACTGATTATTGCTACAAAAAACAGTGCTGTTTGTGTAACGGATGTATGCCAGTAAGGGCTGTGTGTAAACCTCACTCTCCTGACCTCAAAAAGAGGCGCTCTAGCGAGTGACGCTAGAGGCTGTAGCCTTTGGCGTTCCTTGTTAGAGCGCCCGCCTCCCGCACCGGAATCCCGGGTTCGAGACCCGCTTGGAACATGAACGAGTTGTGGTGGTATGGACCCGGGAGGGGGTGTAACATTGGTGCCGTGACCCGTACGGGAGTGAGGTTTAGTGGGGTAAGTGTAACGGATGTATGCCAGTAAGGGCCGTGTGTAAACCTCACTCTCCTGACCTCAAAAAGAGGCGCTCTAGCGACTGACGCTAGAGGCTGTAGCCTTTGGCGTTCCTTGTTGGAGCGCCCGCCTCCCGCACCGGAATCCTGGGTTCGAGACCCGCTCGGAACATGAACGAGTTGTGGTGGTATGGACCCGGGAGGGGGTGTAACATTGGTGCCGTGACCCGGATGGGAGTGAGGTTTAGGGGGGTGAGTGTAACGGATGTATGCCAGTAAGGGCTGTGTGTAAACCTCACTCTCCTGACCTCAAAAAGAGGCGCTCTAGCGACTGATGCTAGAGGCTGTAGCCTTTGGCGTTCCTTGTTAGAGCGCCCGCCTCCCGCACCGGAATCCCGGGTTCGAGACCCGCTTGGAACACGAATGAGTTGTGGTGGTATGGACCTGGGAGGGGGTGTAACATTTGCAGAGCAGTATTAATGGTTGGACTTCATGTTTTGAGACTAAACTACCTGAAACGGCACTGAATAAAATGGGAACAAAATGTTATTTGTAAATGAACGAGACATGCTGTTCATGAACAAACTTAAAGCATATCCGTCATGTATGAGGATAAACAGTGACAGAATACAAGAGATCATGCCATTCGTTTATCTTGTTCAACAAGGCAACAACAAGACACTTTTAGTGTACTAACCTGGTATTACTTATAAAGTTTGCTAAATTGGAAAAACTCATTTTGTATTTTAATGAACTTTAAATGTGCGGAAGTAGTGCTGAAGTCCAACTAAACATATATTAAGGTATTACAAATGTTAATCAAAGTTGTCCTAAGACAAGAACGCATTTTGGTTTTATGTTTTAGGACAACTTTGATGAAAGGTTTTGCTCCACTTCTAATGTTGACTAGTTTATATTTGATTGTGCTAAAGTGCAAGTATACTTTAGGTACACTTTAAGTATCTTGAATGTAAAGACCGACATTATTCAAAGATCATATAATCATCATCAAGAGTGATATTAAAACACATTTTAGACTTACCATTAAGAAATTGTGCATTGTGCACAAGTAGTTCTCCAAATAAAGTTTCATTATAATTTTTATTTCAGTAAGTCTCGAGCCATATGTTAGTAAATATGCTAATAGATTTGAACGATAAGATATGTATTTTAAATATGCTACTTTTTTATAGGGTGATAACCACCCAATAAAAAATCACACAAATATTTTAAATAAAACTCATAATCCATTTATATGTCCTATTATTGTTGCCTTTTCTCCGTAGCCTGATAAAAACCGAGCTCAGCAATGGAAACATGCAGATTTTTAAGTTTAATAAGATTTGTTTCCGTCATGAACAACTGAACATTTATACACTTCTTTCGGGGTTCAGACAGAGTCTCTCTATTTAAATCTAGATTAAAGACACATCTCTGTAGCCAAGCATTCATATAATGCATCTCACAATCTTGTACTGCAGGTATATCTGATCAAACGCACATTATTATGCTTTAGCTTGGTTTGAACAAATAATTTTTGCTTGGATGGAACAACAGCTACGCTAATTATGTCTCTATTTGTTTCTCTGTTTCTGGATTAACATCCCGTGGTAACTAGGAATTACACAAGCTTCAGTCTGGATCCAACCCTTAAATGATCCGAGATGACCGAACACCTGAGAAGAGACGATGCCAACCCCTCAGACAATATACAGAATTAACCACATTTGGCGGCGTGTGTGTGCGAACCCAAAATTAAAACATATTTTGGATTAAGGGGGCCCCCTGGTGTTTCGGGGGCCCTACGCAGCTTGCGTATTCTGCGTATAGGGAGGATCGGCTCTGTGGGGAAGTGACACTTTACATATGGACTAAAGATGGCTCCCTGGTGCTTGTTCAATGGAGGAATGAATCCTACCCCTCCCTCTTTCAACAATCACCCCCATTAAGAGCCTTAGCTTTATGGAGTCAATTACATTGTCTTCCAGGACACATATATCACAGCGCAGCCTCCGGGCCTCGGCGACAGTGGCACTTTCATCAGGTTTCCGTATTATCAATTACTTACAGCCTCCAACAAGTAGCCACTTCCAGTGCTGATAAGAGGCTTATTATGAATCCCAAAACATATACTGTCAGGACAGCCATGTCATGCAAATGGCCTTGGAGCGTTTCTCCCAGAGATGATGCAAACCAGGCATGCTAATAATGGTTGGGCTCAGATTTGTTCTTTCGGATTAAGACTCATTAAATCCTCATTCCACAGTGTGTCATGCTGCAAAACACTAGCTTTCGCGAGCATACGCACCGCTGCATAAATTTGCAGTGTCCCACTTTGCGACAAGATCGTTGAGGTGCATCGCTGGCTACCTTTCAGGAGCTAGGCAAGACTGTATGGCACTTTTCTTTTTTTACCATGCAGTCTTGAGTTTCTCCCTTCTCCAACTCCCAGGCATTCTGCTGTCGTCAAAGTATTTACCGTACGCTAATTAAAGAATTCAGGGGGGTGATTGCATGCAGAGTATCGCATCTGACAAACTCTCGCCGAAGCTGAGCACAGAAACACACACATATATCCAAGCCTAACTAACATGCGCACACTCAAAAGGTATCTGGTTGCTCTTTTTTTCTGTTTGTTTGCCAGTTACCCCGGGGAATGATGTTGGCATGGCTGACACAGTGTGAATCAAACTAATTAATCCTGGGGAGAAAAGTTGGTGCTCAACGCACGCACACACACACACACACACACAATTACACTGGCTACGGAAGCTTCCCTCAGTGAAGACAACTAGAGAGGGTCATTATCTCTGTTTCACTTGCAACAAAATTAAATGTTCAAATACAACAGGCGGTCTGCATCAAAGCAGATGGCTCTCGGATTTAAAAACGGTTCTATCTTCCTGCAAATGCAAACTGCAGCAGGGATAGCATGGACCTAGATTTTCTTCCTCCCTCCCAGATCGCTTATTAGTCCTCAGGCAAGGTGTAAGCAACGGGTCACGTTTTCTCCACGGACAACATTATGAGAAGTACAATATCAATCTGTCGCTAATTAATTTAGTCTTGTCTGAAAGAGCAAGGGACAGGCAAATGAAGTCAATTTTTGGATGCCGATCCCGAAACTTTCCCAGAATGGTGTCAGACTAAATGAAACTCATTATTTAGATAATTTAGATGACAAGGGAGACAGGGTGCATTCTCCACTACAGATTTTTTCTGTATGCGACACGGCCCTGTCCCAAATGGAACACTTCATGTGCACTTGCGGTCTTATGGACTTACAATGGCCCCCGCGTGTGCATGTTCGCTAAGTCCAGGAGACCGTAGAGTGTCCCATTCTTCATTTTAGCATTAAGAAGGGTGCTCGCGAGTGCCCCCTTTGTGGCCATTATGCGCCCTTGATCCGCACTTCTGCCGAGCCCGCACTGGGGCGAGCTCCTTAGCAGACTTCAACCCGACAGTAAAAGCGGCATTACGTCACGAAAGTGCGGACTCAGAGGAAGACCACAAGGGTTTAGGGTGCCATTTGGGACAGGGCAACAGAGCACACACTAGCTCAAAGACATCCCAGGGTGCCGCACAGTTAGGGCTGCACAATTAATCGAATTTCTAATCGCGATTACGATTATGGATGCCACGATTACATAATTGTTCAAAGCATGCGATAACAATAAACAATTAAAAACGCCCACTTGTATTATTCTGTGTGCTTAAGAGGTGTTTGCACCACAGGGTTTAACAAACTCAAACACGCTGGATAAAATACACTTTGTCTAACTGATAGTCGTTGTCACTCTGTTGTGTATGATAGATATGTTAAACGCCAAACGTGTCAAAAGTGGAACAAAATAGTGGTACTCGTTTGAACTGCACGCCACACTGACCTTTTATCCGCTCGCCTCAAAATAAAACAGCGCAGCGCAAGCTTAGAGCGTATGCGTTTATTACAGTGACCTGTCATGATCATGCACTAAACAACGCTGTGAAATCCAGTAAGAATCAGCCGAGTTTAGAGCGGAGTTCAAATCAAATCACGTCTCTTTAATTTAAACTAGTTTAAAGCCAAATACATCAGAGCTGTTATTCTCATCAACTGATGCAGAAAGTTAGAACATGTTACAATCCACAAATCACCCACATTTACCATAGTTTTACTGTAGTAACACTAACGGTAACAATGATACGGTAGCAGAAATGTATAGTCTATTGAGTATTATTATGTTATTAATATACTAATTATGTTAAAGGAGTAATGATCAGTTGATGTGGATTTGTAATGGACTGAATGTCTTTAGGCTACTGTTATTCAATGCAAACACCATAGAAACCACATAGTTAGGCTACTTTTTTTACCATGGTAATGAGGTGCTGTACTTTTGGTTATGTATAAAAGATGAGGCTGTTACAGTTTTTCACAAAGGTACTTTCAAATGTACATCTGCATCTCAACTCATGCTCCTGTTCTAATGTGCATTTCTAAGAGACAAGACTTGTAACATTACATGTTCAGTGCAACCAAATCAGGTGCTGGTGCCACTGCTCTCGGATGTTAGTCTGGAGCCCCGGTGATATAAATTGTACTGTAAAATGTTACTGTAATTTGAAATTTCATCTGATTAATTGTAAATTAAATATATAGCTTTAGTAAACCATTTTTTAACCAGTTTTAGTATAACATTATTATACCATGCATAATTTTACCTTTTTTGTTTAAAGAAGAAACCAAACCAATGTATAGTTGACAATTGAGGCTCAATGCTAAAGAAAAGCAATACAAGTTCTGGAAGAGTGTTTTCAGCCTTTTTTATATATATATTTTATATAAAAATATGACATGCTTCAAACAATGGCATAAATCTGTTCAAATTAATCGTTTTACAATTTGAAGGGAAGAATCGACAATTATGATTTTGTCATTTCTGAGTAGATATAACAACCACAACATGGGAATGAACAAAATTTGGCAGATGAGCTATATTTTATGGATAACAGGCTTCAAAGCAGGGGCAATTCCTATGGCTGACTACAAGGAGGGGGTAAACAATGAGCCTTAAAGCAACTGAGCATAAACTTGTGTGCATTTACTGAGAAGGAAAGAAGAACCACAGATTTAGTTTCAACAGACCAATATCAGAGGAAGTTAATGTCAAAGATTAAATAAACGCAAGAAAGTGAAGATGCTCAGGGGTTGGAAATACAATTATTCTGTAGTAATCTGGGTGAATAAACATCTTCGGCCTTTATAGGGTGCCCTGAATGACATTAAAACTTTAAAGAGTGTCAAAGGATCCCTTCTATCCTGTTATGAATTTCTTCTTATTTGTGAAAATCTTGTTTCTTTATCTACTGTATGCAGAGGCTTTCACGACAATATTTATTTGACTTTGATAAATAAAGAGAGATATTACTTTCTGTGTCTGTATACGTCAGATGGGCTTCATTTAAACTAGCTTCTGCAGTGAATTAAAAAACAAAAACACTAAATATAAAAATGTACAATAGCGCACTTGGGTAAGTTTGGATTGTGCTGCAACACGTGCTTTATAGTTACTAATGTATACCGGCTGTCAAACCCAGGGCTGGTCCATTGAGTTGTTATTAGCATTTGAAGGTGGTTCATTACCTTGATGTAAAACGATGGTTGCCATTTCCATTTATAATGCACAAGTGTCGTCAGTGGAGGATTTTCTTTGCAGAGACATATCTCACTGTAGCGAAGTGTCATGATCATTGCACTGTAGAAAATACATGCCTCACTGTGCCCCAACAGAAAATAAGACATCACTGTCTGTGACGGTTATTGCAGAGAAAAGTTCCTTTGATGTGAATGCAATATAAACGTGACTCAGCTTCATTTGCTAAAAGGTCACCCAAAATAAAACGTCTGCCATAATTGACTTACCCACCGCTGAAATACAAAAGGAGCTGATGAATGTGCGAGCTGCTCATTTCCACAAAATGGCCTACATTTCCTTTAATGCTGCATTGTCACTGTGACCTGATGTTGTGTTGATGCAATGGAGGACAACACTTGTAAGTGTGAGACATTGAGAAATTAAGATAGATGCCTTCTCAATTGTAACACACTGTATTGAGAGACACTGATAACTGGAGACAAAAGACAGACACGGAGAAAGAAATCAGAATAAAGGAAGTCCGTTTTAATGTATTTTCCATTAGCCATTACATTTATTTTAAAAGTCGCCTAGAAATGAAAGATTAAAAAGTCCCAGCTTTATCTGATCCCACGTTCACCTGAATGTAATGGACAAGACACGTTTACTCCTGTGGGTGATGGATTCACATGTATTTATTGTGAACAGACAGACTCCTGGGAGAATATTGGGAGTGGAAGTGTGCCATCCTGGAGGTGCGCCAAAACCTGTCTATGCAATAAAATGAGCTGCTGACAATGCCAGCAAGACTTAGGGAATAAAACATGATGGTAAAGGGATGTCTGTAGGGAAATGAAGAAAGCAAGGATCTTAAGAAACCAGAGTCTGCACTGTATACTTCAGAATAAATAATAAAAACATAAATGCAAACAGAAAACAGGTTCACGGAGGAACCTTTAAAAATAGTAAATACTGTTTAAACTCTTTAATAGGGGGAATTAATCTTTCTGGAATGTGCTAAGATGTAATACTCAGGGTTTAAACGCAACGTATAAGCATTGTTTAACTTAGCACACATTATATCACAACAAATCAACAGTGTTGTCTCCACCCAGTGGTTTAGCCCTTGGGCCTTTTTACGTGAATATAATTGCTCTTTTTTAATAAGATTGCAGTGTTATGTGACTGGAAGGCACACTGGAATCAGTCTCCAGATACAGTATATTAACCTTGCCTAATGTGTCGGGAGGGCTGGGAAAGATCCTGGACTTTTGAATCATCTGGGGGCCGATTACTTCTATAAGGCACTCCTATGAGAGGCTCCAAGGCACAGCATGGATAACTTATCACCTTGTGGCAAGAGCCATACACAACCTAAGTCCAGAAGTTCTCGGTCATGTCTGACAGCTGTGAGAGGGTTCTGCTCTCTCGGGGTGAGAGATGACATGCTGGAGGCAACGTGGAGAGGTTATGAAAAGAGTCACGCTGCCAAATTCTCCTGCTGAACAGAGGACGAGGGTTTGGTTGAATTATACAGCCACACAAAGATAAAACAGACAAACAAAGCCGATAGTGACAGAAATATTGGAAGTAATAATGCACCCTCTTGGGCTTTCATTTCCTCATCAAACAGAAGAGCGGGCTTGCAGGGAGCTGGATTTGTTTGTCAAAAAAAGACAAACAAACAGGCGTCATCTGAAAAGTCCCTTCCTGATTCAAAGGCTGGAAAGGGGGAGAGTAAAAGCCAGAGTTCCAGCACTTCTTTTTATCTGCTCATCAAAGACTGGCCCGATTACTTCACCAGCACTCAGCTCTCTGCTTAAAGATGACTCGCTGACCGCGGCTCTGTGTTCAAAACCCTGTCCATCCACTGTGACTTCAGTCTAAACAGAATAATCTGTTTGAATAACTGAAAGATTACAGTGTCTGTTACAAGGCAACATGAAACAGAATTTGAAACCAATATTCTAATTATTATTCTTTCTGAGCAAAATCTATTTCCATTAGGCACACATCTGTGCAGTGTACTATTCTTTACAATATTTGTATTTATTTATTTATTTAGTCATTTAGCAGACGCTTTTATCCAAAGCGACTTACAAATGAGGACATTATAAAAGCAATCAAAACCAACAAAAGAGCAACAACATGCAAGTGGCATTACAAGTCCTGGTTAGCCTAACGCAGTACACGTAGCAAGGATTTTTTTTTTTAAACTAGTATGTAAAATATAGAAACATTAAACTTAGTGTTAGTTTTACCAGAAATGCTAGCAGTTAGAGAATACATATGCAATTGATAGAGGGTCAAATGTTTGTGTGTTTTTTTAAATAAAAAGAAGACGGATTAGATAAAATAAAATTAGAATAGAGAGTGCTAGAGTTAGAGGGTCAAATAAAGATGGAAGAGATGTGTTTTTAGCCGTTTCTTGAAGATGGGTAAGGATTCAGCTGCTCGGATTGAGTTAGGCAGGTCATTCCACCAGATGGGAACAGTTAATGAAAAAGTCAGTGAAAGTGATTTTGTGCCTCTTTGGGATGGTACAGTAATGCGTCGTTCACTTGCAGAACGCAAGCTTCTAGAGGGCACATAAGTCTGAAGTAATGAATTTAGGTAAAGGGGTGCAGAGCCAGAGGTGGTTCTGTAGGCAAACATTAATGCCTTGAATTTAATGCGAGCAGCTATTGGTAGCCAGTGCAAATTGATGAACAGAGGTGTGACGTGCGTTCTTTTCGGCTCATTAAAGATGAATCTTGCAGCAGCGTTTTGGATTAATTGTAGAGGTTTGATGGAACTGGCTGGAAGACCTGCCAAGAGAGCACTGCAATAGTCCAGTCTGGACAGAACAAGAGCTACTAATATTGTAGTAAACAAGACGACATCTCATAAGACAGCTTCTGTTTTATACTGAGCATCAATGCAAATGCAGATGGACTTCACTTGAGACTTCATCTGCACAGGAGAAATATTAGAAGGGAATTTTACGTTGGGTTGACACCATATGATTTTAGCCTCTGATTTTCACTCACTTGAGGAAATTTTGCAACAAATGGCCGAAATCGAAGGCAAACTGGTGCACGTGTGTGACAATTGCATAGTGTGCGTTATCTGAGAGAAGCGCCTATGCATCGCAAATGCACGCAACATATCTGGCATGCTAAAGAACTGGACCTGTTGACGACTCTGTGTCCTGCAGTGTGAAATGTGTTTTGACTGGAAACGACATCAGTGACAACCTACAGCCAATGAGAGCACAACACAGATCTGCGACACAACATCAGCAAGCAATCATTCTCTCCTTCATATTCTTCATTGTTTTTTTTTCTCACTGCAAATCAGTGTACAGACAACTTGGATTGCAAGCTTTTTGCAAGCTACTGTTTTTGAAAGTAATACATCCTTTTACTGGATCAATTCTTGCATGCGTTTGGTTGCGAAACAGTTTGTAGACAAGGCAAAGCTGTTGGTGATTCTTTCTAATGAAAAGCTGTGTAATTTGTGATCTGATCCGCTGCGTAGTGCACACAACAGCAACTAGATAGTACCCCAGACAGGCATGCAGTGTGAGAAGAGCAAAATCTAATCATGAAAATCGTGGAGTGGGAACCTGGGATTGGAGGGGAGATTTTGCAAACTGTTTTACTTCTGTAATGTAGAATTGCATACCCAGGATAGCCAACTAGGGACAAAATATCAGGAACTGATTGGATCATGAAATGTGGGTGGCCCATACCTGAATTCAAAGTCAACTTTGAATTTCTACTTCCTCCCTGAAACCACAAGAGCACCACTGGTTGACAAGCTGTCATTTACAAGGCTGAGCATGTTGCCATTTTGAGGTATTATTCATTTTCCTTTGCGATAATGTGCACTGTGCATGCACAATAAGATCAGGAATGAGTATACGAACAGCAAATAGGGACAATTTTGATTACAGTTTGAACTTAATAAAACGATTGCTGCACAACTGCCCTTACAAAAAATACTGTGTTGGTGATACCATAATTAAGTGTCCTGCTGAAACGTAAACTAGCCTAAGCTTGTGTGTTGATCTTAGATGGTTCCCCAAACTAGTCAATCTGGTGTTCAGCTAAACTTCATTGATTTTCTCAGTTAAACATTTGACTTTCTGAATAAATGCAAGCCTGTGGGGTGACAGTGTGGAAAAAACAAAATGCTTTGGGGTAAAGACTCAACAGAGCAAATGTTACATCTGCAATCATGAATGCATGCATCTGTCTTCTAGAGTTGCTTCATATTTCCTTTGAGAGATGGAAGCATAGTGGATAATTATGAATTATACAACAGTATCACAGATGCGTATGTTCCTCCGATGTCCAAAAAAAATGTATTTTAGGAAAGAGAAACTAAAAAAAACAACCTTCAGAAAAGCAGTAATAAATGCTGATGTTAAGTGAGGACTAATGATAAGTGTATTGCACCGGAACACAAACAAAACGGAGGAATGGTACATGTTTTAATATATTTAAATATATTTCTATGTTTTTTTTTATCCTGACTGGTGGTTCAAAGCCAGACGGTGATGTTTCTGGTCTCTTAATGGGACTGCTACATGCCTGATCTGAATAAACTATAATTATCAAGGGATATAATCTCAGGCATCATTAGTCCATTAAACAAGTAAAGATGTATGCTAAGTAGGAGGGAGGGAGAGATGAATCACTCACCTGTCCATGGATCAGAGTTTGAGATCTCTGCTATAAACACTCTAACAGAGGTCTTAAGATGCAGTCACACTCATTTTTAAGCAGAATTATTCAGATAATTGCAATTATATAATATTATACTTGTTTAAAAAAATGAAAAACAAATAATTATATATATCCCAAATGTCGAAATACTCTAAAATATTAATCACAATACTCATTGTGCAACATTGCAGTTAAGACTGATATATTTTTTCTTCTTTATATTCTTGATATTTATATAGCAGGTTTAAACACGTTCAGGTGCATATAACGGATAATTAAGACAGAATAATTTACATCCAAATATATTTAAATGATGGAGAGACTTTGCACATTAAAACAGTTACTGTGCATTGAAAGTGTGTCTTCTATTTAGATCTGGTTTCCTTATAAGCAGTCAGAATGAGAAAGCAATTGTTTGAACACAAAAACAATACCAGTGAGAGTTGTCAATTGTAGTCAGTTTACACAACTATAAGGAAGGGGTGATAAAATACAAGCCCTAGCTATGATGAATATTGCACTGAGCATGCCTTAGGCTACACTTAGCTGTAGTCTAATCACTGGGCCGAATGACTTCTGTGTAGATACCAGTGAATATCTCATCTCTGCATCACATTGAATGCACACCTGAGCTGTAAAGGTTCTTTGACCTAGAAAAGCAAGCCCCTTCATCATGTTTGATCCTCTTCGAAATCACCAGTCTTTGAAGTGAAAGTATTAATACGTTTTTAAGAAAACGGACTCAATTCTTCTGAGCTGTGAAAACTACAGATGCGCACCTGTTGTAAGAAACTGTCTAGGACAGCATCTCTACTCTTCTAGTGTCGCAAAAAAAAATCTAAATTCAGATAATAAAACGCAACAAACTATACACTCAACTATAGGCCGAACAACATATAGGCTTATCAGCTTTTAAAAGATAAAAGTTAAAAGAAAGAAATGAACAGCTCCACAAGAACACAGTCACAAGCCCAACAGTAAGCAACTAACCTGGGCTTTGACATTGAAGACAGCTGGTAAAAATTATCTAAACTACTGTATATTATAAAACTTCTCTATGTTAGAATAATATACAAATACCTTTGAATGGCCATCGATGAAGACAGGTGCTTTTTAGAGCCAGATAGTGTAGTTTTATCTACTATCAGAAGCTAATAGAGCCATGCTAACCGGCTAAATATTGACCCCACATGAAAATATTAAACTGCAATGTTTGATTGTAAGTATATGCTTTTTTTGATTAAACATTTTTGATACAGTTCTAGGTACAGTACTATCACTTGATGCCCAATGGGCCCTGAATCAGAACCGATTTTAGTACATATTAAAATCTAATGCTATGTCTCATGCATGCCAAAAAACGACAGAAACTTGAATTTTTTTTAGATATTGCCTTCCTCCACCGGTAAATATTTCAAGATCCTATTTACACAAACGAGGGCTTTACCACTCGAAAATAATAAAAAATCTGAGGCAGAGGTACAGGCAGAGTAACATAGCGATTGTGCGCAATGGTGATCTGTCCTGCTCTCAGCATTCTCAGAAAAAGGAAGTGAATGATCTTTAAACAAAACCAGCTTGAAATGAATCCAGCTGAGGCCTTCAGTCTATTCAACCCTTTGAGTGATTTAACAGTGGCCATGTGGAGGTTTTAAAAAGCACTACATAGTGAGTACATATAGAATCGCTTATAAAAACCATCCCTTCTTCTGCTGAAAAAGGTGTGTGGGTGTGGAGAAAAGCTTACAACGCTGTGTTGGCTGTGAAACAAGCTCTGAATTGAGGAGATGCAGCCCTGAGGGAAAGTGATGATGGAGAGGCACATCCTGTCAGCATGTAAGCCGTCTCCACTCTTTGTTTACACCGACCCGTTTAAACCCTTCCAGGATGCGTGTGGCTGCCTCATCTGCATAATCTCTGTCAAGAGTGACAAAAGCTTCCCAAAAATAGGCAATGAAAGAGTCAGAGGCTGGAACCAGAGCAGAGTGGAGGTCTTAGTGGTCTATAGTTGAAGAACATAACATTGGAGAATTTGATCTGCAGCCTTGCATCTGAGCCGTTTATGTAACAGTGACCCATTCCAGTGCCAGGAAGATCATAGTCATCATAAAATAAAATAATAATACAAATCTATTACATAGTTAAACAAAAATGTCACATATCTTGTATATGCAAGGCTTCATCCATTATGTTTTTTTCCTTGTAGAGCTTGAAGGATCTGTCAACATCTTCTAACGTTTCTCAACTTTCACAATCAGTCAGCGATCATGTTTGAGGTTTATTATTCCAGGAATCCATTGAGATGTTATTGTGCACAGTCCAACACCACGGGAATAGAAATGAATAAGCAAAGAAAATGTAGTGCCGCTCATTGTGGGTAGGTTAGGACCAAAAACATGTAAAATAGAAAAGATGCTTTTGATCATTTGTTGCTTTGTGCTGTGTCATGAAGGAATGTTACATGAAGAATTATCTTTAGGATTGAAATTCGTCTTAAATATTATAGCTATTTAAACCAAATTGACTCTGGGTCAACTTGTCCTGTACTTACAGTCCTGTGAATCTCTGTGGTTGAAAGGTATGTGTAAAACTGCAACGCAGGGGTGGATTTCTGATGTCTTGCTCAAAGAATGCACCAAACATGTGCAGCATCAGCGGCACTGAGGAGCATTGTTGAGCTGATTTTCTTTCAGATTCGGAGCCAGCAAGACCTCCAACGTTTACAATCTTCTGTCACCAGGTTCTTCAGTGAAGCACAACTACAGTGACAAGTCAACAATGTCTCTGTGTGGGGGTCGAAGAGAACAAGGGGGTCTGATTTTAAAATTACAATCCTCTATTCATCCTTGATGACTGCTCGAAAGTCCAATTACCCACCAGCAGAATATGATTGCTCAGTTTTTTTCTAGTCCGGAGAGTTATCAGTATGGCTGCAGAAGACCACAGGAGACACAGCTGTGACCCTCTTGTTCTGAATTATGGCAAGACAAGCACTCCGTGCATTCAAACAATGTTTCATAATAAATACTCTTCAGTGAGCTGAATCCTGTACATATTGACTAGAAAAAAAAATATTCTTTTGCCAATGCATATGCGACTACATCCCCCAACCCCCCACCAAATCACAATGTGCAAATATAGTGCAAGTCATGTGAGTGACTGGTGAAAACTGGCAAAATTGCTCTCTGAGACTGACAGTATAATTGTACCTCCTATCTGCAGCAATCCAACTAAACATTCTACCCCAATCTACCAATCATGGGTGACTTATCCGGCAAAGTACAGGGTAAAGCTAGCACACATGTGCTCTACAAAAACAGATGCTTTCGCAAAATACTAAAGGCTAAAATTACTTCATGATTAATGGGAACCCTTGTAGATGCCTGCAATACAATCTATCTCAGTGATGAGTCTGGATGTAGGGCGACATCTGAAGTGACGATGTGGCACTGACACCAATCACAATATACGATGAGCATGTCAGACTTTACAGCATGAGGACTATTCATCTCATAGGATTAACAGATATATAATAATAGCAATCATTACATTGTGTTGTAAAGTTAAAATCTGTGGGAAACTCTCAGGAGTCTACACACTCAAAAAGACATCTCCATTATCATGTACTGCAACTGTCTGCAATCATGCCAAATTATGTCTGAGACGTAATTGTTTGTTGGAAAGATATGATAAAATGAAAACCACGAATGAGCTTTCCTGTCTGTACACTCGTTCTGCACTATGGGCCGCTGGAGAACCCCTTCAGAGACGAGGTGAGCCTTCATCACTTGTGCCGTTTCAGACACAATAATACCTGAGTGAAGGCATTTAATTTCGTCTGTAAAGTGGAATTAGACCACTTCATCTGATAGCAGGTTGACAAAAAGAATATGCCAACTGGGTAATTGATAATGAACATTTCAGGCTACCACAGGTCAGGAAAAAATATTTAAGAGTTAATAAATAAAACCTTCAGCCTTATCAAAGTATCAGCAATTGCTTTGCATCCACATTGGATTTTGATGGGATCTGTGAGTTCATCGTCAGGTTGCGCATTTAAGGCTGTTTGCTGGTTGGGGGTTTGAGTTGCTTTCTGTCAGCTGAAAATGAACATAGATTGCAGGCCGACCTTACACACCACACTCTCTTATTGAGTTTGAAGCAACACACATATCAGAGTGATGAGAAGACACAATAGGAAACTTGCAAGAATAATCCTGAGAGCTGGCTGTGTCACTTCGCTGACCTATGATGATAGTGAAACAATCGCCTTTGCCTCTCCTGAGAGGTCTGGAGCAAGAATGCAAGGCCAGCTTTAATAATATGATATCCTCAAATGAGAAATTCACAGGACTGATATCACCGATGCACCTCGCAAGGGAGATGGCCTGCAGTACGCATGGAGTTCATGGCTCAAGGTCTTTCTACAGCAAACTTTTATTTAATGGTTTATTTATTATTTTTATAATACCACTACCACAAAATATCCCCCAAAACACCATCCCAATTCTCTAAATCAAAGCAAACACCTTGAAGTAGGGGTGGGCAATATGACTAAAATCTCATATCACGACGATATGGGTAATTTTATTTCACCGTAATAATATGCATCAAGATTTTTGCTTTAAATAAGCTCTTCATGATATCAACATTTTTGATACCGTATAAATGTCATAATTCTTGTCACAAATGTCAGTATCACAAAAACCTAATACTAGCCTAAAAAATCATTTAAAAACAAGCTCACTGAAGACATGTAATCACTCAGCGATTAAATAAGAATAATAAACTTATTACAAGCAATAGGAACAAATAAATAAGAAATGCTACACGCTGTCACTTTAAGAGCTGCCTGGATCAATATATTGTTACAAATTAGTTTTCTTTCTCAGCTGTTTGCCGTCACTGAAGACCTAAAGTACTGTGTTTATCAGGATACTTGCAAAGATGAGCATTTTGACACATACAAGTCTGTGTATTTATCAGTTCAAGACCTATAAAGTGGCATAAATCCTCCCATGCGCTTTGAGCACCGTCTTCACATGCACGTCTCTCTGGCAGCACTCAGAAACAGTCTCTCAGAAAGTGCACGCATTTAGCAAAATAAGTTTTGTTTCGCTGCTATTGCATTTGAATGGCTTAAAAACACTTGTTTTAAATCACAATGCTTAAAAATGAGTGCAAACGATAAGTTTTTGTGACCATGTAGCACAGCAATGTCACGTAAGAGTGTAACCTTGATAGAAACAGTAGTCTCTCTAGTACTAGTACTCTACTACTAGTCAGTAGTCTGACCAATGTATACCCGTTAATTGTGTCTACCGGTAATATCACCTGCCCTCACCATGAACACGTCTTAGATCACAGCAAACCATAGACATCTGAATAGACAATGTTTCATTGTATGTACAGCAAGTCTTTCCTCATTCAACTGCTTTAGTGCATATAATAAATTCCCTTTGTCCTTTTGACTAACTCACTTCACAGAATGACACCTCAAATTGTGTAGCTTGTTGAGGCATGCTATTTTTTCCAAATTATGAGACTCGTGATTTTTGACAGACAATAGAACTGGTTAAAAAAAACAAGCACAAATGTAACAGTTCTGCACCAGAATATCATGATCATTTGGTCACACTTTATTTTAAGGTTCAATTCTCGCTATTAACAAACCATTAACTATGACTTTTGCCTCAATAAACTCCTAATTTGCTGCTTATTAATCATTAGTAAGGTAGCTGTTAAGTTTAGGTATTGGTTTGGATTAGGGATGTAGAATATGGTCACGCAGAACATGTGCTTTATAAGTACTAATAAACAGCCAATAAGTTAATAATAGGCATGGTAATAAGCAACTAGTCAATAGTGAGAATTGGCCCCTATACTAATACTAAAGTGTTACCAAATATTATTTTGACTTTGGACAGTAAATAACCTCTTACCAAATCCAGAAAACTCTAGCAGCCATCCACAACATCCTAGAATCACAGCAATGAGTACAAATCACATTTACACTATTTTATTTACAAGAATGTAACTATAAAAAAACTTGTTTTGAATAGTCTATGCCGTCTTGTACTGTACCAGGTTATTGCATTACTACAAATCTGTTAAAGGAAAGGTCATAGAAATGCATATTGTGAATTATTAACACAATAAGTCCCATTTGACTTAGAGGGGTAGATAATTGCTGTTGATTATTCTATAATTATAAAGACACAAAACAAGACTTACATAGATTTCCCCCCTGTTTGGAAATCCTGCTGGTGGCCACATGAGGCTAATTAGCTGTAGCAATTAGCATGCTATCCTAGTGCTTATTATGACTTCAGACTGGGCCCAAGGTGCATCGAAATGCAGGTGGTGGTTTGACTTTGAAAACTCTTTGCAGTCCGCAGTTCATGTGTTTCTTTTACACAGGGAGCCAGAGACTGGGTTTGTTTGGGCTAACTTAATGTGACCGTGAAGGTCATGTAATCAGCAAGAAAAAAGGAGGTTTGAGCTCAAGTAATTACTCAGCTCTAATTACAGTAGCTGGCTTCCAAGAAAGGTGGAATACTGGGTCTAGCTTTGTAATTTCACAGGCTCAGTTTGAAACTTATGTCTGTGTATTTAATGAACGCTACATCACAGCTATGTTTGCAGTCAAGACACAGAAGATGACCTTTTGACTGGTATAAGCAGCTTCAAGTAACTTTCTATCCGCCTTATTTTTCAACGAGGAAGCCTTTTTCTGTGAATGTGTGAGACTTCCGGTTCATTAGCTGCTATAGGGAAATACCGAGAAGAATAACAACATGCAGTAAACTGTTTGCACAACAAATTAGTGTGTTCATAATTAAGATAGTACATTAAAAAACACACCAGTAAGACACACCAGTTTCAATACTGGCACCAAATGAGCTGTTTTGAACAGCTAAAAATAACTGGATGCGAATGACACCGGAATCCAGACACATTAAATTAGCAAATGGCCACGACCGCTCTTACGGGAAGAATAAGGTGGATAGATTTATTGAAATTGGTAACACTTAGTTTATAATAAGATGGTAGTTGCAGCATTGAAACACTCTTCAAAAGACACCAGAGTGCCAAATAAATACCAACGTTACTGTTTCAGAAATTATCCTTGAAAACATTTTGATTAAGTTGAAAACGGAGAAAACCTAAAGAAGGGAGGGAACAAATAATCCAAATTTAAAGAATACTTCTATCAAAAAATGTAAATTGTATCATCACTGACTGGCCCTCTGTATTTCCAAACGTTTGATTTTTACTTCAATATATCTGTGTATTCCACAGAAGAAAGGACTGTAGGTTATGCAAGTCTGGCATTTAATCTTTTGGGTGAAATATCCTTTAAATCTTCAGAAAATGGCAAATTTATCTCTGATGATGACGGAGCCACATTCCACACTTCTTTTCAAAAGCACTGAAATAATTAATTTCCTGTTCTTACAACACCTTTTTTAACTGTGCAGTTCAGAGTGGTAATAGCATCTTCTGAACATGGAAATATGTGCGATGCTTTCATTGCCAATGCTGGATTTCTCATTACGGTTTTCACAACCTTGGCTGAACTGCTTTACAGAGATCCTAGAAGTCAGGGACACAACACAATTGGGAAAAAATACTTTTAGCACATCTTGGTAACGTATAACGTAATGTAGACATAATGCAGTTTATATTACAAGACAAAAAAAATGCACTTTTGCATATGTGCTGAGCAACTAAAAGCACATTACACAGCAATACTCAGAAGCAGGTGAAATATGTAATTTGTACACCACTAGCAACACAATCTAGAACTGCAAACATGTCAGATTTTGAACACTTTACAATTTGTGTTTGTCCTATATTCATGCATTACTTGAGCCACAAACTAAAAATCCACTTGATGCCACTAAGTGGGAAAACTACACTCTTCACTTTCATCAAAACTTTAAGCTGACTAGGGTAGGAATGGTGGTGCAGTTATAAGCACAACTTAATTATTCGTAAAATGGGCGTTAATCGGACATGATTAACAGTAAACACTGGCACATCTCGCTCCCGTTTGGCATTCGAATCAAGGTTTTTAAGTCTGCTTGTGTGCAGACTACGACATGGAAGGGAACGAAGGGGTTCCGGTTTATTTATATGAATCAGGTCTTCAGAGAGCCTGGTGGTTATCAGATTTCATCCAACACACTAAATTAAATTGAGTTTTAAGGCCAAGAGAAACATTTTGGCAGCTTTTAAAATGTGTTACTAACCTTAGCATGGTCTCAGAGGGGGTAAAACTTTGTGTCGAGTGCAGGGTGTGTGTTCATGTAATATAAAGAGGAGAGCTAAGCAGGCCAAGCTGTCACTGTGATTCTGACTCAACATTCACATACAGCAAATAGAACCCAGTTCATCCACATACAAATTTTCTTAAGTATATGTAATGACCTTTTGGAATTGTTATGAAATTTCACTTCCAAAAGGACATGCAATATTTTAGAAATTTTAGTATGCATATTTATTAAATTTTTATTTTTTTTAGTTTAATGCATTTTAAAAAGCTGTATGACAATTCAAAGAAAACACATTTGACAATAAACCGATTTCCAAAATGCATCAAAAGCAAAACATCTAAATCCATTTTGCTTTTGTAAAACACATTTTATTCCCTTTTGATTTTTGGGATGAAATGCGAATTATTTTCATGAGCTTCACCCATTTAGTTTCACATGTAATGCTTGTATCGTACCTAGAAAACTGACTGCAATAATGGAGCACTGTTGAAGCTTGTTGTGTACATTAAACCATTAGCGTTCTTATCTCAACCATCTCCTCACTGCTGTGGCATTTCTATCATATGTGCATTCATTAAAGTGCAGTTAGTGACAGCTTATCACACTGCTTCATGTGTCACAATGATACCTGTAGCTGTGATTTACTCTCTGATGGAAGCTGTTATTGGGAGTCAATTAGACTGACAAGATGTAACAGCTGATGAATAGCTTTCTTGTATTGAAATAATCAGCACTGCATTCAGGGAAAGGGTCATGTGCAGGTGGGGTGGGTGTCTTCACATTACATAAGTACGGACTGTGTGTGTGTGTGTGTGTGTGTGTGTGTGTGTGTGTGTGTGTGTGTGTGTGTGTGTGTGTGTGTGTGTGTGTGTGTGTGTGTGTGTGTGTGTGTGTGTGTGTGTGTGTGTGTGTGTGTGTGTGTGTGTGTGTGTGTGTGTGTGTGTGTGTGTGTGTTTTTCTTGAGCCCAGTTGTAAGAGCCGAAATATCCTCCACACAATTTTTGTTTATGTCCTTGACTATTTAGGTACACATTAAAATCCTGTATGCATGTTTTTGAATAACAGCGCTTTAAAATATGTTATGTTTTTAGGCAGATAACCCTGAGTCATTAAAATCTCATTAGGCAATCTTTGCCATCACTGATTTTAAGTTTGTCACTGCCTGATAAAGCACTATGCACGCAGCAGACATATGTTCATTTTCATTATAAATACAATTCTTAACTAGATACACAAAGTTCATTGTGTGATTCACAAAAAGCTACATTCACTTGCACCTACACTGGTCTGATTTATTTGTATAGGCCTCATCTTCCAAATACTCCAATGGCACAATATTCATTAGCAAGTCCTAATGAGCTTTTATGGGGTTGTTTTTTCCAGTAATTTTAATTTGCAGTATACAATACACTTGTGGAGTGCAGTGGAGGGCTATTGTGCAGCTTATTCAGGCATTATTATGTTTTTTTTTCAGTCATCATTAGCATTGGCCAAGCCTGATTGCTGCACAATACGAAACACGGCACAGATAAAGACCCACCTGCACAATGTTCCCTCTGGTGCTTCCAAGAAAAACAGACAAATTGCATCAGCGGCAAAACTGGAAATGCCAACCGTGAACAAAAACGCCAACTCCAGAGGTAACTTATAATCATTCCGGCAACCTCTACAGCAAAGAACAAATGAATCAACTGCTTTTAAAGGACTCAGAATGAGTCAAAGATAAATTAGGGCTGACAATTTCCATATCGTGGAAGAGTTAACATTTCGAATGAAGATGAAATATGCCAGAAGAACACATTTTTGTTCTTGAAGGGTTTGTGTGGAATCCAGGTTCTTTAGTGGTCCGCCATGCTTCCGGCACATTAGCCTACTGTGGCACTATCATTTGTTATGTTGGCAGCTCGGCTGTCATTAAATTACTCCCAAGCTCGGGCTCCATGAGAATGGGAGTTTAAAGAGAGTCAGCACTCTATTAGGCTCATAATAGAGACAATCTCCACCGTTTTTATAAGTAACACTTTATGGGCCATAAAATAATATTTTCTCATTTTTCACCCACTCAAAGAAGCTTGCCAGAGAATGACCATATAAGAGAAGGCCAACATTTGGCACAGGCGTGTTTCAATTTAGCATGTATTACTACACTGCTTTTTAATATTTTCAGATCATACCTGAGTACTTCAAAAGGCCCTCGGGCACCACACTAGGAGACGGCCCACAGTCTGTTTACTGAGCATCTTACACATACTGCAGACAAAATTGACAAGAATTGGATGAAATCAGCAGTTTCAGTCTTACGGATTAATCTGAATAAATGGGCAGATCTTAGCTGGAAGATCTGCCCCCCGGACTTTATACCGATAGTCTAAAGTCTAGCTATGACGAGTGGAAAGGATGCTTTAAAAGGGTATGCCAATAAATGGCATGTAGTATGTTTCATTAAATGCTATTTATTTTGGAACTCATTTACAACAAGACCCACGGGTAATGGATGTCAGAAGGAAAGGACAAACTGACCTCCACTCTTTCTAAAATCTCATCTCTTCATCAGAAGCACCCCTGCTGCTTCTGAAAACAGCACAAGGACAAATTGTAAATAAATCCAAGGGGTTCCCTAAGCCCTGTCTCTTTGCCACAAGCACACTTTCAAGTGTTCAAAGAAATGAGGGCCATACCAAGCTCGTTATCTCTGTTCAGAGAAAAAAGGCATAAAATTGCTTACTGAAAGTGTTTTTAATGCATGAAGAATGACCTTAATAACTTGTTTCATCTTACGTTAAAACAATTTAGTAGATACATGAAACAATTTTTCAGAGAGCTTAATCTGGTAAGCTTTAAGCAGACATCAATGCTTAGGTGAGCCTTGTTTCTCTTGTGGAAACCACATTAATACCCATTGAAAGCAGTGTACAGAGGACCTTTAAAACACAAGAGCGCTATTATACAAAAGATCTTGAAGTAATCAAGGATTTGACCTGAAAAGAAAATGAATTGCTTGCCATCACAATACAATTCTTTCACCTTCTGAGAGCTGTTTTTTGTGTTGAGAGATTGCCATTTTTATTACTTCTACAAATAGGAAGAACTCAAGTGTTTCATTTACAAATGTAAACAGTCGGCTCAACCAGTAAGCTGGAAATAGGTAAGCATTCTGAATTTGACAGTGCTAATTTATAGTTCAATATAAAACAAAAATTGAGTTAATCCTCATATTCATAAAAACTTGAAAAACAAATGCTACAAATGTTAAGGCCATTACTTTTTATAAGTTCAATGCACAGCAAAGTTTCTCATCGGGAAATACTGAAGTAATACAAGTTATTTTTCATTTACTCTCGGTTAAGAGTGGGAGATGCTTAATTTTCCTCATAAATAACTGACAAAGTCATTTTTCTGCATGGTAAGAGCAATTAATGGACTACTAATGATATGCCACAGAAATGCATAAATACTGTATTACTATGAAACTCTTCTCAGGGAGCTTTCACACTTTGGTTCTTTGATTGAAGTGAAAGTAACTTTGGTGTGCTAAGTGTCATTCTGTGAATATAAAGGTTCAGATCCAAATAGTACAGTGTGGAAAGATACCAGTGCAGGGAGGTGGAAGAGGGTTCAAATGAAGTAAACAAAATGAGAAAAACAGACTCAAAAGGATCAAAATTATGCTCTTCTATTAACAATTCTGACAAACCTTAGATATAAATCACAGCCTATCTTTCATTGCTACTCATATTTGAATAATATTGGCGAATATGCAAAGGCAAATGAAGACAGCTGGTGCTGAAAACTAATGAATATTGAATTACGAGATGATTTCCTAAAGAAGATGCTATCGTGGCAGAGCGGAACAGATTGTGGTAATCCTGAACGTCCGGCTTCATTTCACTGACCATTCATCACCCCTGGCCCCTGCTCTGCATTGAGATGGCAGCCGCTGTGGCCAAGAAGGCTGAAAAAAAGATCACCTAAGAAGAATTGTGAGTAAGAATGGCAGTGAAATATGTCACCTTTCACCTCGTCCACATGCCCATAGCTCCAAAGCTTGTTCATGTGGAGGAAGCATGACAATCCTTTTTTCCACCACCAGCACAAAACCCAGTTAAATATGATTCATGGCCCCTCTCAAGTCTCTCTTTTTTGGAGATTGGTTAAGCTGAAACACCGGGGGGGTATATTTTAAATCATAGCTTACCCACACTTTTCCCCCATCATCTCTTCATTAAAGATTGTTAAAGCTGAACAAAGCAGATGCAACACGTGCAACCCATGCAGCAATGCAATCAGTTGCATTGTGTGGTCATTCAACTAAATACAGGCTCTGAACACAGACAACATGCACTGTGCAATTTACCACTGCCAGTAGATTGTACGGGCTTAATTACTGAAACGAAGTGTGTCGTTCTTTATTTCCTTTTGAATTGTCTTGTGTGAGAATCTCCCGTGTCAGGGTTCATTCAGAATGTCTGCAGCAAAACGTAACCGATCAACGGAAAACAAAAGTCTTAGTTTTAGGGCATGTACGAGATAACAGCTAATTAAGAAACATGCCAGATCTTGTTGTGCACCTTGGTTCAGAACTACATCAGTGATATGATGGATTTTATTCTATTACTGGATAAATACTGAAGATTACGACTCTTGAGAAAGGAATAGAAATTTTCATCTGCAAAATTATTCAACAAACCTCTACCTGTTCTAACGGAGTAATTCATATGTGCCTGATAACATGCCACACTAAATATGTGAAAGACACATAAGACAAGCTGGAATTATTTAATGCTAATGGAAGATGTAGGATAAAGCGTCATCAACTCATCCTCAAATTTGTCAAGAGCCCTGAGAGGCCCATTAAAAAGACGACAGACCCTTTTTGTGCCATCTTTGGCTGTAACATGTGGGTCACCATGAATAGCAATCTATCTGGAAGGGCTAACCCTCAATATTCAGTCCCTTCTCATGCATCTGAAATTAAGTCATAAAATACTGTTAGGGGAATAAAAAGTTTTGCTTGCTACAAGTCGATTGGCTGCTACATTAAGGAGTTAAGTGAATATACTGTATGTGCCAACTTTTGAACAACTTCCAACGTATCCATCTAACGAAGCTTGCACACTTGGATTACTCCAGCAATTAGTTCATCCTTGGAAACACTTTCTGTAGACTTTACCAGCAGACCAGTGGCGGCTGGGTTAGAGTTAGTTAGCGCTGGGGCGCCGCCACCATCAAGTTAGCCAGGGAAGAATCTGACTTCAACATATTTAAACTAAGTTAAATATATATTGCAAATTAATCAAGAAATTGTATTGTTTAGTCGTACTATTCTACTGGTAATCATGTTAGCACCTATAAAAAAAAAACGGAAAAAAAATGTATTTTGTGTGTGTGTGTGTGTGTGTGTGTGTGTGTGTGTGTGTGTGTGTGTGTGTGTGTGTGCGGGCAGCCAGACTAATGGGTACACTTTTGAAATGCATGTGACTTGAGGCTGAGCTCTAATTGGCTTGTTTCAGATCACTGCGCCCAAGACCCTCCCAATTTAGATCTAAGCGAATCAATATTGTTTTTATATATTTTGGCCTCATGCGATTGGACCGTTCTCGACTGTTAAATAGATATTTTCTGAGATTAAAGTAAATTCGATTTTAACTTTGCAAAAAAAAATTCACAAGGCATTCAAATGAAGAAAAACATAAAACACAAATGCAGATAATGGAGATTGGACGGAGTCGGCGAGCAGGATGCGATGTAAGTCATGCCTTTTATTGTTTTTCCTGATTGTTATTTCAAAGTCCTGTCACCGAAGCCTCGGCAATGACAGGTAATTAGAACGATGCAATTTAAATTGGCTTGAGTTTTTATGTAAGGATTATTATGCAAATACATAAATAATATAGTTGTCACGGATCTGTGTGTTGTACACACACTAGCCACACGAAGACGAAGGTTTGAAGGGAATAAGGTATTTAATAGAATACAAAATGAAGAAGTTCAGCACACACAGGGTAACATCTACAATAACCGACAACTGGAACTAAACAGACAGAAACTAATATAGTGCAGATAATGAGGGGCAGACAGGTGGACACAATGAAGGTGATTAATGAGATAATGAACTAATGATAACAAACACAGGCAGACAACAGAACCAAAGTCCAATGGGTTGTGACAGTTCGCCCCCCTCCCGGAAGGCGTGACCTCACGCCGTAGAGAAGAAGGGAGGGACGGAGGTGGAAAAGGAGTAGAAAAAGGTGATTGGAGGAGGTTCAAGAGGTGGCCGGATGATCAGGAGGAGGACGACTAACAGAGTCCAGGGTGGTGATGATGGAGGGAGGAGCCAGAAAGGAGACAGGAGGGACTTGGGGCAGGAGGAGCCAGGCGAGACCCAGGCCACAGCCATGATGGCGGTCCACGGTGGAGTCGACGGCGGGAGGAGCCATGGTGGCGATGGGACCACCGACACCAGGGGGCCGACTGACAGAGATGACGCCGGTGGAGTAGGAGCCCAGGTTGGAGCAGAGCAGCCGCAGAGCCTAGGTGACACCGAGGATCCGGAGGGCCTAGGCGGAGCCAGCGGCTCAGGCGAGTGAGGCGGAGGCGGGGATCCGGAATGACGCGGTGGAGCCGGAGAGACCGAGGATGAAGGTGGAGCTGGGGGGAGGGAGGAGCCCGACGGAGCCAGAGGGACGGAGAGATGAGGCAGAGCTGGAAGAGTGGAGTCCCGTGGAGTAGGAAGGAGGATGACTGACCAAGGCGGAACCGGAGGCACGAGGGAGCCCGGTGGAGCTGGCGGAATGACGGGCCATGGTGGAGATGAGGGAGCCACGAGCCGAGGTGGAGCTGCTGGGTCGAAGGGCCGAGGCGGAGTCCAGGACTCAGAGGCTGAAGGCGGAGACAAGGGATCCTCCAGCCATGACGCTGATGGAGACGGGCAGACCCGCGGCAATCCCACCGCACAGATGGTGGGCTCAGGGTGAGTAGAGGGGCTGCCAGGAAGCAGCGGTGGCGGAGCTGAAGTGGCAGGGATGATAGGAGGCGGCAGGAGAGGGAGGGTGGGTGGGAAATCCAGGTAGGTAGGTAATTCTGGGTAGCTAGAGAGTTCAGATGAAGGCGGAAGCAGAACCGGCATGTCTGCATAAGTATCCCAATCTATTAAGTTCTCAGAGTCCTGCGACTGCTCACCCTCAGCGGCGGTGCAGTGGGCGGGGCTTTCCTCAGCACCCTCATGCTCCACTGTAACATCCACTGTCGCGTGCGATGTAGCCGGCTCTCGCACCTGATCGGACGTGATGGGCTCTGGCTCCGGGGCGATCCTCAGCACTGTCGCTCCACTTGGCGATGGCTCGTCGGTCGCGCTGGGCTCTGGCTCTCCGTCCACGGTGGGCTCAGGCTGACGCTCCGCGGCTCGGGGTGATGGTGGGCTGGGCTCTGGGTCAGAAGTGGGGCTGGTGTCATCGTCCACGGAGTCCACGGTCAGCGGCGATCCACAGGACACCAGCACCCACTCCACAAAGACGGCGAAATTTCCCCGAGGACCATCTCCGGACAACCGCGCTCTGCACTCGTCATTCAGGCTGGTCTTGTAGAAAGTGCAGAGGCAGTAGTCCGGGTAGTGGGTAAAGTTGGCGACTTCCACGAACAGTCTGGTGTGGTCCTCGAGGGAAAGGCTCCTCTGCTCCAGCATGAGGAGAAGGCAGGCAGGGTCATTCATTACAAAACAAAAAAAAAGCTGAACACAAACGGAAACACGGGGAAACACGCCGCTTTACTATGTAAGGGTCGGTTATTCTGTCACGGATCTGTGTGTTGCACACACACTAGCCACACGAAGACGAAGGTTTGAAGGGAATAAGGTATTTAATAGAATACAAAATGAAGAAGTTCAGCACACACAGGGTAACATCTACAATAACCGACAACTGGAACTAAACAGACAGAAACTAATATAGTGCAGATAATGAGGGGCAGACAGGTGGACACAATGAAGGTGATTAATGAGATAATGAACTAATGATAACAAACACAGGCAGACAACAGAACCAAAGTCCAATGGGTTGTGACAATAGTGTCCCATATTCAGTCTGACATATATGTCTGACAACTTGAATAATATATTGTCAATAACATTAAAATTAAGATAAAAACACAATGGTCTAGTCTTTAGGAGATTTTGCATACTTATTACGTTGGACTTTATTAAACCTTGTGAAAATATAAATCATTTATATGCCATTTTTTTTAAATAAAAAGTAATTTTTATTAAACCATTTTCAGTCTTTATCTTGAAGGATTTGCTATCCTGTGGCTCAATCGTGTGGACAATTATCTCTGAATTACGTTAATATAAATGGATACTATTTTTCTTTTAATGATTACAAATGTTTAATGATTACTTACAGATCATATATACACATTAAACTCAAATTCACTGATTTAGTGTCTTATTTTACACCTTAACAGTTGAATTGTCATCTTACATTTTAAGCAGTAATGATTCATTATTATGTCACTTGTTAAATTGTGATTTAATAATTGCATTCAGTCATATGCTGTTGCATTAACAGTGTGATTAAGTTTTTGCGTCCCCCAATTTTTTTTTAGCACCAGCCGCCACTGCAGCAGACTAATAAAAACCTGTTCACTTTAATTCAGAAACTGAGTAAGGATAGTCAATCAGATTATAGCTCCGTTTTAAGAAGGGGAAAAACAAAATACTCAATGAACTCATCAAGTGGTCCATGAACAGCATATCAACTGGACTAGGAAAGCAGATTTGCATAGCATTAAGGGAACAGATCTACTTATTAGCATGTACAAAACTCTGCTTAAATACAAGTGTGTGACATGTTAAGGGTTGATAAAAAAGATCTCACATATAACATTGTCATAGCCAAAAATCTCTCAGCAAACATCTGAGAGAAGTTCTGCTGCACAGTAGCACTAGGCACTGTAAGATCAAATATGAATATGTGAAATATATTGCTCCTCGCCGTCACAATTCTGACCTGGATATTGTGAAACAAACATGATTTTTTTCCTTCCTGTGGTTGTCCTTGTAGTTTACAAAAATCAAAAGGAATTGGAAATGGAGAAACGACAATTTGATTTGACATCCTTGACCAAGATATCGATTTCCTGCTTGTCAGTCATTTACTACTAGTGGTCGGAGCTCAGGCTTCCCAACTTCCCAACAAATGCACTCTTTGAAAAAAAGCACACACGCAGGGTGTAGGGATTATTGAAATACAGGACAAAGTTGAAGCCAGTATTTCCCAAAGCAGCATATGAATTTGTATGCTTTGCACAAGTGTGCATTAGTAAGCTTTTCTGGCAGAAAGACAGGCAGGTGCAGCTCAGTAGGGGAACATCGTTCAACTGCCGCCCATATGAGATGCCTCCTGAGGATTGTGGGATTGACAGCCTGAGGGTGGCATGCCTGCTAGAGAGGGTGGCTTCTCATGAGACCCTGCTTCTCCTGTCATATTTTTCTCTTCTGTCAATGCCAATTAAAATAGGCTAAGACACTTCATGAGTCATTTCCTGTCAGGAAGGAAGCCTTTGCTCTTTTGTAGCACTGTTCAGACAGATTCAGTTTTTTAGAGTCTGAGCGGTATGCTTTTGAAAGGTTTCTGGGAGCTCTGCATTGGGTTTCATTTACATTTAGCAATGAGCAAGACTTTAAGCTTAAACGCAAAGAGTGGGATAGAAGTGTCAAAGAGTCCCACTTCTGCCTCCACCTCACAGCTAGTATTGGATTACGTATTCCAGGAGGATAACTTTCCTACTGTTATCTCTTGAGTATCTTAGAATTAAAGAAGATCCTTTGGCTCATCAACAGCACTCCTTATTTACATATTTGTAAATGGACAGAGCCCATGTAGCTTCCAAGAAAAAGTGAGCAGTGTTAAAGACACTAGTCAGTGCTGATTCTAAATTAATAAAAAATAAGTGAAAAACAAACAGGCTATTTGTAATGTGAAGCAAAAGGGTGTGGTAGTAAAGACTTTTTGAAGTGCCATTTGATTGCATTTAATGTATTGAGCCAGTGCTACACATCAAGTTTAATAAATGTTGGTAGACAGGAACTGTATTTTATGTTAAGAGTATTCCATAATCTCAAAAATAATTTTACCACAACAAAATTAATAATAAAACTGCATACAATAATAATAATCCTGTACAAAACAAAAAGGTTAATTCTAATTATTTTATTCTTTGGACCATTTCTAATTCCTACTCAGAACTGCTAGCCTTACGCGTTAGTTGGATAATTAACGTATCGGTAAGCCCCTCCCCTTGTCAAGTATCAGTTGCACGGGGAGCGGAAATCAGACATCTTTAGGTTTCAGTGCCGTAGAGAAACATGGGAAGATCCGAAGCTCGCATAAGTTTTATGGGGTTTTTGCTTCAAAAATAGAAAAAAAAAATGTACCTGGTACTTGTAACACTGATTCCAGGTATCCTGAGAGGATGGGCAATATATTTTATTTTATTACATTTCCTGAATCAGAACAAAATGTCCATAAGTATTCAACTCCAATACAAATGAAGACAAAAACGTTCATTTTCTGGTTTTCATACACTCATTAAGTTACAATTTTCATCTGCTCAAGCAGAACGTTAATGCTATATTGTGCTATTGCAAGGTAAAACTAAATGGCTAAAACTAGCTAATGTTAAAGTTAGTGAGTCCATGCTAATGTACAAACCTAAATAATGGACTGATCGCATCTTGTACAATGGGGGTCAAAAACACACAAACAAAGTCCAAAATTGTTCAAACACTTTGTGGGACAAGGTTTTCACACTGCAGCTGACATTGTAAGACAGTCAGCAACTCCATTTGTTTGTCCGAGGGAGCAACAGTAACTAAGGGGGGTGGAGCTTACCGATAGGTCAATTGTGGTACATAACATTGGTACATGATTGAAATATTCTATTATATTAGGTCATCAGATGCAGTGAAAACTTTAGTGGTGCTTGCCAAGGCAAGTTGTTAATCCTAATCACACTGTTAAAAGCAATGGTCATTATGGATGAAACTGTAGGATATTGATTCTCCATGAGGTCTGACCCCCCCCCCCCCCCCTTTTCAATACAGCTCTCACTCTGCAGTGATAAAGCAAACAGAAAAAATCAATACAGAACATGTATGTTGTAAATCTTAGAATATTAAGTCTTTGGGAGCACAGATGTTTACACACCAATCGAAGGGTTAAACAAATCTAATTTTCCATACTGAATTCAATCAATGTATTAATTTACTCAAAAGACATGCAAATAGTGTCTGCCACCCACCTAAGAGAGCAAAGAAGTCAGATCAATCCCATGGTTCAGCCTGGCTGCCACAGTGTAATGAAAAGGTTGTTTACAGCAGCATGTGTGAATTTGATCTGTTTAACTGTGTGTCAGCCTAAATGCAGAGAAGCTAAATTCCTGCTTCCATGCTGGAAGAGGATTTGGTCCATATCAAATGTCCGAAGCTTGCAGCTATAACTCTGACATATACTTAATAGCTGTTCCAAACCTCACGACTTTCCTCACCGTCTACTGCTTACATCGGTTCTAAGGCATCGTCGACCTGTCCTGGAATTTCATTAAAGACGAATTTGAAATGCTCAGCAATTAAAATTCATGCATGAGAAACTCAACTCACAGTTGATTATAATAGAATTTGCATTAACACATTTATAAAGTATACAATAATTAAGCAAAACAATACAGATTTGTATCAATACCTCATTACATACACATAAATAATTTTAAGCTTGTATAATCTTGGATAATTGTATCACTCAGTTTGTTGCAAAGCATTCTGGGCTTGCCTTAATGATGAAAGATACATGCAATTAAACTTCAGAATCTACTTTTCTTAAAGCAGCATGCCTTTAGAAACAGCCTTTGGATTGGCAGGGCTTTTATAATGAGAGGGAACCTATTGCATGCCAACAGTTTCCACTATTATCACATGTGCCAGAATTCCATAACTCTAAACACCAAACTTAAGGCCATTACAGAAGATAGAAAACAAAAATAATATTCTAGTTTCAGGTATTGCCTGAAGAAAGTATGTGACTGTAATTTATGAATGTGTAGCAGTAATATGAGGCATGGGAATCATACTAGAGAACCTATAGCCAGGAACACAGAACAGAAGTATAAGCATTCAAATGACTCCGGTGATGTCACATATTCGTCTGTCTGTCCTCCATCCCAGCTATTCGTCTGTCTGTCCTCTATCCCAGCTATTCGTCTGTCTGTCCTCTATCCCAACCAATCATCATCGTCATCACACGCCCGCACCTGTCTTCACTTGATCTTCAATCAAGCGCACCTACACCTTATCTGATCCTCATCACCTCACGCTATTTAAGCACACACCTCTCCTCAGTCTTTGTCGGATCTCGTTAATCGAACCCTGGACTCTAGTTCCTAATCCCTTCCGGTGGCGCTGGTGAGTTTCAGTCGCCTGTGAATTAGCTCCGCTCAAAATTGTGCTCTTTGTGTGTTTTTTTTAACCTATTTTTATTTTTTTTACTTCTCTATTTATACGTGTATCATCTACAATGATTATGTACGACAGAAGATCACTTTTGGACATTGGACAGCGCTACACTAACCTGATTCAGGTCACTTTATCCACGGACCCAGCATGGCCATTGGAGATACTTCGGAGCACCGAAGTTAAAGGCCACCTCAATAATACCAGGAGGCGAAAGAAACACCGCGGGAAATGTGCTGGAATTCATAACAGACTGAGAAAAAGGGCTCACAGCCCCCCTCTGCCGAGTATTCTGCTAGCTAATGTCCAATCCTTGGAGAATAAAATGGACGATCTTAGAGCCAGGATAAGTTTCCAACGGGACATTAGAGACTGCAACATCCTTTGTTTGACCGAAACATGGCTCACGCCCTCGGTCCCGGACACCGCTGTAACGCCGTCTGATAACTTCTCTGTTTTTCGGATGGACAGAACAGCCGAGGCCGGAAAAACCAAAGGTGGTGGAGTGTGTTTCTTTATTAACAAAAAATGGTGTGATCCCAGAAATATCTCCATTCTGTCGCGCTCCTGCTCGCCTCATCTGGAATATCTATCCATTATCTGCCGCCCATTCTATCTGTCCCGGGAATTTTCATCAATCGTTATTACTTCTGTCTACATTTCACCACAAGCTGACACTAGCTCGGGTCTGTCCAAACTTCACGATGTGCTCAGTGGATATATTAACAAACATCCTGACGCTGCATGTATCATTGCTGGGGACTTTAACAAAGCCAATCTCAAGAAAGTCATGCCGAACTTTCATCAGCATATATCCTGTCCAACCAGAGGACAGAATACACTCGATCATTGCTACACTCCGCTCAAGAATGCCTACAAAGCCCACTCACTGCCGGCTTTTGGAAAATCAGATCATGTCGCCATCTTCCTCACACCGGAATACAAACAACGGATAGTTCAGGCTCCCCCGGTGAAGAAGGAAGTGACGCGCTGGTCCTCGCACTCTGAAGCCACGCTTCAAGCGTCTCTCGATGACGTCGACTGGGACATGTTTCGGGCGAGTTCATCTGACGTCAGCGAATTCACGGAGGTAGCATTGAGCTTCGTAAACACGTTAACCGAGCAGGCCACTGAAACGGTAACAATAAGGACTTTTTCTAATCAGAAACCGTGGGTGGACAGATCAATCCGTGATGCGGTTAACCATCGAACTGCCGCATGTAACGCCAGTCTGTTGTCAGGAAACATGAGTGAGTACAAGGCATCATGCTACTCTCTCCGTCGGGCAGTTAGAGCCGCAAAACGCCGGTACAGTGATAAAATTGAGTCACATTTCCAGCTCAACGACTCTCGACGCATGTGGCAGGGACTTAAGACCATCTGTTCCTCTGGAAATAACTCCTCCGCAGAGGTGAGAGCAGACCCACTGCTGGCCAATGAATTAAACACCTTCTTTGGCCGCTTCGAATGCAATGGCGGCGCGAATCTGCCAACCAGCACGTCAGGAAGCAGCAGACAGAGCAGCGATGATCATGTATTCACTCTGTCAGAGGATGAAGTTCGCAGGGAACTAAGGAGAGTGAACGTCAGGAAAGCAGCAGGACCCGATGGGATTACTGGCCGCGTTCTGAGGTCCTGTGCTGATCAGCTTGCTGGTTTGTTTACATCCATATTTAATGAGTCCCTCGCTACCTCTGTTGTTCCCACCTCCTTTAAAAAATCTGTCATAATCCCTGTGCCTAAGAACAGTAAAACCTCTTGCCTGAATGACTATCGTCCAGTTGCACTCACATCGACAGTCATGAAGGTTTTTGAGAGACTTTTAAAGAAACACATTTGCTCCTCCATCCCTGCTACTTTGGACCCTCTTCAGTTTGCCTATCGGCCAAATAGGTCTACTGATGACGCCATCTCTCAGGTACTGCACTCCTCCCTCACTCACATTGACAGGAAAAATGGCAACTATGTCAGGCTGCTATTCATTGACTATAGCTCAGCTTTCAACACTATAGTCCCCACCAAGCTAGCTGTCAAACTCTCAGACCTCGGCATAAACTCTTCACTTTGTGACTGGATTCAAGATTTCCTCACCGCCAGACCACAAGTGGTGAAAGTCGGCCAGTTCACCTCCAACTCCATCACCCTGAACATAGGAGCCCCACAGGGCTGTGTCCTGAGTCCCCTGCTCTACTCTCTCTACACCCACGACTGTGTGTCCTCTCACAGCTCCACTTCCATCGTTAAATTTGCGGATGATACTGTGGTTCTGGGCCTCATTGACAACGATGACGAGGCCGCATACTTGAATGAGGTAGAGAGACTTACATCATGGTGCCAGGACAACTGTCTCTCTCTGAACGTGAAAAAAACTAAAGAGTTGATCGTGGACTTCAGGAAGAGTCAGCAGCGGCCCTACACTCCTCTTATTATCAGTGGGACCCCTGTGGAGAGGGTGAGTAGCTTCAAGTACCTCGGTGTAAACATCTCAGAGGACCTGACATGGACTGCACACATCCAAACACAGGTCAAGAAAGCCAGGCAAAGACTGTACCATCAGCGACAGCTGAGGAAATTCAGGGTCTCACCAGCAATCCTGAAAACTTTCTATTCAGGGGCCATAGAAAGTGTACTGACTCAGTGCATCTCAGTGTGGTATAGCAACGCCACAAACCAGGACTGCAAGGCTCTACAGAGAGTCGTGCGCTTAGCTGAGTGCATCTCAGGGTCTGCTCTCCCCTCTCTGCAGGACATCTACCTCAAACGCTGTAAAAGCAGAGCTGCAAAAATCATCAAGGACTCGAATCACCCTGGTAACCATCATTTCTGTTTACTGCCATCTGGCAAGCACTTCAGGAGCATGATGGCAAAAACTGAAAGACTGAGGAGGAGTTTCTTCCCTCAGGCCATCAGGCTCCTAAACTCAGTCTCATAACATCATTACATCCACAGGACTCAATTTAATAAACTGTAAACACATCCATTATTCTCCATCATCCACACTGCTGCTATGTGTACATACCCGGTTCAACCTATTTGCACATTCTCTTGCACATCCGTGTTTTTTTATTAATATTATTAATCCACAGTATACTGTATTGCACATTTTATCTCATTGCACATCTTACTCATTTTATTTTATTATTTGTTCCCTTTTTCATTCTCACCTATATTATATATATATTCTTTTGTGTTATGTTTCATTGTTTTATTGCTTATGTTATTTTTATTTTATTTTATATTTTATTGTTATTATTATTTTTTGCACTTTCCATTGAGCGGACCTGTTCTGACCTACATTTCACTACTGGTTATACCCCGTATGATTGTGTATGTGACAAATAATAAAGAACCTAGAACCTAATCATCTTCCATTTTCATCCATTATTATTATTAATAAACATTCTTACCATCTCTCCTTGTCTCCTGGAGTCCGTTCCGTAACAGGTGAAGGGAAAAGTGGCTAGTTTTTGACTCCTAGCCCATGGGGCTAGTAAAATAGACAGTGAAATGTTGCCATTCTGAGCCCAAGCACAGCTTTGAGATGAAGTACTAAATGTTGAACCAGACACAAAAGGTAGCAGTATGTCATTAACTCCACAAATTTGGCTGCCTGTTAGAGCTCCATATTGCCGTGGGCACAACACCAAACCATCAGGTGGTACGGAGGAAACAGCATTCATTTATTTTCTTTTGTGCTCCAAAACAATGTGCAGAGACCCACAGCTGCACAGTGCCAGGCATGAGTTTCTGCGTTTCACAAAACAAGAAAAAAACAAAACAGAGTCCATTAATATCATCTGACCACTCCAGGGAGTTAGCCTTTCCTGATTAAAATAGACCTGGAAAATAGTTTACTGCTGCTGGAACTGAATTAATTCATTAGTAAAACAAAGAGGAAATACAAATGTAAATGAGTGGAGTCTTCATTAAAGGGCAGACAATAAACAATATGTCTTATGTTTATGCAAATATTTAATTTTAACTACAGGAGGCTATCAAATGTAAAAATCCCAATAATGGACAATGACCACAATAAGCAATACAGTAAATCCCCCTCCGCAGAAGAACCTAATGAGCTATGAGACCACTGTCAATTTTGCATAATTACAGACAGAGCATATTCAGAACTTAAATTAATTTCCTTTTTTCCTGATAAGAGTGCAATTCATTGCATTTGTTGAGGCTGAACCAGGAATGGCACCTACATCCAATAAATGTGTCACTTGCAATTCATTCTTTGTTATTATGGTCAAGTCGTTGTCTTGGTGTGTCACAGAGACAGTGTATGCATGTTGTTCAATGGCTTTCTCATGATAACTGTGTTGAGCTCTCCCAATGGTGCATCACACTGCAGTCACGACTCCTGCTATTGATACTGCGTCTTATCTTGCAGGCCCAGTCCCGCCAACATCCCACAAACACAAGCAGGCAGCAAAACAAAAGACTGACTAAAAAGCCTCAGGGTCGTCGTCATTTCCATGGCAACCGCTGTTCCAGTCAAATATAAATGTATGAAAAGACATGTTGGTTAAATGTGAAGGACAGTGGCATGCGCATACACACAACTGGCTTTCTCTCAGAAAGATGGCACTGGATGGGTGGAGGTGGAGAATTGAAAGGTAATGAAGTATACATTCATTTCAAAAACTAGGTTATAATGAAAAATTTAATAAATAGTCATATTTCTTCATCATATATAGTCATATTTCTCTGCTGTCAGCGCAGAATTATGACGAATGCCAATCTAGAGTGACATAAGTAAAAGTGACCCAAAATGGCAGTTTAGACTGAGGCTGCACTGCAAAACATCTGACCTGAATCAGATTTAGGACCACATATGAAAGTGGCCCGAATGAGAATGGAAAAGATCAGATTCCATGTGGTTTGTCCGGTTCACACTGTCATGAAACATAACAATCTCGATAAGGCTTTGCTCCTTTCTTTTAACACAACTCTGAAGTAGGAGTGTCACGATATTGATGATAATCATTTACATTTACATTTAGTCATTTTGCAGACGCTTTTATCCAAAGCGACTTACAATTGGGGAATACATAAAGCGATTAATCTTGAAGAGGCAAACAAACAGAGGAAGTGCCAATAACACCAAGTCTCAGGCATTGTTCAAATAAGTACAAGCTAGCAAGAGAAGGAGAGAAAGATAAATAGAAAGATTAAGATACAGAAAAAGGGAAATATATACATACATATATATATATATATATATATATATATATATATATATATTTTTTTTTTTTTTTTTTTTTTTTATGAAGTCAAGTAGTGTTGAAAGAGATGAGTTTTCAGTTGTTGCTTGAAGATTGACAAGGATCCAGCGTTCCGGATGGGTGTGGGTAGATCAGGAATGGTGAACGAGAATGTTCTGGAGAGTGATTTTGAGCCTCTCTGTGATGGTACCACGAGGCGTCGCTCACTAGCAGATCTCAGACTTCTGGAGGGGATGTAGATTCGTAATAGTGAGTGGAAGTAGGCGGGTGCTGAGCCTGTGGCTGTTCTATATGCAATCATCAGTGTCTTGAACTTGATACGAGCTGCAACTGGTAGCCAGTGCAAGGAGACAAAGAGAGGTGTAACATGTGCTCTTTTGGGATCGCTGAAGACCAGTCGTGCCGCTGCATTCTGAATCATTTGTAGAGGTTTGATTGTGTTTGATGGAAGTCCAGCCAGAAGAGCATTGCAGTAGTCCAGCCTAGAAATGACAAGGCCTGCCTGACAAGAAGTTGTGCAGCATGCTCTGTCAGAAAGGGTCTGATCTTTCTGATGTTGTGAAGTGCAAACCTGCGAGATCGAGCAGTCTTTGCAATGTGCTCTTTGAAGGTCAGCTGATCATCAAAGATCACACCAAGATTTCTGACCGAAGCTGATGGGGTAATTGTTGATGAACATAACTGAATCGTGAAATCATGCTGTAGAGTTGGAGTGGCAGGGAGGACAAGAAGCTCAGTCTTTGCCAGGTTGAGCTGTAGGTGATGTTCTTTCATCCATGCCGAGATGTCCGCCAGGCAGCCTGAGATCCGTGCAGCTACCGTTGAATCATCTGGTCGAAATGAGAGATAGAGCTGTGTGTCATCAGCGTAGAAATGGTAGGAGAAGCCATGTGCCTGTATGATGGGAGCCAGCTATGTAGTGTATGTGGAGAAAAGGAGAGGTCCAAGAACCGATCCCTGGGGAACCCCAGTGACCAGTTGATGTGTTTTGGATACCTCTCCTCCCCAGGCCACCTTGAAAGACCGACCAGTGAGATAGGATTCAAACCAGCGAAGTGGAATCCCAGTGATATCCAGTGATGAGAGGGTGGACAGGAGGATCTGATGATTGACAGTGTCAAAAGCGGCAGACAGATCCAGCAGAATGAGGACTGATGATTTGGAATCGGCTTTTGCAATTCGCAGGGCTTCAGTGACTGAGAGTAGCGCAGTCTCAGTTGAATGGCCACTTCTGAAACCTGACTGTTTAGCGTCCAGTTTGTTGTTCTGTGAAAGAAACAATGAGACCTGGTTGAAGACAACTCGTTTGAGTGTTTTGGCTATGAATGGAAGGAATGATAATCAAATTATGAGACATCGTTATCGTATTAATTAGGTTATCTTGAATGCTTTTGTTTAGATGTAAAATGAAAAAAGTAATGCACTATTTGTTTCTTTCTTATATTTGTTTTATTGTTGTTGTTGTTGTTTTTTTGAATCTGTTCTTATTTTTAATAATATTGACTATTAATATAGTACTTAATCTTAAGAAAGGAGGTGGAGGAAACAACGCAACCTTGCTTGGTTCTTTTGCTTTGGAACCTTCGCAAAACTCAATTTTTCTCAAAACTGACTTTGCTGACTTCAACTTTAAACCGGTGTAGCCCAGTCATGTTTACATCGGTTTGAAGGTCTTTTCATGGAAAATGTGAAAATAAAAATAACTCCTTTTTGAAAATGTGCTTATTGTGACTCATTTTGCCAGCACAGATATTTTCATATGGATAACACATATGTATATTTATGTTGCTATACTAATCAACTTGATCTTTATCACAGTATAGAATTCAAACAGTTAGGAATAAAAATATGTAGCTCTCATAAATTGTCTTACTTTGACAAACTGCTAAATTAAAAACGGTTAGCATTTCAGTCTCTTCTGTTTAGTGTAATTGCTCCTTTTGTATGCAGTGGTGTGATTTATTGGACAAAAAAAATAATAATAATAATAATTTGACTAATAGTATGATTTTTTTCAAGATTTCTATATATCATTATCGTGAATTTTTGAGGCCATGATAATCATGTAGTGAAAAGTCTGATATCGTGACAGCCCTGCTCTGGAGTATGTTTTCATGTGCAAGTGTGCTCACAGTCTGCACCACAAATTGTGGGATGGCTGCATCAAAGTTTAATATTCAAAGCTTATTCAAAGCTCCAACCTTAAGTATGGACCAAATTACTAGTTCATATACTAGTACTAGTATATATACATATGCATAAACATGCATATGAATAACACAGAAGTTATCCATACAACAATTTTAGAGCACGGGGAATAAAGGAGAGTTCATGACTTTAGTTTTACTTCTTGGTACAACAAATGTCTTGTGGCGCTGAAGAGAATAAATAGGTGTTGGAGCCATAGGCAGGAAACATTGCAGTGGTGATGGACTGTCCTTGAGTATTTTAGTAAGAGTACATATGGCGGCTTCCTCACGCCTCTCACTCAATGTTGGGAGAGTTTAAGTCGGAATGCCTATTATCCGACAGCATCGATTTTTGATCCTCTCCAACTCCTCAGAGAGACCTTTAGGTAGACCACCCCATACTGGACTAGCATACTTGAGAACTGGCTGTAAAAAAGTCAAGTATACTTGCACTAAGACGTCAAAAGGAAGGACCACTTTTTTTGCAGAGCAAAAATATAATATTCTGGGGCGCACCTTCAAAATCATGTACTCAATGTGGGCATCCCATGACAAGTCAGAGGATATTTGAACTTCAAGCAATTTAAAGGTGGAAACTCTACTATTTGCATGTCCTGAGATAACATGAGAGGGGGGGGGGGGGTGTTGTTGTCTCTCCTGGCACTAATTACCATGTCCACAGTCTTAGCTCCTTGCATTGCCAATGCAAATTCCTATCCTGTCCCCATTCCACTAAAGAATCCAAGGCCTTCTGAGTGAGACAGGTAAAGATCCCATTAGAAACTCTGTGATTGTTAGACCATCAGCATATTTTACAGGTATTACCGAAGGAGGCAAACATAAATCCAGGCTATTTATGCATATGACAAAAAGCAGAGAGGATAAAAGTCCCCCTTGAGGAACACCAGCTGGAACTGGAAAGGAGTTAGACACACAGGAGCCCCACTTCACCCTCTGCTCTTTGTTACTCAGATAGCTCCTTACAATAAGCCAAAGGGGTCATTTGACATGCAAGTCAGCTAAGGAACGTAGCAGTCGACTATGTTCAATTGTGTCAAAAGCTTGAGTGAAGTCAACAAAAACAGCATGTATATCCATTTTGGGAGAACTGTTAAGTGCTTCATGCCAGTGATGCAGAATTTGAATCAAGGCAGTGTCAGTTGATCTGTTCCTCATAAAGCCATGTTGTGATGGTTCGATCTTAGTAATTGTATCCTCCAGAATTGCATCTCTGAGGATTCCTTCAAACACTTTTCAAACACAGCTGAGTAGCGAGATCTGTCGATAATCTGCTGGAAAACTAGGCTTTGCTTTTTTAGGAACGGCTTTGACCTAGCCTCCTTCCATTGTTTTGGAAAGATATTATGCTGGATACATGTATTGAAGATGTCACATAACACCGGTGCCAACTCTTCATGAAAAGTCTTTAGCACCCAAGGAGGAACGCAGTCGGGACCAGCAGCCTTGGCTGCATTCACTTTACGGAGTCTAGTCATAACTTGTCCAATACTCAGAGGAGGTACAATACAATTTGACAACTTGCAGGTGACTTCTTCCTCAGACAAAGAAATGTGGCTCGCATAATTCCACACAGAAGCAAAGTGCCTAGCCAGAGTGTCACACTCACGTTGCATGATGTTTTGATCCTGAGACACCATGTCACTCTTATCTCCTTCCATCCCCATTAAATTATTCACTGACTTAAACCATTGTTTTGGCTTGGAGCATCGTAGTTCCTCCACCTCATGCTGGTAATATTGTTTCTTTGCGTTCTTTATTTTTATGGCAATGATTTATTTTATTTTCCTATAAGAGGTTTTGTAGCCAGAAAAAAAAGCACACTGTCTATCTTTTCCAAGGCTTATCTGTGTTTGTGATAGAGACTTTCTTTAATGGAACTTTTTTATCCAAGATAGAAATGATAGTGGAAGTAAAGGCACCAACCTTAGCCTCAGGATCCATAGCTTCATGAATGTGAGAAAAATCTTTAGTGTTCATAAGGAGGCCCAGTTCCCTGATTGTCTCAGGGGTACGTTTTCTGCAAATAATATGTTTAATAGGCTTGGTGGGCAAGTTTCCTGCATTTAGCAAAATAGTCTGATGGTCAGAAGAGCCAACAGGAGGCAAATGCTCTGGTGTCTGATACATGGAGGAAATATTGGTAAATATAGAGTCTAGTTGACTAGCCTTTCTTGTTGCTCCAGCCATGATTTGCTTCAGACCATGTCAGCTGCAGATGGTTTCAGACTTTTACTTATTTGTATCACCAAGTAGTGAAACCTGTCTTAGCAAGCACCACTAATAATAAAGTCCCACATGTAAAAAAGCAGCGTCAAAGCTCATTCCATTCAATTAACCACATTATTAAACACTAATATTCATGGCTTGCCACTGTAACGAAATCCCAACTCTCTGAAAAATAAGAAGCACAGCTGGTCAGCTCCGAGACTGAGTTTCCATTACGAGCAGACAGTTCGTGCAGAGGTACTGAGAGTGTTTACACGCTGAGTTACGGCCTACTCCTGAGAGACGCTCCGCCCTTACCAGTGGACAAACATCAAGCTCAGTGCTGTCAGTCAAACTGGCCCCCAAATCCCAAGCCTCTCAAAGCCCCCGGTCCCTCCCACCGCAGCGGCATGTTAACTGAGGCACGGACACTCTCACCAGACTCCCTGCCCTTCACTCTTCTGCAATGCATGGACAAACTTCTTTGGAAAAATATCATGACGGCACACCAAGTGTGAAATATCTAATGTCTTGCTAGTTGGAATGTAACACATTTGGCTTAAAGGCAACAGAATTAACTTAAATTGTGCCTTTAAGCCAAATGTGTTACTTAGATAGTTATATATAATATATGGACTATTGAGCATAATAATCAAGTAATATTAGTGGGCTGGTTTAACCTTAATATTAACACAAAGTCTTTCCCAAACCTGTCCTGAAGGCCCCTCCCACTATACATAAAACACACCTCATCAGCTCAGTAGAAGAGACAGCAACATCTGAACTGGATGTATTCAATAAGGTAGACTTGTAAACTGTGCAGTTGTGGGTACCTCTAGGTCAGGGTTGGAAAGCACAGCTGCTTGCAAATGGCAACCTTTCCCTTTCTGTATCAGATTTACAAAGTTTTGTTAAAGGTGGCTTGTCAAATTCATCATCTTGCAGTGCCTGAGTGGAGATCTTGAGAATTTGTATTTAAAAAATAATTTGCAGTCAACAGCAGCACAACCCTAGGTGTGCATTTAAATTGCACAATAATGTTTGCACATCAATTTTATTCTGTGTAATTGCCTTTTGGTGGAAGTCTCATTGATTCAGTGAAATTAGATCAAACACTTTCATTTACATTTAGTCACAATGTAATTACGTCTAGTGTTATTGTCCAATATTAGCGAATGTACAACGTGACTAATATCACAATAGAGCAAGGTTTTCAACTTCTGGTGGTCTGAAAGCTTCCACCCACATTTTCCAATTAAATTTCTCAAGCCTGCAGAATAACTTGTGCATGCACCGACTTGCCTAGCCATTCAAGTGAAAGAAAGTCACTAATGAAAGAGATGAAAACAAGACAACATGACATTTGCTTAGTGAGTGATGTGGCTGGCCTATTTCCATATTAATATATAAACATGCAAATGCATGGTTTGAAGTGCCTAATTAGTTGTAAGAAGTATGAATTTGTTAATAAACATTATTTATGGAGTTTGACTCTGTTCCTTGATTTCTCAGATTAGAAGAGAGAGAGACTGTTGTGTAAAGTATTGACGAAGAGGCTACTTTTAAGTTCCTCCATACAGTTTTACATGAGTAATGGTATAAACACTACTTAACCAAAGTTCCTAAATGCATGGCTATCGTGACTATTCGTGCACTAGAATAAGAAGGAGCTGTATGTAGGGTTTTGTCAAAAAAGTTCTCGAGTACTGGAAATAATAAAAAATTCTGTTATAAAACAAATACTGTTATTGAATAATGGAAATAAAAAATACAAAATGGGCTCTCTGCTAGCTCTGTGGAAGTGATTAACCATGTCTACACACCTCAGAGCTCTTATTTTAAGAGCTCTGTAACTCTGTAAGTGGGGAAAAGAACATTTCATTGCTGATAGTTGTAGAAAGTCATAATTTTCAAAGAAAGGTTCACCCATATTATGTCATCTACTGACCAAGTTGCTCAAACTTTGTAAGAAGGCAGGATTTGAACTTAAATCTTAATTGAATCCTCACAAAAAATATTGTGTTACTTCGGAAAACTTGGAATTGGAGTTGTACAGACTTATTTTTGGATGTTTTTGGCCCCTTTGCAAAAAGCAAAAGCAAGGATACCTTTTCTAAAAAAGAACAACTGAAGCAGAAGGGATATTATTATGATAACATTATGGCAAGCACGCATTAAGAATATACCCAATTATTCCCCTACAATTATGTTAATTATCGTATTTAGTGCAAATTGTGGTTCACAGTCTGAAATACATAATCAGTGGGTTCAGAGTAATCATGTACATTTTGAACAATTAAAATGGGTTGGACTTAAAGCATTTTTGAATAGTCATAACACAGCAGTACCTTAACCTTCAAGTTGTATCTCATTAGCATCTTTCAGGTCAGTCCCCTTAGTTGTTTTTAAGCAGTTGAAGAGCTTTCAATGCATTAAAAAAACAACTCTATATTTTAGTGTAATGCAAGTTATATAGAGCCATTTGTTAGTTCAGGGACTTTGCATAATTTTGGAACTGACAATATATATGTGTGTGTGTGTGTGTGTGTGTGTGTGCGTGCGTGCGTGCGTGCGTGCGTGTGCGTGTGCGTGTGTGTGTGTGTGTGTGTGTGTGTGTAACGGTATCTTCTATAAGATGCAATGCACAGAGCATCCTAAATCCATTCCAAAAGTACTTTGTATACAGAAGGTGTAAAGTTCAGTTCCTGTTGCTACAAACTCTCAAGCTCTCAGGTGGCATCTAGAGGCTTGAAGAATCAAGAATGAAAATTGCTGCAGTCAACGTCTTCTCTGCCAGAATGAATAAATGACTAATTGAATCAATATCTAAGACTCAGCCTTTTTAGGGCTGACTGGCTTTAGAGAAAAGTCCACATATTTCCTGTTTCACAAATCTCAAATGATCACACATGATTATACAATAATATATTTACCAGTTATCATACCCTAACAACATTCTAAACATCTGGTCAGTTTTAAAGAGAAGACTTTGTTGATCAAAAAACAAATAATAGAATGCTTGACTCAGTATAATCAATATTCATACCCATGGTAGGTCAAAGCTGACAAACTACCATAAACACAGCACACAGTGGATTTATCACAGAATAAATAAGTGTGCCATAGAATAAGCAGGTTCGTAAAGGAAGACTATGGCTGAATCATCAGGTTTTGTTCCAGCACAGAGTAGAAGACTGACTCAGCAGCCAAGCTGGGTTAATAGATTTTCACCCTCTTCTTGTGGGACAACTCAATGCCCTGAACAAGCTTATCTATCTGTACAAGCAAATGTGCAAAATGTCGCTGGTACATGGCCGGCACAACGTATGTAATTCTACCAGATTCCCAGAGTCAGTTTCTATTGACTTGAGAGCTGTACAACCAAACAGAGTTACATAGTCTGTCCACAAACAAATATACTCGCTCTTAGTTTTAAAAGAATATATAAACACCAGCACATTCCTGATCATTACATCAAATGCAGATTATGATAACTGAAGTTACACAACAAATTAAAATACATACAGTGAATTCATATCTGATATTTATAAATGCAATTCTATCAGATGGATGGGGACAATAAAAAGTGGTTGCTTAGCAAACATTGGATCGGGTGCTAGTTAACTGGTCAGTGCAGATATGAGTTGTCGATAAGCACAATTAGACCTTGGAAGGTTTAGGACTGCTGTGGACAGCTGACTCAAAACTTTTGGGGAAAAAAGTGAAACTAAAGTATACACCTAAAATCACCAGTGGTGGTGGCAAATCACTGCATGAGTGAGTCACCGAGTCATTCAGTCGACCGATTCGTTTAAATGGCTGATTGATTCAGTAACGAAACACTGTTGTGAGTTGCTGAGAGACACAAAACAGTTCTGCTGTGGCTTTATTGTGTCTAAAATGTAAAGCCGGGCTTACACTGTGCGATTTTTTAAAAGTCCTTTAGGATTGTACTTGTCAGACTGTACGAACATGATGATCATGTCATACTGCGGGATCTCAGTTGTCATTAATGTCAGACTGTATGACAGTCAAGACGAGTTAAAACGGGTGCACGCAAGAAAACTTGTCCGGAGTTTTACATTATCAACCCATACATGTTCGGTGATTGGGAACTGCGTTGCACACGGGACCGAAATGTTGGCTATCATGAAAAGTATATGAATGGTGGCAATACCGGTGTATTTAAGAAGAATAGTGTATGCAGCTCTACACACCCGCATGAAAACAGCGGCGCAACCAGTGTTTATATAGAAAAGGCAACATATCAGAGGAATTCCGTGAGCGGAGGACGGGAGCACCGGAGTTTATGGCTGATCGAATAATTATCTAGCATTAATTCTGCTCATAGCTTGTCTTGAAAAATGAAGACGGTTTGTGTTTCATCGTAGGGGTGTGCGCCAAATCTTCTGACACTGCCAGAATTTCGTCGGAGGTGAAATTTGATCACAACAGTCATTAATCGGCTGTCGGTGAACATGTCAAACCAGCGATCAAACACTACAGATTTTAGCCAAGGATTGTAAGAATCTTTTAGGATTTTCTAAATTTGTCTCAGACGACCAAATCGTGGCCAAAATCGTACAGTGTGAGCCGGGCTTAAGTCAGATTGTAAATCCGACAGTTTAGTTTTTCAATATACTCGATAATGTCAAATCGCATATAGTTTATGCTATTTGCAAATCGCAAACCCCTACTAACCAGACTTATGTGTTGTTATTCTGAAAAACGCTTCTACACTTACCAAAATCTAGCCAGCAATTGTATTACTTTAATTTAGCTAATACAGATTGCAACCAGAGATCTTACATAAAGCTCCTGATAACTTTATACTTATCCTCATCTAGACTTTTCCTTATCATTTACCCATTTAGGACTTTTTGGAAATCAAGAAAACGTGTCAGGCTAAATGAAGGGCTGCCACATCTCTACCCTATCCACATTCTTAATCTTACTCACATACACACGCACACACCGGATTTGACAGGCATGGTGAGGCTGCAGGGCTCCTTTAACATTCTGATGAGAGATATCTATTAAATGTCACCGTGCTAGACAGAGAACCACAGGCCCAGATTCTAACACCAGGGAGCAATGAGAAAGGGACAGTTAGGAGAGTCCCTAAAGAAATGTACAGGTACGAGTCACTCAGAAAATGACAATAAGCGTAACCTTTTCACCAGTGCAGTGTTTGAGACAAGAACATGACGGCATCAAGCCAGTCTGTCAGAGAAGTTCACTTCAAGTTTACTGTAAAAACAGAATATACAAAACATTCTGTTCCTTAATAGCCTTGCATTAGCAACCATTCTTGCTAATGCTATTACAAAATCATGCAAAAGGTTGCAGTTACAATTTCCCACTGCAAAAAAGTACTAACTACGAGAAACACTCATTTATTGGACAGCAGAGATGCCTGCAATGCATTTGCATGTCGATGTGCATCTCACACACACAAAAGCCAAGCAAAAAACAATGGAACACAATGAATTGGTCGACACTTGGACTACAAGTTTGATGGAATCAGGAAGACTCTGGGGAAGAGCTATAGACGGTTTCATCGTGCGCACGCGCCCGGACCGAAGTTAACTTCCGGTCTGTGTTTGCATATCGGGCTGTTAGTGGCGCCGGCTACAAACACAGTTAAAGTGATTAGTAATGAAGTTGGGCTCAGGTTGTTGTGCTGTGGGATGTGTTTCACGTACATACATTTATTTATGGCGACCCACCAGAATATCAAAACTTTTCCAAAAGACTTTGTTGAATAACATGAGCACGTAATGCACGTTTAGAAATCAAAACGAGGCGCAGGTGTTTTTATATCACTGTATTTCTGAAGGAACACTGTCTTTAGAAAATGTTTGATGTCATTTTCATTTCATCTTGCATGTTATATGTCTGATAAAGCAGCATTTGTAAGCTCAGTTTACAGCCGTTACCGGGCTAAACCTCTAACGTTAACGTTATTTCTCCCGCTTTTAAGCGTCTCCTGCTGGCAGAGAGTGAATTTGCATTTTTAATAAGTCCGTCCAAGTAGTTATTGCTGCATCTCAGTCCGTCTGATTTACGAAGCAAACATATTTTGCTTGTTATAAAAAAATAATCTACTCCAGAGGGACTTAGCTGTTGTTATTGATTCTATTTGGACGTCTACCGGAAGTTAAGTTAGAGCCACAAACACGCGCATGTGCAGTACCGTTTGTTTATGTTGTTGCCGTTGAAACCGTCTATAGAGAAACAGAATCTTTACTGGTTCCGAACATCGCCATGGCAACAGGAGCCCTTTAGAAGGGTGTGTGTGCACACAGCAGGGAGAAGCCTGGGACTGCGGTTTTCAGCCCTTCATTTTTCTCCTCCTTTTTTAGCCATTAATTTTCACTCAGCTGCTTCTAACTAAAATCACAAAAGTGTTAAGTCACTCTTCCACCCTTTTTGGTATGCATCTCTGACATGAATGTGTCCAGAATGTTCGTGTGGATTTAGGGGTCTCCATTTAATAGTTTTAAAACTGTGTTATTAATGTGCTGTGAGGAGTATGATTAATTAGGAGTGTGGATAGGGATGTGTAAATCTGACAGGCTGCCCTTTAATGCAGGATCTCTGTCTTTGTCCTGTTGCAGATTCATGCACATTTCTAAACAATGTTTTGCTGCAGGAGGCTATGCCACAGATTTCTTGCTTTACGCATCTTACTGAAAATTGCATTATTGATTGTCACCCCTCCAGTTTGCACTATCAAATAAGCCTTCGACTTCAAAAGATTGCAGAGTCAATATATACGCATAAGACAAATGTTGAAGTGCTCTCATATGGCTCCACAAGTTCTCTTGTAAGATGCTGTATAGGCTTAGTTTAGCAAGAGCCATGGCATTCGACTAGTCTAACCATCTGATATAAAGTCTTCTGGTTGATATTTGACATAAGATCAATGCATCCATCGACCTTCGACTACATGTGAGGAAATTCCAAGTCTTAGTTTGCAGAGTTTTAATAAAATGTAAGCGTTCAAACTACCCTGATTATCAGTTTGTCTGATCAATGGCAGAAGTGAAAACCAGTTTGAAAATAGTCATTTCTTTTATAATTACATTTGGTTATACTAGCACTGAGACAATTACAAACTTCAGCAATGCCTCATTAAGCCTGAAAAATATGTTCCAGCTTACAGTTTTTCTCGATTGCTAACACACTATAACTGATTCATTTGACACAATTTCCCAAACCATTCATACAGTTCTCAAAACAAAGACATGTTTATTAAAACTTTTAACACATTTCACCTGTTTGCACACACGCTCAAATTTGCTCAGTGTTTTCTGCAAAACTCTACACAAAAAATGCCATCATTTTGCACAGGGTTGACCATGTTCTCATTCAGAAAACACAAACACACAATATAATTAACTCAAGAATCACAAAATAAACACAAATAGCACACATTTATCCATGTGTGAACATTCTGTAGCAAAACTGATGACACAGCAGTCAGAATCTCAGGGTGATGTGAACAAGAGCACAAGTGTTTTGGAAAATTAATCCTGATAGTGGGATACAAAGAGGAATAGGAGGAGAAAATAAAAATGAAGGGGATGAGGTCAAGGGTCATTTGTTGCTGATGAAATATAAAGCATTATAGTTGACCATGTTCTTGTGCAAGGACTGACCATGAAAGAAGAAGGCCTGCAGGCTCATCTACAGGGTTTTACACTATACACATCACGCTTGCTGTACATCGTAGCAGTATTTCAAATGAGAGGACTTTCACTATTCTTTATACTTTAAATAGTGTACCACACACCCTAAAACTCCTAACTGTTGAATTGATTTGTAGCCAAGTACTTCTTACATGTATTTGTGCAGAACTGAGAGTCGACTGTCTAGGGGAGGAAACATCTTTCATCAGAAGACTAAGAAACTGCTATAGTATAACAAATAAGGATATTACAAACATTGGAATGCAACTTGGCAGAGGATGCAGAATTTATTAATTTATTGCTGTACAGTAACTGACAGTATATTCCAATGTGTGTTTACTGTATATTCTGTTGTTTGGTCTTTGAACTTTTCTCTTCTAGTGCTATTCTTCTACTGTAAGATAACTTTACAGTAAACTTTTCTTAAAATGTATTGGTGAATTTCACTGTATCTGCACCGCTCTATTTATGCTGCAGACTATAACAGTCATTGACTAGCAAGATGTCTCCTGTTTCCCAAAAGGAGGTTTTAGTAACACTAGTGTTCTCTAGACAGGAAAATAGTCTATGTATTTGACAGGTTTGTGTGTCATCTGAGGCCAAAGATTAGATTCTGACAAAAGAGAATATGTTTTTGACTAAAATGTTTAACTTTGACCTGGATGTTTGAACTTTGCACAAGTTGGTGTGTAGTTTTTAGATTGTGTTTATAGTTGTGAGAAAATGGTGAATTGTTTCATGAATTGTGTGTTAGCGATCGAGAAAAACTGTAAAACAGAAATGCTCCATGTATTTTTTTCCCCAAATATCTTAATAATTTCTTCCCAAAGCAAGCGAGTGCAAACTAAACCTTTTTTAGTACTTGGCTTAGAATACAGACCTAAATCCCAGAAAGCTTGTTATTTCCAGTAGAGATGTTGGAAGCAGTTAAAGTCCTGTCATGAATGATAAAACGGCTTCTTCAAGCCTGTGCATTGTCCTCATTATGGACTATTATAGATAACAATGAAGGATCCATAGAGTAAACATAGGTCGAAGAATTGAGGGCTGATGAGCCTTTATGCAGATGAATTTACCACTCAACTGAACTACAGCATGGCTTCTTAGGGCTTTTGGCCAAAGATAATAACAATGATTTATACAAGCTGTACAGCACTGAAGGAAATACGTTAGTTTACTTCATGAGCCTATTAGGAGAAGCACAACAAGGTCCATTACAGCCTACAACAACAATAAGAAAGGATAACTCCGCCTGACCAATTTATGTAATTGAAAATGAGTCTGTCATCACTGAATTATAATACACACTATATTACAGAGAAAAATATTCAAGGGCTCTTCATTTCTTCAGCACAATCATGTGCATATATTGCTTTTCTGGGTTCAGATCTGTGTGGTTTTCAGTCCATATTTCTTACAAATACTCTCTCTTACACACACACACACACACACACACACACACACACACACACACACACACACACACACACACACACACACACACACACACACACACACACACACACACACACACACACACACACACACACACACACACACACACCTGCACCTGTCCATCCCAAACCCTGTGCCATAAAAGTGGAAACCCTGACAGATTCGTGCCTACAGGATCCATTATTTATCAGTACCAGAGACGAGCAGCATTTTGCATTTTGTTCACACAACAGCATTTCTGCTGAAGCATGGGATTATTTGTAAATGTTACGCGTTACGGAGGCTTCCTGGAGACTTTGGGGATTCCGTGTTTCTTGCCAAAAATTGAACACACGGTTGGACAAAATACAGATTCTGTAATGGCCGAGGGAACATGGAAGGAATGCTAAATGCATGTTGTCAGGAATGGTGTGTATTGTGTAGTTGCAAATTGCATAGGGATGATGCAGTTTGTGATCCCTGGAGAGGAGCGCCAGGTGGGGGGCAGCCAGTTGGTCTGCGTGACAACAGGAAGACAAAGTAAGCACTCAAGGCAGGCAAGGACAGCGTTTGGGCTCTTGAGGCAGTCCGGAGTGTCTGAACAGAACGACAAATGCCAGACAAAAATGCCCTGACCACAGCCTCTGAATCATTAAACCACCCCCCTCTACATCTTGCTTCCTTCTGTTGCATTTGTATAAAAAAAATACAGTTACAGTGATGCTATGTGCCTACTCAACACATACCATGTACAGACCAAATCTGTCGAGTTCATTTGACATTTACTTCCACTTCTCTTCAAGCATTTATCAAACTGCATCATGCCTTTAAAATTGCTACAAAAATAAGTGGGAAAAATGCTTGCCCATGCAAAACCCATCAGCACAATGCAAGGGTGTTCTAGCAGTTATTCTAAGGAAAAAATATCACCCCCAAGATATTTTGGAGTCTCTCAGTTTAAGTCTTTACGGAATTTTGTTACTGTGGGGTTATGGATGTGTAACGATAGGCTGCCACTAGTGGGAGCCAGGGGTATCCATGTAATGTTATGGTTGATCTTCCAGTAAAAGCACGTAATTACAGTTCGAATCCAGAGTCTTTATTTACAAGACACGACATGGTGTCAGAAGTGCTGTAGTTTAACGTGTTTTAGTTAGCTCGTACAAGCCCGGATACGCTGGGAAGAAAAGCTTGAGCTGAAATGGACGGCGGAGATAATGCGGTCGCTGCGCCGAGAGCAGCAGGACCGAGTGCTACATTCAGCATACGGCCGCCCGAGCCTTTCGACTTTTCTAAACCACAGGAATGGGCGAAATGGATCCGAAGATTTGAACGATTTCGATTGGCGAGCAACTTGCATGAAAACTCGGATGAAAACCAGGTGAATACTTTAATTTACTGCATGGGAGATGAGGCCGATGATATTCTCCGGGGATTACCGCTGGCAGACGCGGACAAAACAAAGTATAGTGCAGTAAAAGCAGGCTTTGAAGCACACTTCGTGGGAAAGAGAAATGTGATTTATGAACGTGCTTGGTTCAATATGCGCAAGCAGGAGGAAAATGAGACCGTAGATTCATTTGTGACAGCTTTGTATGCTCTGGCGGAACATTGCAATTATTCAGCATTACATGACAAGCTGATTAGGGACAGACTTGTTGTGGGGCTGGCGGACAGACGACTGTCTGAACGTATGCAGCTAGATTATGAGCTGACGCTGGATAAAGCGATTGCAATGGCAAGACAAAGCGAGGAGGTGAAACGACAGCAAGCAGCACTTAGAAGTGCATCGGACACTGTGGCTGCTGACGCTAGCTCTGTCGATAGAGTGTACAAAGGAAAGCGTGATGGAGGTAGACCCCAGAAAGGGAACAACCCTAAACTAAAGCCTCAAGCATCACTTTCCAGCAAAATTAATAACGTCCAGTGCCATAAGTGTGGTAGCTCCTCAGCACATGCAAAGCGAGATTGTCCAGCAAATGATGTCAAATGTCATTCCTGCAGGAGGAAAGGCCATTATAGGCGAGTGTGTGCATCATCAAAAGCTGTGCGTGAAGTGTGTGAGGGTGACCCCATATTCCTGGGCAGCATCGTAGGTCCTGGCGAACCATGGATGGTGGACATAGACATTGGTCACATACAAGTGTCATTTAAGATAGATACAGGAGCTGATGTCACCGTCATTCCAGCGGAAATGTTCAAAGAGATTTTTAAAGAAAAGTTACCTGCCCTCAGGGATGCGACGAGGCCGTTGCTTGGGCCAGGGCAAATTCCTTTGGATGTAGTTGGAGTTGCCAGGCTTCTGCTAAAGAGAGGTGGAAGACAGGCAGAGGACGAAGTGTACATAATCAGAAATCTGCATACTGCTCTTCTGGGACGACCGGCTATCTCAAAGCTTGGGCTTGTTGCACGATTGGATAGCATCGACATTGAAACACTAAAGATGAACTACCCAAAATTGTGCAGTGGTTTGGGAGAAGTACGACAGCCATATGTGATCAGTCTGAAACCAGGAGCCACTCCATTCTCACTCAAAACCCCAAGACGGATCCCGCTACCTCTAATGGGGAAAGTTAAAGAGGAGCTGCGTCGTATGGAGACATTGGGAGTAATTAGTAGAGTGGAGGAACCGACAGACTGGTGTGCTGGGATGGTTGTGGTCCCGAAGAAGTCGGGTGCTGTTCGAATATGTGTAGACCTCTCCAAGTTGAATGAGTCTGTTCGTAGAGAGAAATACTGTGGCGAGGGGGGCGTGGTTCAGCGAAGCCTGCAGCGGGAGAAAGACTCAGGAGACAGCGGTAAGTAAGTGGGTCAAGGGCAAAATGAGGAACACCTGTGTCTGATTGCAGTAATTGGCTTGGAGAGACCGGATAAAAGCCACCGGAGAACGGGAGATCAAGAAGAGAGACGGAGTGGAGACTCGGGCGCATGGACTGGGCTGAGAGGGACAGCCAGAACGAACACAGAGAGTGAAATCCGAGACAACAGAAAGAGTTGATGTGCTGAGGCCGCGCAGTGTGCGCACCTGTTTAATTTTATATTTGATAGATCAATAAATCACCCGAGTCTCCACGAGCCAACCTTGTCCGCTTCCTTCCTCATTACGAACTTTATTACACTGGTGCCGAAACCCGGGAAGGAAGCCGGAACGCCGCCGCCATCATGTCCTCTCCGACGCGTTCGCCATTTGCGGAGGTTATCCAGTCGCTCGCGGGACTCCACCAAGAACATCACCAAGCGTTGCTGGACATGAGGGAGGACCAGGAGCGTCGGTTCGGTGCCCTCGTCCAGAACCAGCAGGAGGACCGCGAGCTGTTCCGGAGCTGGATGGACCGGGAGGTTCGGGCCGGGGGGATACCACCAGCCCCAGCCCTGTCCACCCACATGCCAGTGAACAAGATGGGACCGCAGGACGACCCAGAGGCCTTTCTCGACCTCTTCGAGAAGACCGCGGAGGCATGTGGGTGGCCCCAGATGAACTGGCCAGTGCGCCTCATTCCGCTGCTAACAGGGGAGGCGCAGTTGGCTGCGCAGCAGCTGCCAGTTCAGAACCTCCTGGTCTACGACGACCTGAAACGAGCCATCCTCCAGCGGGTCGGTCGGAACCCCGAACAACACCGCCAGCGCTTCAGATCGCTGGAGCTGGGGGAAAACGGCCGGCCCTTCGTGATGGCTCACCAGCTCCGGGACGCGTGCCGCAGATGGCTGTTGGCCGGTGAAGGCGGCGTCGACCAGATCATCGACCGTGTGGTGCTGGAGCAATTCATTGCGCGGTTACCAAGGAAGACCGCGCAGTGGGTCCAGTGCCACCGCCCGGCGTCGCTGGATCTGGCCATCCAACTCGCGGAGGACCAGATGGTGGCGTGCCACAGGGTTGGCGAAACCCTGCCTTCTGTCTCTCTCTCTCTCTCCTCTTCTTCCCCCTCACCCCCTATCTTTCTTCCTAGGTCCCGGGCCGGCGTGGTACCTAGGGCCCAGCCCCGATGGAGGGGAGGTCCAGCACCGGAGTCGGCTGGCACGAGAACCCACGCCAGGGGGGCGGGGTCAGCCAGCCCGAGCACCGCATCTGTTCCCGTTCCTCCGGTCTCTCCACGCCAATTCCTTGACCCACTTCCCGCCACTAGGGCGGCGGGGAAGTCTGGGCCAGCCTGTTGGCGTTGCGGGGACCCGGGCCACTTTATCGATCGGTGTCCAGTGATGGAGGTGGGGACACTGGTCCGGGTTCCGGACGCCCCACAGGCTGCCCCCGATCAGGCTGGCGGGTACCAAATACCTGTGAGGATTAAGGGGGGTACTTATTGGGCTTTGGTGGATTCAGGATGTAACCAAACCTCGATCCATCAAAGCCTAATTCAGCCCGAGGCATTGGATAAGAGCTGCATGGTTCGGGTGAGGTGTGTGCACGGGGACGTGGTGAAATATCCAGTAGTGCTTTTAGCCATTCAATTTCGGGGACAAAAGCATAAGGTGGAGGTGGCCGTTAATCCCCACCTCCGGCATCCACTGATTTTGGGAACCAATTGGCCAGCATTTAAAATTTTATTGGGAGTTTTGTGTGTGGATGCCTCCTGCGGAGAAGAAAAGCCGGGGAGGGAGGCGGCCGTGCGAACGGGGGAGGCCGAGCCAGAACCCGCTGGGGCGGCACCAGGGGAACGGAACGCGGTCGAGAGGCTAATCCTCACGGAGCGTGATGATTTTCCCCTGGAGCAGTCTCAGGATGAGTCGCTGAGAAATGCGTTCGATCAGGTCCGTTCCATTGACGGCCGGCCTCTCCAGTCCGCGCGGCCCCCTTCCTATCCATATTTTGCTATTTTAAAAGATAAGTTGTATCGAGTGACCCAGGACGCTCAGTCAAAGCAAGATACAACCCAATTGTTGGTACCAAAAAGCCGTCGGGAAATGCTTTTCCAGGCGGCTCATTGTAATCCTATGGCAGGGCATCTGGGTCAAGCAGCAACACTGAACCGTTTAATGGCCCGTTTCTTTTGGCCGGGCATTCACGAGAATGTCCGCCGGTGGTGTGCGGCTTGTCGTGAATGTCAGTTGGTGAATCCCCCGGCCTCCCCAAAAGCGCCTTTGCGCCCCCTTCCGCTAATGCAGGTCCCCTTCGAGATAATTGGTATGGACCTCATCGGGCCATTAGAACGGTCGGCACGAGGGCATCGATTTGCATTAGTTCTGGTGGATTATGCAACCCGATACCCCGAGGCAGTGCCGCTCCGCAACATTTCCGCAAAAAGTGTAGCGGGGGCTCTGTTTAGTATGATCTCCCGGGTGGGAATCCCGAAAGAGATTCTCACCGATCAGGGCACGGCGTTTATGTCACGAACTATTCGCGAACTTTATGAATTATTGGGAATTAAGTCGGTTCGCACCAGCGTCTATCACCCACAAACGGACGGCCTGGTGGAGCGATTTAATCGTACGTTGAAAACAATGATTCGAAAGTTCGTTCACGAAGACGCCAAAAATTGGGACAAATGGCTGGAACCCCTTTTGTTCGCTGTGCGGGAGGTCCCGCAAGCCTCCACGGGGTTTTCCCCCTTCGAGCTCCTGTACGGGCGCCAACCCCGCGGGGTTTTAGACGTCCTGAGGGAGACTTGGGAGGAGGGACCTTCGGGAAGTAAAAACGAAATTCAGCATGTGCTGGACCTGAGAACAAAACTCCACACTTTGGGGCAGCTCTCCATGGAGAATTTGTTACAGGCCCAGGACAAGCAGAGCCGGCTATACAATCGGGGGACCAGATTACGCAATTTCGCACCGGGAGATAAAGTACTTGTATTGCTCCCCACTTCTAGCTCTAAATTACTCGCCAAGTGGCAAGGACCGTTCGAGGTTACACGGCGGGTAGGGGATCTCAATTATGAGGTGATTCGAACGGACCGGAGCGGGGCACGTCAAATCTACCACCTCAATCTCCTTAAAAAATGGACTGAGGTGGAGCCGGTGATGCTGGCGACGGTGGTAAGTGGCGAGGATGATCTCGGGCCAGAAGTGAACACCAAAATTCAATCACTCACTCTGGCCCCAGGGGGGGATCACCTTTCACCCTCCCAGCTCACCGAGGTAGCCAGGTTGCAGCAAGATTTTGCAGACGTGTTCTCGCCCCTGCCCGGTCGAACCAACCTCATCCAGCACCATATTGAGACAGAGCCGGGCATTGTAGTGCGCAGCCGGCCGTATCGTTTACCGGAGCACAAGAAAAAAGTGGTCCAGTCGGAATTAGAGGCGATGCTAGAGATGGGAGTGATAGAAGAATCCCACAGTGACTGGGCGAGCCCGATCGTTTTGGTACCTAAAACAGACGGCTCGGTTCGGTTCTGTGTGGATTATCGCAAGGTGAATGCGGTGTCGAAGTTCGACGCCTATCCAATGCCCCGGGTTGACGAGTTGCTTGATCGGCTGGGTACCGCTCGTTTTTATTCGACGCTGGACTTAACCAAAGGATATTGGCAGATCCCCTTATCGCCCTTATCCAAAGAAAAGTCAGCCTTCACAACGCCGTTTGGATTGCACCAATTTGTCACACTTCCGTTTGGGTTGTTCGGGGCGCCCGCTACCTTTCAGCGCCTCATGGACAAAATCCTCCGACCGCACACCGCATACGCCGCTGCCTATCTGGATGACATTATCATCTACAGTCAAGACTGGCAGCGGCATATGGTGCACCTGCGGGAGGTGCTGAGAGCGCTGAGGGGAGCGGGGCTAACGGCCAACCCGAAGAAGTGTGCGATTGGGCGGGTGGAGGTTCGTTATCTGGGTTTCCACTTGGGGCACGGACAGGTGCGTCCCCAAATTGATAAGACGGCAGCTATTGCGGCCTGCCCGAGTCCCAAGACCAAAAAGGAGGTGAGGCAGTTCCTGGGGCTGGCGGGGTATTACAGGAGGTTTATTCCTGACTATTCGGAGCTCACCAGCCCACTGACTGACCTCACTAAAAAGGAGGTCCCAGATACGGTCCCGTGGACGGAGCGGTGCCAGCAGGCTTTCACCCAAGTAAAGGCTGCTCTGTGTGGCGGGCCGCTATTGCACTCTCCTGACTTTTCTCTCCCCTTCTTGCTGCAGACGGACGCGTCGGACCGGGGGCTGGGAGCTGTCCTGACCCAGGAGATAGGGGGTGAGGAGCGCCCGGTGCTGTACATCAGTCGGAAGCTCTCTAAGAGAGAGACGATGTACAGCACCATTGAAAAGGAGTGTTTGGCGATCCGGTGGGCGGTCCTCACCCTCCGCTATTATCTCCTGGGAAGGGAATTCACCCTCTGTTCGGACCACGCGCCCTTGCAGTGGCTCCACCGCATGAAAGATACCAACGCGCGGATCACCCGTTGGTATCTGGCATTACAGCCCTTCAAATTCAAGGTGATCCACAGGCCGGGGACGCAGATGACTGTAGCCGACTTCCTCTCCAGGAATGGGGGGGGGGGCTGCAGGCCGGAGGGCTTCCCGGCCTGAGTCGGGCGGTGGGGGTATGTGGCGAGGGGGGCGTGGTTCAGCGAAGCCTGCAGCGGGAGAAAGACTCAGGAGACAGCGGTAAGTAAGTGGGTCAAGTGCAAAATGAGGAACACCTGTGTCTGATTGCAGTAATTGGCTTGGAGAGACCGGATAAAAGCCACCGGAGAACGGGAGATCAAGAAGAGAGACGGAGTGGAGACTCGGGCGCGTGGACTGGGCTGAGAGGGACAGCCAGAACGAACACAGAGAGTGAAATCCGAGACAACAGAAAGAGTTGATGTGCTGAGGCCGCGCAGTGTGCGCACCTGTTTAATTTTATATTTGTTAGATCAATAAATCACCCGAGTCTCCACGAGCCAACCTTGTCCGCTTCCTTCCTCATTACGAACTTTATTACAAATACATTCTGCCGTCAATCGAACAGACACTCGGAATGCTGGCTGGGGCCCAAATTTTCAGTAAGCTAGATGCCAATATGGGATTCTGGCAGATACCGTTGGCAGAGGAGTCTGCACTGTACACAGCATTCATAACCCCGTTTGGTCGTTATTTCTTCAGACGTCTTCCCTTTGGAATAACTTCTGCACCCGAACACTTCCAGAATAGAATGGCTACAGAAGTCACAGATGGGCTGGAAGGCACAGTGTGCCATATTGATGATGTTTTGGTGTGGGGGAGAACAGAGGAGGAGCATGACTCGAGACTGCATGCGGTGCTGGAGAAAATGCAAAAGGCAGGCATTACCCTCAATGTTGAGAAGTGCGAGCTGTCAAAGCGGAAAGTGCATTTCTTAGGACACATAATTTCTGCCGAAGGAATTGGTCCTGACCCAGCGAAGACTGCAGCTATCAGAAATATGACTGAGCCCTCTAATGTGAGTGAAGTGAGGAGTTTCCTGGGAATGGTAAATCAGTTAGGGAGGTTCATTCCCCACCTGGCAGACAAAGATAAAGCTCTTCGCGACCTGCTGTCAAAAAAGAACTGTTGGATCTGGGGCACTGAACAGGCCAAAGCTTTTCAAATTCTGAAAGATGCTCTGTCGTCTCCACCTGTTCTAGCGATTTATGACACAAACAGAGATTGCAAAGTGTCAGCGGATGCTTCGTCTTATGGACTAGGGGCCGTTCTTATGCAGAGATGGCAGGAAGGATGGAAACCAACAGCTTATGCATCGAGATCTCTCACTCAGACTGAGCAAAGGTATGCACAAGTGGAAAAAGAGGCGTTGGGTCTCACATGGGCGTGCAAAAGATTCAGAGACTTTCTCATTGGCAAGCACTTTGAAATGGAGACTGATCACAAGCCATTACTGAGTCTCTTAGGAGCACAAGCTCTGGATGCTCTTCCCCCTCGTATCCAGAGGTTTAAAATGCGATTGATGCGGTACTCCTACTCCATTGTTCACGTGCCAGGAAAGAGCTTGTGGGTAGCGGACACTCTGTCACGCACTCCTGTAAAACAGAGCGAGTCACAAGAAGACAGAGAACTCTGGGAAGATACGAATATATATGTAGACTCACTCTTGGAAAATTTACCAGCAAGTGCGACATATCTGGGACAGCTGAGAGAGGAATTGAAGAGTGACAATGTCTGTTCCAGTGTGATGAAACTGTGTGTTGAAGGGTGGACAGAGCGCAGCAAGAGTGACCCAATACTGAAACGATACTGGGCAGAACGTGCTCTCTTAACTGTGCAAGATGGACTGTTGCTTAAAGGCATGAGGCTGGTTATTCCAGCTGCCATGAGAAGCAGCGCTCTGAACAAATTGCACGAGGGACACTTGGGACTTGTGAAATGCAGAGAGCGAGCAAGACAGTCAGTATGGTGGCCAGGGTTAAGTCATCAATTGAAGGAAATAGTCCTCAACTGCAGGACATGCATTGAAGAGAGACAGAACCCAAAAGAACCCCTTATGCCCACGCAGTTCCCTGAAAGGCCATGGCAAAGGCTAGGGGCAGATTTGTTCATGTTGGGAAACAAGACATACCTGCTTGTGGTGGACTACTACTCCAGATATGTGGAGATAGCTCAGTTAACACCTACCAGGTCTACCGACGTCATTGTTCACATAAAGTCCATATTCGCACGTCATGGAGTTCCAGAGACACTGGTTACGGACAATGGGCCTCAATTCTCTGGGCACTCATTTGCATCCTTTGCAGCTTCATATGGATTTGTTCATGTAACTAGTAGCCCAAGATTTCCCCAAAGCAACGGTGAGGCCGAACGGGCAGTCAAGACAGTGAAGGCTCTTCTCAAGAAAGCCAATGATCCATATCTTGCTCTCTTGGCTTATAGAGCTACCCCCTTGCAGAATGGGTACAGTCCGGCGCAACTTCTTATGGGTAGGAGGCTCCGAACGACTGTGCCTACACTGCCGTTGTTGCTAAATCCGGCACTCCCTGACACCGGGGCTGTTTCTTCAAAAGAAAAAGAAAGGAGGGATGCAGATGCAGAGCGTTTCAATAGGAGTCACAGAGCCAGAAAACTCAGCATACTGCAGCCAGGAGATCATGTCTGGATATCTGATGCTAAAGAGTCTGGAACAATTGTTACCAGTCACTCTGCTCCGAGGTCTTACCTTGTGAACACTCAGCAAGGGACTGTGAGACGTAACCGTCACCATCTGGTACAAATGCAAGCAGAAGCTATGAAAGACAACAGCGAATCACCTGATCGGCTTTCTGTTGCAACCTCTGAGTCGCTCCCGACTCCACAGGAGTCAGAGAAGCAAGACATTCCAGATTTGATATCCACCCCTAGAACCAAGTATGGGAGGCGAATTGTGAAACCAGTAAGACTGAACCTGTGAACTGTGTGTGGTGTGGGTAAAGGTTCCCTACCACTTATTGTAAATAATTGAGGATGAATGTTCAAGATGCAAGCACCAATGGTGAAACTACCTGTTTGTTCAAGGAGTTAGATAGAAGCAGATCTTCCAGCAAAAGAGGCAGAATAATCCTCTAAGATCTGTTGAGACAAAGGCAGTCTACCCTTTGTTCTCTAGAAAGGGGAGATGTGGGGTTATGGATGTGTAACGATAGGCTGCCACTAGTGGGAGCCAGGGGTATCCATGTAATGTTATGGTTGATCTTCCAGTAAAAGCACGTAATTACAGTTCGAATCCAGAGTCTTTATTTACAAGACACGACAGTTACGTTCTATTGCCTGGCAGGTAAAAATATTAAATCAGATAATCTAACAAAAAAATTATTATAATAATAACATTGCCTTTCTTTAACACGCAAACATTATTTGAGGTATCATTCATAGCAAATGTTACAGGATGACCTGAAGAATTTTAATACCGGCTATATGAAATGCAATACATTCAGCATGTACTAACAGTAATGCTATACAAGAATCATAATCAAATCTCACTAACCTTAAGATTACCCAGGTGAACTATTCTGGATAATCTTGATCACCCATCTCCCTGAAAAACATCATGTTTTAGCTTTCAGTGAAGGCATGGAGAGGAAAATTTAAACTATTTATCTTTCAGTTATCTTCCCTTATTTAGGAGTGGTTCATTCTCTGTTGTGAGAACTGATGATGTCTTCCTATCGTTGTAAGGTGTGATAGGTGTGATAGATGAGGGAGACATCCAAATGTGCAGGGTTGGGGGTACTCCAGGACAGGTTTGAGAACCACTGGAATAAGTTATTGTAACACAGTTCATAGATACTGGAAGAAGTAGGCGGAAACCGGCAAACATTTACAGACTTTAATAATAAAATAAACAAACACAAAAGAAAATCGGCAGCCCCTAACGGATGACTGCCGCACACAAAACACAAATAAAAGTCCAGGCCTGGTCCTCTCTTGTCTTCCACTGTTGTCGCTCCTCCTTTTATCCTTCCAGAGCTTCCAGCTAAGAGGCTCTCACTCGTGGTGCCATGCGATGGTACTGGACATCTTTGGTGGATGGCCCGACGCTCCTCCGCCTCTTGGTGGATGGTGATGGCTCCCCCGGTCGAGGGCAGCCATCAGCGAGTCCCCCCTTCCCTGCTCCTCCCCCGTTCCCTGCTCCTCCCCAAACATGGCGGATGGCAGCAGGCTCCGGTCTCCTGGCGAATGTCACCGACTCCTCCGCTCCCTCTCGGACGGCAGCCACCCCTCCTCGGACGGCAGCCACCCCTCCTCGACCCAGGAGCACGGCAGCAAGCCTTCCGTCCCACCTGTTCTTCTATTGCTGCAGCACCACCGCCTCGGGCAGCCACTGGCGGTCTCCGCTTCTTCCTGCTGCCCGACATTCTCAGCACCGCGATCCTCCTCAGCAGCGAGGGCTCTCTGACAGCGTGTCCCTCCTTCCTCCCGGGTTTCGGCACCAATGTAACACAGTTCGTAGATACGGGAAGAAGGAGGCGGAAACCGGCGAACATTTACAGACTTTAATAATAAAATAAACACAAAAGAAAATCGGCAGCCCCTAACGGATGACTGCCGCACACAAAACACAAATGAAAGTCCAGGCCTGGTCCTCTCTCGTTTTCCACTGTCGTCGCTCCTACTTTTATCCATTTTCATTTACTCCACCGGCCTCACCCCACTTGTCACAGTTATCTATTAAGGTTTGCCATTTGTAAAAATAAAATCGATAATGTGGTGACTTTTTTTCTTTCAGGAAAACAGAAAAAACGAAATTACCTCAACAACATGAATTGTTGTTTCAGTTGCTGTGACAATTTTTCTATTAGCAAAATAAGACAATCAGCATTGCATGAACAAACTAATTTACATTGGCTAAACAAAGTATCTTAACTGAGAAGAACTAAAATACTAATACCAATAATCATGTTGCCTTATTTTTTTTACGGTTTCTTAACCAATTGTTTTTTGTTTTTTTTTACAGTGAATAAGAGAAGAGCCTGAGGTACAAGTACTGAAGGGTAAGGCATAATAAAATAAATTTTTAGCTGAAGAATAAATCCTGTCTTCAGGAAGTGTGGGAAAAATCATCACTGGATCAATTAAAAGTCCAGCCTTGACAGTTATGGAGGGGAAAAATGCTGCTCACTCTGGTATAAACGCTGCTTTTAACACTTCTCATGGAGATGTGCTTGAGGACTACTAATCGGGCTTGATCTAGCAGCAACCTTCTGAAGTAAAAAAACACTGACTGGGCTTTTATCAGAGCCAGACATCATGCTCAGAGGAATGAAAACAGCCAATCAAAACAGGAGTATGCTAGGCTCAGTTACAGTATAATGTATGCCATTGCAGTTACTGAATAATACATATGCACCCACCCACAAACACATTCCTGATATTTATTAGACACTCCCACACATTTGCTCACTGAATAGGCTGCACATTTTTTGTTTGTTTTTTCTCCATGAGACAACTACCAGGTTTATGGCATTCGATAAGTATCATCTGGGGCTGGGTGTTTATCAAATAACTTGCTATAAAATAAAATGTCATTTAAGCTAATGAATTTAAAATGTAAATTTCAATATGAATAACTTCATAATTCTGGTTCAATCATCTGTTTGAATCAATATTCAACATTTTCAACATCCGCTATTGCATGGGGTGAATTTTATTGGGGAACCAAAAAGGCATAGCTTTAGTCTGAGAAATTCAAAATACTGTAATGCCTTTGTGCCATAATTAAGTTTAAGGATACCTGAATGACCAATTTCTGTGATTTGCAAATGTACTTCTGTACATAGTCAGTCTTAGAGAAGACCATGAAATCACTCATAAAATACTTCATATTTTCAAATACTTGCCTGTTTCACCCTTTGGTTAATAAGCACGTCAGATAATTTATATAACTCTTCTTATAGAAACAGCCCTAAGAGGCATGATGTATTGAAAACAGTGACTCTCTCCAGGGAAAGAGTGCTATTATGCGTTGAGCGAGACATGAGCCTCCAGGCTGCAGTAATGGAGATCATAGGTGCAGTTATGAATGTAGAAATGTAAAATTAATGGGGCCTTGTTGACACAGTTCCTTTGTTAGTTTTAAAACAGTTTAATTGTCGAATTCTCTCTTTCTCCGTTTTCACTCTTACTTGCGGTCTTCCACCACTGAATTTTTAGTAGTATTACACAAAAAAAAAAAAAAAAAATGCTATCAACTGTATTAGCAATCAACTTTGTCGATGTTTGAAGATGTTTCTCCTAAATTTCTGGAAATAATAATTTCCATAAGAGTAAGAGCATATGGCTACAGAATTAATGAAGAATTCATAACATTTATTAAATAATATTTAAAAATGTAAAGAATCTTGTTTGACCTGTCGGTCCACATAATTAAAGTCAATGTGTTCCCAAACAGCACTGTATGGAATTTATTTTTTATCTGTTCAAGAGAAGAAAGTAAGCCATACAGATTTGTAGACAAATGAGGAAGGATGTGTAAATAATGACAATGTTCATTTTAGGATGAACTAATGTATCAAGGGGAGCTCTATCTCTGTGGTATAGGTTAGGTTAGGCCAGGGGGAAAAGCACAAACAAAGTTGAGCAGAGGGAACTCTGCTGGGACAGAAAATGAGATTTATTTATCTCTTTCTCCCTCCTTTAAAAATTCAGAGAATAGCAATTTATATTCAAGAGGAGATGCAGTTTGTGCTCTAAATTCTCCACTACATTCCGAAAGTAACCACAGGCGCTGAGGAAAAGGCAAGAAAGGGACCTAATCTTTCTCCACATACAAACAGGGCATGCCAAGCTCTCTCTCAGAGTGCCGGGTGAAAGAATAAACAAGAGGAACACCAGTGGCGCTGCTACAGGCCTCTTTTCAGCATGCGGTGCATCCTCTAATGAGGGAAAGCTTCTCAAATGTGCTTCTTTAAAATTCTGCTTCTGTCTCCGGCACATTCACACCTAGCTGGACAAAAACACACTATAACCTGGTTAGAAATAATTATGGCGAGGGGAGATATGCAGGCAAACTAAAATATGAACCTCATTCAACAGATTTTCTGTTTTAGGTGATTACATCAATGCCCTGCTTTCCCTTTGACCAAATTACTTTACTTTACTTTTTTACTTTTTAGTCATTTAGCAGACGCTTTTATCCAAAGCGACTTACAAATAAGAAAAAGTAACTACAACTATAAGTTAAAACTCTATAAATACTATATATACACACATTTAAGAAAATGGAGAAATTAAATAAAATGACAAATGCATACAACAACATTTCAAAACTTAACATTTAAATGAAAACAAAAAATAAAGCTAAAAACATTTCAAAATATTAAAACAACCAAAGGTATGAGTATAAAAATTATTCTAACATGACACTAAGCCAAACACCCATATATATATATATATATATATGGTATTTCATTTCCATGCAGTATGTTGAAGTAACGTTACTAAAATAAATACAATGTATTAAAACTAAAACTACAGAAAATACCTATAAAGACATAATAAATTCATACATTATTTATCTAAAATTAAAATAGATAACTCATTTATTTAAATTATTATTATTTATTTAAACAAAATTATTTCAAACTACATTTTTACCAGTGTTAGGTAAGTTACTTTCAAAAAGTAATTAATTACAGTTACTAATAACATCATAAATATTGTATTTAAATTACTTGACTAATTACTCTGTCTGAAAAGTAGCTTAGTTACTCAATAAGTAACTTAATTATTCAAATCACTAATTATGCTACATCTGAAAATCCATATAAACCTTAATAGAAATTAAGCTCTTTGTTATTTCAATGTGAGTCAAACATAGAATAGTTTAGTCTTTTAGCTTTAAAACATCTGTAATACAATCTTTGGTTAACAAATAGAAATACTCTGAAAAATATTTGAATAACAAAAAAGCTTAAACGTTAAACTATACATTTCAGGTTGGCGAGGAAAAGCCCAACTAGTAAAATCCGTACAGGTTTATGTAAAAATAACACGTTAAGTAATGTAGGTAAGAATAAATGACAGAAATGATCTTCTCTGCTGAATTAAGCCATGTCACATCGCGCTGTTATTATGAGGTCAATCCCTCATAGCGGGTCTTCTTTCAAAAATGATGAAAATTAGATGAATCTTGATTTTTTTTAATCTATATATTTTTTATTTTTGTATCTAGGTGAGGGCGTTTGCGCACAGGTGACTGCATATAATGAGCTTAGATACGGGAAAGACTGTACCGCAGTTTCATACGGATTACATAATCAGATAATATTCGTTTTCGATTTGAATTTGTTCATTTAGAAGTAAAAACTTCAAGCTTTTAGATAAGGGGAAGACTGTACCTCGCTTTACTTTCATGGGGATTACATAATCAGAATTATTAGTTAGTTCTTTTAATTCGTTCATTTAAAAGTAGACACTGCAAGCTTTTTAGGTTCTATTGTTTGAATGTCTATTATTTTAGTCTTATGTATCTGAGTATTTAAGGTTTCTCTGTGAATCAGGAAAATCTGAAAGTGAACGAGCCGGCGCGCGGAGGGTTAAAGGCACTGCATGCAATTTTATTTTTAGACGGTAAATTTAGATTTCAAATTCAATATTGATTTTAGAACTGTTGAAATGATTTACTGTATGTAGCGCAGGTACAATGCAAGTATGAACAGTGATCCCTTACTTAAATTTTTCAGTGTATAAGTAAATTAATTACAGTAGCGCGTTACACCCAACACTAATTTTTGCATTTAAATACATGCATTTGGCTGAAGCTTGTGTAAACATGTGTGCTCCTGAGGATTGGACCCATGACCTTGTCAGATGAGCTACAAGAAAATTTTCTATCCTTTTTAGATTTGACCACTACAATGACAAGAGTTATGTGTTTGCCTGTGAAGTTGGTAAAGTGTTCTAGGTGGTTTCTAGGTTTATACATGTGAAAATACATAATAGAAAGAAAATATCAAATCACATTTTCATATACAAGTAATAATTACATACAAAGATTGAATAGTCTTCATGTTAAGCATAGATTAAGATGTTTAGAATAGAGTTAACTGCAGAGTTTCCGTACAACACTGCCTTGGAAGCACTGTAGAAATGTGCACAATAGTAAAACTCGTCTCAAAAGTATGACAGTTCGTCTGTAGGGTTCACTGGAAATCAATTTGTGGTAGTATGGTCACACAAGGGTAGGCTTCAAAGAGACCCCTCAAAACAGCATATCATAGAAAGAGTGTTTGTGAAACTCTATCAAATACAGCACACTGTACCATGATGATAAACATGAACAGTGCCTTTTGATATTTGAGGCTGTTGTGTTGTTTAATTGTGGGGAATAAGGAAATCCAGAAGATGAATGAGATCCATCAAGAGATTGGAAACATGCATGAATCATACAAAACATTACTCATGTTGTTGTTGCAAAGATTTGACCTGTAACCTTTGCGAGAAGTGGGAGAATTTTACCAAAACTAGAATGAACAGATTTGTGATATTCCTTGGAGGATCTTGTGTGAGTGATTTCAGATGTGCTTGTTTTATCCATTTATCAAACACTGTGCTTGTGTTTGTATCTCATCTCAAGTGTCCCTGGAGAAAATCTTGACTGAGTCTGCCACCGAACAAGGCTGAACGATACACAGCCAAGTGTTTAAAATTCTTGTAATAACCTTCAGGATCAGATACTGGGGTATATGAAAAAGTCATGTCAGCATGACAGGAAATAGAGGTAGCATTGAATAAATGGCTCCATTTGGCTTGCCTTTTATAACATGTAAATTGCACTTTGTCATATCTTCTGCAAACATATTGATTCTGCATTTTTTCAGTAATTGGATGTCAGTCCTCTGAATCAGACAGCTATTTTAATGGAGTAGATCAAGACCCTGAAACTGACAAAGATTTCAGATCCTAGTTTCTGAAGTTATAACAGAGATGCAATTCTTGGTCCAACGAATGAGGACTATAAAGAAACGCATTACAAGAATCAAACCTATAAGGTATACAGAAAGATATTTGTTAATTTGCTCAGGCGGTAAGCGAAGACAGAGGCCAATTAGCAGCATTATAGAACGGTTTCTGTATCAAAAGCACTTTACATCAAACTTTAACATTTAAAAAAAAAACATACTCCATATCCTTGACATGGAGATAAACATCACAAATATCTGCCCTAATTAAAAAAGTTCTGAAGTTGCATTTGACTGTACCGCTTTCATCCAAGAAATAAGATTGGCTGAAAAGAATTGTAACTATACGAAGGAGGATTCACATTTAACATAATGGTAGATGACCACTTTTCACCCAGTCCACAATGACATTTACACATAAAACTAAACCATGAGGACATTCTAACCTTTCATGAATCATCCTGGTGCCCACACACCAGGCAGAATTGTGACTATGGATATGACATCAGGCATACAAGTTACTGTAATGTTAGAAACAAAACAAATAGCCTATTCCAAATCGTCCAATTACACATATGATGATACTGGCCCAAATAAGAGGCGATGTGGCAAGGTTTGAGTATAGTTAGTCTCATCTATTCTGAATGTGTTGCACACACATGTTGAAATGTCACTGGTAATGGACTTTTTCCAATTTTAAAGGAGTTCTCTTACACTGACATTTAAAGGCATGAAATAGCCTTTAGGCTGACAAGAGATATCCGACTCGCTTTGTTTGGCATTTTAATTACAAATTTGAAGGGACATGGTTCAATTAGGACAAATTAGGATAGAAATTTGGTACAAATAGAAAAGTCAGCAAAAAGTTTTAATGAACATACTGAAGGTAGAAGTGAACTGGTATCTAAAGATGTGACCAGACAAATGTTTGATATTTATTTGTGGTAAATATGTAATGAAAGCTCAGTTGCAACACATTCCAGCCGTTAAATGTCATGTGACCTTGCAGCACACATGGGAAAAACAAGTGCACTTCACAATGCATCCTGAAATAAAAATTAAACTATAATATAGTTAATTATAGACATTTATCTGTAAAATAAGCTTCAAAGAGAAGACTAAGAATAATGATATGAACTATTTATAATCTGAATGGCTGACTTTTCTTAAAAAAACAAAAACACTTTCTTAAAAACTACTGCATACACAAGACAAGAAGCGATGCCCAGGTCCTTTGGAAACACCCCACATACTGTAAGTGTATGAAATAGCTAAATTATAAGCAGAACTTTTCCTCTTAGAATCATTTTGTCTGATTTGATTGTTTAGCTCCTGACAGGACACTGGGGCAACTTATTCATTATAGCAGCCGTAAAGTAGCACTAATGAACAATGAGGTTGTCTGAGCAGAGATAAGGTCAGCCTTTGGTTGAAAGAGCTGATTGGGAAATCTTGTCCCTTTGGGCATTGAAAAAAATATGAGAAGGTAGCCATATTAAACCTGGAAACCAGAAGGGGCAATAAAGGCCAAACGAGTTTACCATGGTTTGTATATGTTCCTTTATATCTATGTGCTTTTCTCTTTCTCTCTCACCATTATTCTGGCTACATCATGATCATAGTCTATCATAAAGGCAAAGCCACACAACATGGTCAAAATTATATGGCAACAAAATATTTGCCAAATATTGCAAGTGTGAAACAAACTGGTCTTTTTGTCATGCCAAGAGGTTACCATTTCACTGCTGCCAACATAAAGAGCTACTAAATACATCACACTTAATTTCTCAGAAGGGAAGCATTTCAGTGAATTCTGAATTTAGACTCTTACAGTCCGAATTTAAATAACTATTCATTTTATAAAATTTGAAAAACGCTCTCCAGACCTATTGTGCATATGCACAATAGTTCTAGAATCCAAAATGGAAAAACTCCCTATGCTTAGCCACCTTTTACAAAAAGCTACCTCAATCACTGCAGCACCATTAGTTACATACTTCTGCTTGCCTGATAGTGTCTCAGCACAGTCAGCAGACTGAAAGTTTGCTTAGCAAAACTATTTAGAAGAAATAAGAAAAAAGCTCAGATTCAAGACTGCAGATTTACTCACGTTTGACTTGAGCTGCTGGAAGAGCATTCTGTCAGCACATAGACAGGGCAGAGGAAGGACTGGAGCCACAGGTCTGATTTGGACAGTGGCCATTTCAATTTGTCACTTGGATTACTGTAGATTGAACAGACTGCTACAGACACCAGGGATAATGATAGCAGCTCAGGCAGTATGACAGATTCTCTAAAAAGTTGTACTTCTTACATTTACATTTATTCATTTAGCAGATGCTTTTATCCAAAGTGACTTACAATTGAGGAATACAATGAGCGATATATTATTAAGAGGCAAACAGACACAGCAGGTGCTTTTAATACACATTTCTAGACATTGTTTAAAATTCTAGCCAGACAGTGAGAGGTTATGGGAAAGAGAGCAAGGTTAAGGAAAGTTTTTTTTTTAAGATGAAGTCAAGTGATGATGGAAGAGATGAGTTTTCAGGTGTCGGTTGAAAATAGTCAGTGATTCAGCATTCTGGATGGGGGTGGGAAGTTTATTCCACCAGCCAGGAATGGTGAATAAAAACGCTCTGGAAATAGATTTTGTGCCTCTCTGTGATGGCACCATGAGGCGACGCTCGCACGCAGATCTCAGACTTCTTGAGGGGATGTAGATTGTTATAAGTGAGTGGAAGTAGGAGGGTGCTGAGCCTGTGGCTGTTCTATATGCAAGCATCAGTGCCTTGAACTTGATGCGAGCTGCAACCGGGAGCCAGTGCAGGGAGATAAAGAGAGGTGTAACATGGGCCTTTTTGGGATCGCTGAAGACCAGTCGTGCCGCTGCATTCTGAATCATTTGTAGAGGTTTGATTGTGCTTGATGGGTGTCATCATGCAGACTCTATTTTTTTATATTTATCTATTTTACTTTTGTCATGACTAACTAAAAGTTAGACTAAAATTAGCAACAACAATTTACTAAACTACAACTAACCTACAATTTTTAGCATGACAGTAGCTCAGCTTGTAGTAAGTAGGGGTGCAATGTGATGAAGTGCTGCATCACTAACTAAGGTTCCAAGCACTGAAGGTGCCAGAACATTATTGTTTTTGTACTGATTTTCTTCATCTTCTTCTTTTTCTGCCCTAAAAGTGTATGGTCAGCCAAAACCAGAGGTCCAAAACAACAAATTTGGCAGAATGGTCCCAAATGGTCATATCTCCGCAACCATACAGGTTACAATCAAAATTCCCTTTCCTCTGATTCTCAGAGTATAAATGAGCAAAACTTATATTTGAGATTTTTTTGCCATGCCTAAAATTATTCCACAATTTTTTTTATAAATCTTTTTTTTCACATTCCTCCTAGACCATTTGCCCAATTAACACTTAATTGTGTAAGTGTCGTTCTAGAGGCCCTGGTGACAAAATGTATTTGGTTTAGAAGATGTGTATGGAGCAATGGCTACAGAATGAATGGTCTTATATCTTCTAAACCGTGGGACTATTTAAAATTATTTTGATAACATTTTGTCATTACTGTCTATAGATAACACATGCAACATTCGATCAGTTCAAGAGGACATCGAAAAAGAGGTTTTGCCAGAACTCAGAATGTCAAACGGACTACAACACACTGTACTAATGTTGTCCACTAGCGGGAACCACAGGATAAGAAATCTTTTTTCTTATCAGTTTCAATTAGTTTTAATTTTTCTATCAGTTTCCATCACTCTGAATAACAAATACATATTTTTAACAGAGGTAAATGTGTACAGAGTAAAAAAACTGCTTCATATCCTTAGATATATTTAGTCTTCCAATACTTTATATTTAAATTTACCAACTGAAATCTGTCAATTAAATACACAATACTCACAGAAGGTCTCAGATAATGTAGCGCAAGGTTTCAAGGTGTTTTTTGTTTCAGCAATTTCTCAGGGATCAACTGTTAATGACAATGTGAATGGCACATGAATGCCCAAAAATTAAAATCAGTGTAAATGGTTCAAAATTATGACGTGTAATAATATGCAAAAAGCATAGTTTTATTATAGTTTCATATGGATACATACACTTTATCAGTTTGCAAAGGAATATGTGTTCTCCAGACACTTAAAGATCATTAAATGTTACCTTCATTTTAATATATCAAAATGATAAATACATTTGTCAAGCTGCAGGATATGACCTTTTTGTCCAGTTAAAAATAAAATATGCCTCTTTTTATTGCAGTAGACTACATATTGCTGCTTTGAATTGTACTCATACCAACCTTCATGAATTTTTGATGCCGTGGGTGCTTACAGCAATTTATAAAATGTCAGGCCATTTATATCAATGAAAATAAGAGAAGAAGACCATAATACTAATGTCTACACAAGACAACATTTTTTTTAGATGGCATAGTTAAAAATCTGGGTAAATGTTTAAATAGATAATACTAATCTTTGATTTTTAATCTTTGATGAGTAGCTGACCTTCAAAGAGCACATTGCAAAGAATGCTCATCAGACAACATCAGAAAGATCAGGCCCTTTCTGACAGAGCATGCTGCACAACTTCTTGTCCAGGCCCTTGTCATTTCCAGGCTGGACTACTGCAATGCTCTTCTGGCTGGACTTCCATCAAACACAATCAAACCTCTACAGATGATTCAGAATGCAGCAGCACGACTGGTCTTCAACGAGCCCAAAAGAGCCCATGTTACACCTCTCTTTATCTTCTTGCACTGCAGGCTACCAGTTGCAGCTTGCATCCAGTTCAAGACACTGATGATTGCATATAGAACAACCACAGGCTCAGCACCCGCCTACTTCCACTCACTATTACGAATCTACATCCCCTCCAGAAGCCCCGCCTACTTCCACTCACTATTACGAATCTACATCCCCTCCAGAAGCTCCGCCTACTTCCACTCACTATTACGAATCTACATCCCCTCCAGAAGTCTGAGATCTGCTAGTGAGCGACGCCTCGTGGTACCATCACAGAGAGGCTCAAAATCACTCTCCAGAACATTCTCGTTCACTATTCCTGGCTGGTGGAATGATCTTCCCACCCCCCATCCGGACCGCTGGATCCCTGTCAATCTTCAAGCAACAACTGAAAACTCATCTCTTTCAACACTACTTGACTTCATCCTAAAAAAAAAAAAACAACGTAATCTTCATCTTTACCTTTCTCTCCTTCTCTTGCTAGCTTGTATTTATTTGAACAATGCCTGAGACTTGGTGTTATTGGCACTTCCTCTGTATGTTTGCCTCATCAAGATTAATCGCTTTATGTACTCCCCAATTGTAAGTCGCTTTGGATAAAAGCGTCTGCAAAATGACTAAATGTAAATTGTACTAATTTTGAATTAATTAGAAACTAATTACTAATTATGCATTGAATTAATTATAGTTTAATGAAGTTTAATAAAGACTAAAGCAATCTAGGTCTAATCTGTGATCTCCAAAATACCTTCATATTTATATAGCCTAAATTCAGAAAACATTTGTTAAGTTGTCAGGCATGAAAGAATTGCGGTCCAGTTAAATGAAGAGACAATATTATTTGTCTATTGTAATATAATACATAAAATAATACTTCCATTTGAAGACACTTGAATACTTGTTTTAGGTTTGAAAAGAGACTTGGCCATTGTAACATAACTCTACACAAGGCGTGTATTCTTGGACCCTGAAGATTGCCGCTTGCGGCTATATTTTTGCAATATTGTATTGCATATTGTATCTCCCTGATGTATGAACTATATTGGGAAATCTAAACTATTTTAGTCAATCAAAACTTTAAACGTCTTTTGATATTGTTGTGCATTACAATACAATCTCTCATGGTTGAGATGTTCACAGGTGGGAGAAAAAGTAGTTAACTGATGCATTCTGGAACAAAATTCCATAACCATAATTTAATAATTAATTGTTTTTGATAAAGCATGCTCTAGATAAGCCATCACAGATATATGTTGTGGTAAGCAGCACTGCAAAACCACACAGAGGACATGTCTACAGTGGCATGTATCATGAAATGTTGCATTTACACAAAAAAACAAACACACTCAGGAGCTATATGAAAAGTTTTATTTGAAACCAGCAAGACAATAACCAATCAACATTCTGCCAAGAACTCAGATTTCTGCATAAATACATAAATTCACTTTAAATACAATCACATAAATCGTTTGGGATATTGGAATTAGATTGTGAATCAAGTCTCCATGCACCAATCAAACAGCTTATTAGTTTACTCGTTAGTGTACGTTTAGTGTTTTCTGTAGTGTTTGGTGTCTGTTAGAAGATCATAATTCACTTCTAAACGACGTTCCCCTTAAGGTAATTCAGTTAATTAGTGATACGTTCTCTGTTTTGCCAGTTTAGTATAGACATGATTAAACTGGGGCTCGTTCTTCGTACTTCGCTAATGCTGGGTACACACCACAAGATAATCGGGCTGATTTGGGGACGATTTCTCCCCTTCCGACAATCCTAGGTAATGTCCCAATTATCTTGGTGGATCTAAAGATTATCTTTTCAGATTTGTATGTGGTGGGAGGTGTGTTAAGCGTGACTGAATCCCCTCGGAAGAACGTCGGAGGTGCCCCGATCGCGAATTGTAAATATTCAACATGTTGGGTCACCGAGGACAAACGCGCATTTGATCTTGAGATTATCACGTGAAACAAAACAATATCCAATCAGAAAGTGAGCTGACAAGGATGGAAGCATAACAAACACAGGCTGTATCCGAAATCGCCCCCTATACCATCAAATAGTGCACAAATAGTTCAAGATAAATCCTTTAATCTTACTACTGGAGCTGCCCGTTTCAAATGATTATTAAACAGCAAGCAAACAATGCAAAAGTGACAGTCCTTCCTGTGTCCAAATTCACTCACTCGTTTTCATTCACTCCTCCAAGTGAACTCTTTGAGTGGACTAATGTAGGGAATAGTGAATGAGGGTATAGGGGGTGATTTCGGATACAGCCGCAGTTATGGCGCAGCACAAAAGGATTTGGAAACTATCATTTCGGGAAGGTGGGATTTATTTTTTGTTATTATTTTTGTCAAATTTAATTTATTGTAATTTATATATTTTCCCTGACTTAATTTTTTTTAAGATCTTTGTATATTGTTTATATCAAAGCTACATCTAGTTTTGTTGTTATAATCTGTTTTGAGCTGTAACTGTTTATTTTTTGTTTATGTTCAATAAAAATAAAAAAGACTATCATCGCAATTTCTTACTGCCATTGCCAAAGCCTGGGACTTTGCCATTACGTTAAAGCCTTAAAACTATTCTTTGAATATTTTGTAATTATTTATACTTGTTGACGGAAATGTTATTGTCTTATTATTTTTCGTTTTTTTTATTTTTTTTTTTTTTTATTGTTGTTTTTTTATTATTGTATTTGATGTCATTTAGATATTATTGCCTTTGCATGTTCTTTGTTCTAAAATGTAAAAAAAAAAATCTTGTTTATTCTCAAGTCTCCAGAGATTTTGCAAGATTTCCCATGTTCACAGTCTGGACTCTTGGTTTACAAATCTGTTGGTGTGTGGTGTGCTGTCTTTGTCACATTGCTACACCACACACTATAGGAGCAAAACGGTTAAATCTAGGATTTTGTTGTCCTCATGTGTGTGGTCTCTCACATTTTGAAGATCTTATAAGATTTTAAAAATCTTTTAGTGTGTACCCAGCATACCTCTGTTAGCTGGATTTGATTGTTGACGATTCCGCTTGATCTTGGATCGTTTGGTTCTTCAAAGCTCATCCTTGACTTGCTGTCATAGCAACAGGTCTGTAAGTTTAAGCCTGCTCCTCAGGTTTATTTCATGCAAACGGGATTAGATCGCATCCTTTTTGAGCAGAAATGATCCTTAAAATATGTCCCAGCCACCGCTACTTTATTACAAGAGCACCCTACTCATCCAGGGACAATATTTTAAAATTTAATAATTAAAAAATCTATTTGAAAATAATCTAGCAATGCTGTGTAGTCTGTAATACTGTAGACACAGCCAGTTGTACTCGTTGAAAGATGTATTAGTGATTAAAGAATTACTTTATAATTGTACTGGAGTCTTACACACATGCTATACTGTTAATCTGAGCAGTGCATTAATTTGAGTGATGACAGATATTATGGGAGGAGCTTGATGAAGCGCAGGAGATGCCGATAACATGATCTTTAAGAAACTAGAATTAATGCTGTCACAAAAGAAATCTGCTTCTTCAAAGATAAAATTAAATGTATTGCTATTTGCAAGATTGCAATAAAAATGTAAAGCCTGTACAAATACTAGAAATCATGAATAGAAATAATTGCCAATAATGTAAAAAAAATAGTGCAAATGCAATTTATAAAAAACAGTGCAAATGTAATTTATCTATTATAACATGTATGTAGTTTTTTCACTTGGCTGTTTCCTTATAAAGGTCCAGAAATGTGTTTAGTGTTTCGTCAGGTGTCTTTTTTAATGATATGATGTCATTACGTTGCAGTCTTGCCGCCAGCCAATCGCTGCATTGCTGATCGTGGTTTCGAGTATCGATACATCTGCCCTTTTCGGGGAACACGAGAACGCGCAGTAATCTTAGACAACTTAATACAGATATTTTAATCAAATCCGCAAATTCGTTTGAAGAACCAAATTAGCCAGAGATCAGTTATCAGGATGAGAAGATCTGGAATCTTTCAAATCATCTCGACAGGCTCCAGGTCCAGGTGTGATGAGACTGATGACATTAAACCGCTTGTTTTATTCAGCAGCTTTGAGTTTCTCAAACAAACATTTCTTTCAACAGCACGCTTGTTGTTTGCTGTCTTTGAATACATATGACTGATGATGATGATGATGATTTAATTAAAAAGGTCAAGTTTTGCTTTAATCACAGATCAGCAGTGGGCGGGACTAACTGACGAGCTGTAATCCCATTGGTTGAGATGTGATTAATAAAGACACCTGTCAGAGATAGAGATTAGTGTTAAAAGCTGCGCGAGCATGTGAGCACAGAGAAAATACGTCTTTGAATGCGGTAAGTTTATATTCGTTACATTTATAAATACGTTTTAGGTTTGAGTGCCTTTTAGCATGTTATACATTTTGTATCTCACTATTGTTAGTCTGTTGACGTTGCAACTGTTATTTTTAATGTGTTGTCTTAATTATGAACACTTGTTTGTTGCACATCGTGGTTTTACTAATAAAACAATTAAGAATGGTTTTGCTACACTAATCAGTTTAACCATGGTATGTAGTTAATTGTATGGTAATCAATTGACCAAAACCCATGGTTACTCTGCACTTTTACTATGATCAAATATTGTATTGACTTTTCTAGTTGTTTGCATATAGCAGCTAATGAGTGTGAGGTCTCGCACCTCTACAGAAAATGGCTTAGGCCTGCTTATGCATAACCAAATAAGGATATCTGTAGTCCTTGTGATAGCACCCCCGGTTACTTGAAGCTGATTCATTTCAGCATGTGTCCCCACAAATTATGGCTCTTTTGTGAAATGACGGATGTGAATTGTAACGTAATTGTCTTTAGATAATGTATATTTTAATTGTTGATTTTTGCAAAATTGGCAGACTACTCATGTAACCAGGTTTGTGATTTGCGTTTTATTAATTGAGACCAGATCATTTCACCACACATCAGCTTGTTTAACATTCATCTTGCTTGTCTGTCTGAGACTTGTGGTTTCCTACAGGAAGAGCTTGTTGGTGAAATCAGAGCTGCTGGAGGTGACGAGGAGATGCAGGAGAGCAACTGCTGAACCTTCATTCATCTTTGACCTTTTTCTGGACGCAGTGAAGTGCACCGTTTTCTGTCCTAATGCACCTTCTCTTGGACCCATCTGATTTATACCAGCTTGAACCAATTCTGTTGGTAAATGCTTTGATGGGCGATTTGTTGAAACAACTGGATTCCATTAGAAAATGATCAATGCAGTTTGTGTATAAGATGTGTGAACAATAAAAGGCTAAAGGTGACATTTGTGTGCTGTTTATGATTTCCAGTTATTCCATCTCAGTTCTCTGAACATTAATCAGTTTAGTCTTTTGAATGAGATTTGGGTGCATCTTCGAATAAGCTATGAGTGAGTTGTAATTTCAGGGTATATATTTTTTTTTAGCTCCTTAAAGGGATCATTTACTCACCTTCAAGTAGTTCCAAACCTCTAAGAATTTATTTGGTCTGCTGAACACAGGAAGATTTTTGTAACCAGGCTGTTTTGGGTCACCATTGACAGTATGAAAAAAAGCTATAAGAAGTCAATGGTGAGACTGAACTGGTCTTTTTCCCATGTTCTTCAGAATATCTTTGATCAGTGGAACAAAGATATTTGTACAGTTGAGGGCAAGGATTACAGAATGTGAATTTTTTGGGTGATCTACAACCTTTAACAACCATGTTTTAAAAGAAGTTCCACTTTATCAGCAATGTTTACATCAGAATGGCTTTCCATGTAATGCTGTTGTAGTCTGAATTGTTGAACCACCAATGATTCTGGCACGGATCAGAGTGGCAAGCTGATGTTCAGCTCTAACTTACAGGTCTATATAATCCTGTGTAAAAATACCTTGCTGTAGGTTGCAGATGACTTGGTGGAGACTAAAGTATGAAACACAAAACTTTGCTTCTTGCTGTATAACCACTGCTGGATCTTGTCTCAGAAGCCCCAGGGGGAGCTTTTGGATTGTTGCTCCCCCCTTCATGTCTAGCCTTCTCTTGTGTCATGTGCTGATCAACTTCGCAGCATGTCACAGCTCATGACCGGACAACCGTCTCGCAACCATGTGTCAGTGACTAGCTTGGGGCTTGAACCCAGTATCCTTCCGTTTAGGGAGGATGTGCCCAGACCACTGAGCTACTAGTATCTCCACTAATTCTTCTTTTTTTTTTGGACATTTGTCTCTTTAATCCTTGAAAGACTGGTGAAACTAAACTTTTTGTTCTATCTCAAAAGGGGGATGCGAACTTGGAGTTCCCACATCATGAACTGCCGTTCAGACCACTGCGCCACTGGCACTGCTACTCTAACTCTTCGTTTTTTTGGACATTTGTCTTTTTAATCCTTGAAAGACTAGTGAAACTAAACTTTTTGTTCTATCTCAAAAGGGGGATTCGAACTTGGAGTTCCCACATCATGAACTGCCGTTCAGAGAACTGAGCCACTGGCACTTCCACACTCACTCTTCTTGTTTTTTGGACATTTGTCTCTTTAATCCTTGAAAGACTAGTGAAACTAAACTTTTTTTTCTATCTCAAAAGGAGGATTCAAACTTCGAGTTCCCGCGTCATGAACTGCCGCTCAGACTACTGAGCCATTGGCTTTTCAATGTGTAACTTACTTTCTTTTGGAGACTTTTATTGAAAGACAGTGAAGCTAAACTATTTTTCCACCTCTATAAAGGGATTCAAACCTGGACCTCCCATGTAAAAAGCTGTTGCTCACACCACTAAGCCACTTGCCCTTCCGCATGAACCTCCTTTTTTTGTAATTTTTTCTTTTTCATTCAGTCAGAAATCAGTCAAACTAAACTTTTTTTTATCATAAGAGGGAGACTCAAACCAGTATTGTCCACATTAAAGTCGAACATTCAGACAACTGAGCCACTGGCTCTTCCACCTTTTTTATTGGAGTCTTGTCTTATTAATTCAGAAACCAGTAGAACTAAATTATTTTTCCACTTAAAGAGAGATTTGACCTAGGATCACCCACATCAAGAGCAGATGTTCAGACCACTAAACCACTGTTTTGGAGTTTTGTCTTTTTTATTTATTCAAATACTAATAAAATCAAACAATTGTTCCAGTTAAATTATAGGGATTTGAACCTGGATATCCCACATCAAGGACTGATGTTCACACCACTGAGCCACTGGCTCTTCTGTATAACACCTCCTTTTTGGGAATTTTTATTGAGTCAGAAACGAGTCAAAGTTCACTTCTTTTTCACAGCAAATATCAGGATGGTCCACATTGAAGTCTGACATTCAGCCAAGCGAGCCACTGGCTCTTCAATGTGTGTGCTATTTTTTTGGGTATCTTATGAATGAATGATGCATTTATACAGCACTTTATTGTGTGTTGCTGCACACCCAAGGTTCTTTACAATCATGAGGGGGTCTCTTCTCAACCACCACCAGTGTGCAGCATACACTTGGATGATACGACGGCTGCCGCCAAAAAGTACATGGAGATTAGGTGGTTTGTGGGTAACGACTGATCTTTGTGAGTTTGGGCTCTAGTTTAAAATTTCCACATATGCCTGAGTTCCTCCAGAAAAAAATCCCCAAGGAAACACCCTGAAACACAAGCAGACACAAAGTATCTCAACGACTCACATTAGTGTCTGATTCTCTTACATGTGGAGAACATAATAGTCTGATCATCTGTTCAGAAGGATGTTCTCACCAGCACAGGGAAAGACAGGCAGCATCTGAGATTTCCTTGGGATGAATCTTCTCGAGATTTTCTCTACATTCCAGATCTAAGGATGAGGCGAGGGAATATAGATCACAGGCTTTTTCATAGAGGTTGACTGATATCTCTCCATCTTCCTCTTGAATGTCCATCTTCCTTGGGTTTCTGTGATAACAGACAAGTGCACTTGAAGCAACACACTTTAGACTGCAACTACGTAGATGCTTACAATCTAAAGAGTATCGAAGTGGTGCTGCCTGTGTTTTATTGTCCACCAAGTGAAAATAAGTTTGATCACAAAGTAACAACATATTTATCCTCAACTTGGCAGTCAAGTACAATTTTCCAGTGTTTGCTCATAATTACAAAAGTGTGCTTTTTCCACATAATGAATTGCCTTATTATGTCATGTGCTCATGTATTAATGACTTTAGTAGGGTTCCATAAAACAGAATGTGTGTTTTGGGATTTATTCTTCAGGGAGACAAACCCTGGTCTGGCCAAAATAAACATATTCCAGGCAGAGACTTAATGAGGGGAACTGACAAAGTATTTAAGATCAGAAACATCTTTTGTGACATAAGCCATATTAACGACTTTGTTTGCACTTGTAAAACAGGTCAACATCAAATGGAAGACTTTTGTTATGCAACTAAATATTTATAGTTTTTGTCTTTTTAAGAAAATTTGCACAGCATCATATGCAATACCGCATAATAATCTTTCTTCGCACTTCCACATTGTTGGTTGCAAAAATATTCTGCAAACCACATGACTGCATAAATGTAGAGACCTAAATGTTCTTACCTTGGACCTTTGAAGGTAAAACAAACATTTTACTTGCTGTAGTCCATGTGTTTTCATAGAAAACATTTATCCATAGACAGTCCATTCCTTTACTTTTTTTTGCATCTTGCAATGTATAAAGCCGTCGATGCAGTTCTGTGTTTTCATTGAAAACATGTATAGCACACGTACTGTAGTCTTACTGAACTCAATTTCAAATTACATGTGTGAGTCCTGAACTCAAAGACAATCTATTCTAAATTAAATTATTTCTAGTTTTAGTGTACGTACCAGCTTTAAGGTCATCCATGTGCTAGTGCTATTATAAACATTAACAAATTTTGTTTTCAGAACGATTAAAAAAACTACAGTCACACACTTCAGGCTAAATGAAGGGAAAAATCATGAAGTGATGTCCAATCAGATGCTTTCTGGAACAAGAACGTCCCCTCCCACTGATATTGTACCACCTGCTTCCGTCTAAAGCAGGGGTGTCCAAACTCGGTCCTGGAGGGCCGGTGTCCTGCAGAGTTTAGCTCCAACTTGCCTCAGCACACCTGCATGGAAGCTTCTAGTATGCATAGTAAGACATTGATTAGCTGCTTCAGGTGTGTTTAATTAGGGTTGGAGCTAAACTCTGCAGGACACCGGCCCTCCAGGACCGAGTTTGGACACCCCTGGTCTAAAGCCAATTCTGGAATCAGTCCCTTGTTCACCTATTTCAGGGCTGTCCAAACTCGGTCCTGGAGGGCCGGTGTCCTGCAGAGTTTAGCTTCAACTTGCCTCAACACACCTGCATGGAAGTTTCTAGTATGCCTATAAGACCTTGATTAGCTGCTTCAGGTGTGTTTAATTAGGGTTGGAACTAAACTCTGCAGGACACCGGCCCTCCAGGACCTAGTTTGGACAGCCCTGACCTATTTACTACATAGTGAGTAACAAGTAGTATGCTATAGGCCAGTATTTCCAAAACCTGTCCCGGAGGCACCCCTGCCCTGCAACTTTTGTATGTCTCCCTTATCTAACACACCTGATTCCACTCATCAACTCGTTAATAGAGACTGCAAGAACCAAATTGGGTGTGTCTGAATAGGGAGACATACAAAATGTGCAGGCCAGGGGATCCTTCGGGACAAGTTTGGGACGCACTGCTATAGGCTATTATATAATATATCCACCACATCGCAGCACCGCTTCTCTTGATAGCGCAGTATATACCATAAAACTTCTCCGATTTGAATGTTTATTACGTAACGACCGACAAGCATATTCAGCTAGGCTACTGCATAAACATAGCTAGCTCTAAAATTGTACTTTTGATTTCTACATTAGCAGCAAAACAAATTCTGATATCAAAAGCCTTTTCCTTTTAAAGGATAAAATAGGTGACCCAGCTTCTCACGCCACAATATGTTTGATCATGCTCATTTCACCAAAATGGCTTACTTATTATAGAGAAGAATAAGTCAACAGTTATGTTGTTTGTGGACCATTTGGGATGTTCACATCCTTAGCAAATGGTGACCAATTGTAGAACGGAGCCGGTGTGGGACACTGAGAACCACCTCAGACAAAGAGGTGTCAGAACTTCATTAACATACAGACTACAGCTGTTACGACAGGAGCAACTTCATTTACATGAAGAGTAGTGAACTGAAAACGTATAAAAGGTTAGAACTTGGGATGTTCTGGGTTCATTCTGACTCCATTGAACCCAAGGTATTACATGTACTTTGTCACTGCTATGCTGCAATAAACCTCATCAAGATCCTCTACGTCCTCATCACTTTTTCTTACATTTAAAGAGGGGACTGTATGAATCTATAGTCTGCCTTGACCCAGCTTCCACACTAAATTGTGTATTAAACTATACTCCTTTCCCTACAACGAGCTTAATTATCATAGAGATAGTTCTTTCCGTTTAAATAATATTTAAATAGTATCTCCGGAGTGATAATTCATCACTTATATTGTGGGAACGGCAGTAGGCCATCCAGAACCATCTGCTGACCAAAAGGGTAGCCTACATGAAACATCTGATAGGGATTCGGATTAATCTTATCACCTTAACATTTGGTTGTTCCCACCTGGAAGTCTACCCAAGATGTGGGAACGGAAGGCTATCCCTTTCATTGTTATCTGCAATTTACATTTAAAACAAAACTTAATTTAAACGTTGAGCGGGAAGCTGAACATGATACGGTATAAAATGTTTGAGCTTGGGATTTTTACTGGATTCATTTCTACTCCGCTGAATCCAAAGTGCTGTTTGTATTTTGTCACTGCTACGCTGTAATTAAAAGATCATTTTTCATCAAGATCTTCGACGTCTTCATCACTCTTTATTTACTCTTTTTACACTAGTGAATGCAGGCTTTTAATCAGAATAGAATATTGCAGGGCTGAGATATTTGAACAAGGACACATTATGGATGTCATTAATATTTGACTAAGGCAGCCTGTTCATGCAAATATTTCCAAAATAGACAGCAGGCTCTGAGTATCAGGACGAAAGATCTAGCTCTAGCTCTGTTAGCTGTCCACATAAAAAATAAAAAGCACTAGTGGCATTTCATCCACATTCTCTTGAACCTCACTGATGAAAGAAAATTGAATCAAAGTAAGCTTTTTTATAAATAAAAATTATATGCAAATATTGCTAGAAATGTTTGTTGAAACATCACTGAGAAAACTTTTTACTAAGCACAGAGAATTTGTAACAATTCTTTCAGTGTACTCTTCATTCATCACTTATCAAATCATTGGGCCTCATTTACGAAACAATCGTACGACAGAAAAGTGGACGTACGGTCGTTTCAACGCAAAACTTGTCATTTATACAAATTAAACCCTCCCACCCCCCAACATTTTTTTATTTCAGTCACGTTAGTGAAATAAAATAACTCTTTACACCTATGTGTAACGAATGTATGCCAGTAAGGGCTGTGTGTAAACCTCACTCTCCTGACCTCAAAAAGAGGTGCTCTAGCGACTGACGTTAGGGGCTGTAGCCTTTAGCCTCCTTGGTAGAGCGCCGCCTCCCATGCCGGCGTCCTGGGTTCGAGACCCGCTCGGTGTGATGGTGCAGACCTGGGGGGTTACATTGGTGCCGTGACCCACACGGGAGTGAGGTTTAGGGGGGTGAGTGTAACGGATGTATGCCAGTAAGGGCTGTGTGTAAACCTCACTCTCCTGACCTCAAAAAGAGGCGCTCTAGCGACTGACGCTAGGGGCTGTAGCCTTTAGCCTCCTTGGTAGAGCGCCGCCTCCCATGCCGGCGTCCTGGGTTCGAGACCCACTCGGTGTGATTGTGCGGACCTGGGGGGTTACATTGGTGCCGTGACCCGCACGGGAGTGAGGTTTAGGGGGGTGAGTGTAACGGATGTATGCCAGTAAGGGCTGTGTGTAAACCTCATTCTCCTGACCTCAAAAAGAGGCGCTCTAGCGACTGACGCTAGAGGATGTAGCCTTTAGCCTTCTTGGTAGAGCGCCGCCTCCCACGTGACCGGTTTCCGCTCACCCGCTCCCTGGTTGTTTAATAGCATTGATAACCCCAAATAACATGTGAATAAAATGTTGGCTACTTCAGAAATCAGAAAATAAGCACATCTAAAAAATATTTTACCTTTATGAAAATGTCGAGTGTAAACAAACATAAACGGAGATAAATTGGCAAATATGATGATTTTGCGTATCACCTCTGCAACCCAGGCCATCCGACGTGGCGACGCCTCTTGTTGTTTTGTCTTTTTTTCCAGTGTGAGACCTAACATGTCGTTCTTCGTGGTGAGGTTTTGACCTTTTCTATCATGCAATTAACTATTGCAGACTTTAACGCAACAAGAACGTACCATTTTGAAGCAAATGAAAAAGACAATTCTCCAACTACAGAACACCTCGGCTTTGATACCTTACAAATGATGGCGATACCCAAAATGCACTTCGATTCTGGTGAGTGTGACATCACCTGACAAAGACCGATTACAAGGTTAACGGGTAGCTTGGAGCAAGATCTCTTTAATGAGACTGTTTCATCCTTTTGGCCGGGTTTCCTTTCTCCATGTCGTAAACTCTAGGGGCGAGGCTTCTAAACCGGGGTGTTTTTAGGGGAGTGATATTCAAGCGACGATTGTTTTCTGCCGCCACATTTATCAACGTGCGATCATTCGTACGATGAGATTGGCGGCATACAAATATTTCATGAATCACAGGTGAACTCTGTCGTAAGTTGATTTGTGTGCATGGATCTGCGCTCGTTTCTACGTTAGATTGATAAATGAGGCCTATTATGTTTGCAGTGTATTTAGCTTTATGTAACATTATATAACAGTAACTGCAGGCTTTTAATAACAAAAATAGCATACTTCACAAGTATAGTATGAGCATACATCAAAACAGTTTTGTGATTTGAAATGTAAACTTGACAAAACCTGTGTACTTGTTTATTTCTGTTATATGTACCATCTCTTGTATATGCAGCGATACAGCAGAATGTCACTGATTATGACGTGTATAAAAATCATTGCCAGTCAACAGGAATGACGTCTCTATACTTCAGGGAAGCTGTGGTGTGTTATCAGGACACAGCCTGATTGTATGTCTGCCTGTATGTCCCTGTCATACAATTATACCATGATTTGAATAAGTCTGCTATTTCCTTCAGTTCAGTACACAAACAAAGTACCTGCTCACCAGGTAAGAAGGAACTTTATTACAGTTTTATTAACCTTAATTCTTATCAAGATAAAATGAAATTATAGTAGCATACTGTTTTGTCTAAGTAAAGTATCTGATCATATTGTCTGTCATTGTTCGTTTGTTAATGCGATCCTCTGGGAGCAGATCCCGACACACGTTTAGATGTTTAAAAATGTATTGTACTGTTTGCACCAGAAGTCTTTAGCCTTTGTATGAATTACAGAATCTCATAATGATTTTAGAATTATTTAATTTCATACTTATTGAGCCGATTTTTTTACATTATTTTACGTTCATTCAAATCCACTGATCAGTGCAACTCCTATTAGAATTAACAGATAAAACAAGTGTTTTTTTCTTTAGATTGAATCATCGCACCACATGAATTGGTACCATTTATTAAAACACACCATTCTGGTTTAAAATAAGCTGAGCATTACCATGGTACTTCTACCTGCCCTGCTTCTTCTCTGGGGTGAGTATTTAATTCTACCTGTTTGAGAAGCTTTTCATAACAAAGCATAATCTCATTTATTCCTCACACACCATGTTTATGCATATTTCAAATGCATGAGTATTTTTATTATTTTATTAAGTGTGCATTTATTTAATGTTTAAGTCAAAAAGTCCCAGATGAGAACTATTCTGGTGTATATTCAAATTAATAGTTGAAGTCAATGTTTTTGAAAGCTTTGGATTTTCTTCCAGTCAAGATGTCAGTAGTAATAACTGACCATCTTTTCTCAGTTGTTCCCCTTTCAAGCTGTACAGATCGACTAAGAAAAACATTCTACTTACATGAACCACAAATGCAGATAAATGATGCAGTGACTGCTTGTAGAACTAACTACACTGACCTCGTCACAATCTATGATCAAGAAGAGAATGTGAAGCAAGCTAAAGTGAATGTATCCAATTGTAGCTGGATTAGAGCCAACGCCTGTACATGGTCAAACGGCGATCCGGTCAAATTCATCAAACTCACCAGAAATTTTACTGAGGAGAGATGCTGTGGTGCGCTGACCACTAGTGGAACATGGGAATGCTTCAACTGTAGTTCAACAAAAATGTACTTTATGTGTGATAAACAAGGTAATCATATTTTAATCCCTGAAAACAAAACCTGGTTCGAGGCTCAGCTGTACTGCAAAAACAATCAAAGCGATTTAGTCAGTCTCACAAATGAGACTGAAAATGAACGAGTGAAGGAAGCAGTAAATGGGAATAACTCTTTCTGGATTGGCCTTCAGTATAATTACAAGGTTGCATGGTTTGATGGAGGACATTCTGATTATGAACAAGATGCTAAAGGAGTATGCTTTACATTTCTCCCCAACCATCCTTGCAACAAAAGAAATCTGAGTACCTGTGCTCCTCTTTGCTACAGTAGGTTAAGACAATATTTTACACTCCCAAATTCAACATTTCATATCTACCCTATGCTTCAATAAATCAAGGCATGCAACTAATTTTTTTATTATTTTTTTTCTCTTAAGAAAGGTTCATTCATGTCAGTAAGGAGGATAACAAGTCGTGGGAGGGTGCTCTGGATTACTGCAACGATCAGTCGGAGACTCTGGGATTACTGCGTATCGAGTCTGAGGACGATCAGATAGAAACGGAGCGAGAGCTAAACAGACAGAACATCTCTGGGCCAGTGTGGGTTGGGCTTAGACAGAGTCGCCTTTTCGGATTCTGGATTTGGACCAATGGGCTTTTTGTGGGACCCTGGACCAACTGGAAAGGAGGAAGTGCACCGGACAACCAAACGTCCCATTACTGTGGTGCCTTAGAGAAGGTGAACGGTACATTCAAATGGAGTGATAAAGACTGTAGATTAAATTTTAGAGCTTTATGTGAGGTAAAGTAATATACCTCTGTTTCATGCTCTTTGGCTTATCGTATACTCCGCCTCTCTGGGAAAAAGAGCTTATGAGTTCAATAGTAAACAGTGGTATCATTCATGTCTTGTATAATAAAGCTCTTAGGTAGCGCTATAAGCTGGTTAGTGATGCTATACTTCTGTTGCCTTTTTCATATTTATCTCATTAATTAATTCATAATATCATGTTCCTGCTGTAAACCTTTACTCCTCATACTAAGAATTAACATTAAAAGCTATTCATGAATGCACATTACATCACTGAGTCCTATTTCCTTTAATAACAAAATGGTTGTTAAAAGTATTTCACATTATTTAACATTAAAATGATATTGGAGAATGTATTTTAATATAGAAAAATAGCAAACGTTTATTATTGTACTTTAAATAAATATTAGAAAATGTGTTTTAGAATATAAAAAATGGCAAAAAATTAGTAAAGAAAATTTAAATAAAATAAAAAATGTACATAAATATGATCTGCATGCTCTCTAATCATACAATGTCTAAACAACATTATTGCATATCTTAATCTGTTATTTATAAACATTTTACCTCATTTACATTTTTATTTATTTTGCTAACTATATGAACTCTTGAGTAAAATATTAGAGAACTGTATGTAATTAAACAAATGTACTATTTAAGACTCAGAGCATCATAAATTGCATTGCAAACTGTTAAGGGTTTGGAGAGGTTTATATATATATATATATGATAAATCTATTTGTATTTATAGGCTTGTTTATCTAAATATTTTTTTTCTCTATGGATGGACAGACATTGAATAATAAACATATAGGCAGCATTTGAAACACTAACACATTTCTAACAAATATGATTATTATTATTACCAGATTAACAAATGTACATATTTTATACAACAGTTTTATTCCATTCGGTGTGATTTTTAAACATTACATTTTTCATACTTGTTGAGCTCTGATGATAAACGTCCCATTAAAAAGATCTTTCTCTTTGTTGTAAATTACACCATGTATTACACCATGATGCAGCACAAAAGGCTCATTTTTACATCAGCGTCACGTTTTCAGATGCTTACTAAAGTTCAAAAACTCTGTTAAAGCTCTGGGGAGAAAGACTGAGCATGTGTGGTGCTGGTCTGTGTGACAGAGACTGCAGAATCAGCACTGCACATATTGACAATCCTATACAGCGCTGAGGCTGTAGAAAAGATCACCGTGATTAAATAACACGAGCAACACATTTTACACCCAGCCTAAGTCTCAAAGTCATCGAATACAGAAGCATCAGTCACGAAGAGAACAGACCCTTTTGTGGTCTCTGCTTTTTTTAATTCTCTAAATCACAAAACAGAGCAAAGAAACCGCACTAACACTTAGCAGTATATGAATACAGTATATGAATTAGTTACCCATCAGCACTGATAGTATTGATTGGATAACTAAGAAAGTTTATAATACAGGAGCAATTGTCATCAACAGCTAAACAGACCCAAAGCCCTTCACAAGAAACTATCCTAAAAAAAGCTGAAAGTTGCTTTTACAAATGGTTTTTTTCACCAGAATATACAGCTATTTTTTAACAGCTGTAAATGGAGACGCTTTATACATAACACATATATAATGTGTGTATAACAAGTCATGTCATAATACTCTGAAGAACTACAATCATAGTTTGAGCATTAATAACTTTTAAAGAGAAGCATTAAATATTAAAACAGAACAAGTTAATAATTTACCGTTTAAAGCGAGACATTGTTTTTTTCATGCACTTGTCAATTTTGAGATCTGTTTGTCTTTTCATATCATGTTGCTTCAGGCTAGCGTTTATTTTATTGCACTTTATCTATTTGTGTCTGTTGCATATTACACATCATTAAAGGGTTTAAAAAAACAATATATATATATATATATATATATATATATATATATAAACACATATCTAAAATCCCCTCTGTAAAAACAGTTGTGTGTCAACAAAATGACAAACATTTTAAACCTGGCTTTATCCACTGTTCAGATTTTTTGTTCTGCAAACTATAATGCACATTTAATCAGATAATACCCAATTTAAATATTTAAACAACGTTTCAGAAAACTAATACACAAATGTTTGAAATTCCTATTGTAATCAATCAACTAGGGACGTATGGTGATATCTGTTCAATTTTGGTGTGGTGTATGGTGATATCTGTTAAAAACAACTTGTCTGATCAATTCCTCAAACATGAACTTATAAAGTTGAGACACATGAGAACAGGACCTGGTATGGCCCAGTGCATTTGCATATGGACACATTATAGATGATATTGATATTTGACTAAGGCAGTACAGTGTGTTTATGCAAACACTGAATGAATGAAAACGGGTGATCACAATCAGGAGGAAGTAAGTATTGACTCAATTTAAAACAGCAGATTTGAATGTATTGCTTAATGGAAGAAACAAAGCTATGTCTGCACTGCTCAGCTTCATAATCTATGGAGTGCATATACATGTGCACAGATGATGTCAAGCAATTATTTACATAATTACATCTAAAGTAATAATAGATTTGGCTTTTCAAAGTAGTAGTTCTGATAATGCAACATTCACAGTGGCCACCACATCACAATAGCACACCCAAAGTGCAAATAATACATGACACAAACAACTTTTACATCACTACACAAACATAGTTTTCATCCTTCTCCTTATGTTATAAATTTCATATTAATTGGTTCTTCTGAGCAACACCATATTTCTACTGAATAATTGAAATTCTCCAGTTTTGCTTTGCTTTCTAGCTTCCAGTTCAATTTGGCAAGCTGTTATTCTTGCATTTTAAATCGTCTTAATCAAATACATAAACTAATATGTGATTAAAACTGATGTGAGTGACTGAACATAAATACATCTTTATGAATATTACTGATATGTTTAGCACCCAAGTAAAGTTACTGATTAACTGTCCCGTCAGCTCCTGCCCACTATAACCTTACATATAAAAGTATTTGGTTTTCATCAGCACATTATGATATGAAATAACCTCCTCGCCAGGTAAGATGAACTGACTTACTAACGCTGTTTGTATGATCTTCAGTCAATTAAATTTGATGTAAAAGCTGAATATTATTTATACTTTTAACCTTTACAATACTGATAAACACAGAAAATAAGAGACTTTTGTGATTTGCCAAAAGTTAACAAGAAAAAAACATTGCTTGAATTATTTGTTAATGTGTGTGTGTGTGTGTGTGTGCGTGCGTGTGTGTGTGTGTGTGTGTGTGTGTGTGTGTGCGTGTGCGTGTGCGTGTGCGTGTGCGTGCGTGTGCGTGTGCGTGTGCGTGCGTGTGTGCGTATGTTTTTGTGACAAATGAGGACATGGATTTGTATAATGACACAGGTATGACATAGGTATTACAAGAAGGGAGAAGGAGAAGGTGATTTATGAGGACATTGCCCCATGTCCCCACTTTTCAAAACGCTTATAAATCATAGAGAGGGAATTTTTGGGGGGAAAGCAGAAATGCACAGTCTCCTGTGAGGGCTAAGTTTAGGTGTAGGGTAGGGTGTAGGGCAATAGCACAAAGTTTGTACAGTATAAAGACCATTACGCCTATGGGATGTCCCCACTTTTCACAAAAATAAACATGTGTGTGTGTGTGTTCTGGTATATGGTTTATGAGGACACAAATGTCTATAATGACATGAGTACTACAACGTAAACATGGTTTATGAGGACACTTCCCGTGTTCCCGTAAAACAAAAGGCTTTAAAAAAACATACAAAACTGTGTTTTATGAAATTCAAAAATTGCCAGTGTTGGTTTAGGGCGATAGAAAGTACAGTTAAAACTGTACAATATAAAAACCATTCCGCCTGTCCCCGTAAACATAGGCGTAAATCCCTGCGTTTCCATTACCCTTCAAATTGCGCAAAGTAAAATTGTGAATTGAAAATAGGCCTAATGGAAATGCGTCAATTTCATTAAAAACTCCCATATATCGCTAAAAAGTTTTTACGCTCGCATGAGGTGGTTTTTCAGGCAATTCGAAAAAGAAATAACTTGCAAAAGTGCAATGAAAAAAGTTTTTTTTGCATTTACAGGTCATGTGTCGTGTGTAAAAAGCCACATAATCATTATTCAATGTACTATAACCTCCAAGAAACACTTCATACGTGGTCGCTCTTGAATGTAAGGGGCTTTCCCTGCCATTAATGCTTAAATAATTTACGATGACTTTGAAAATCGTGCAGTGTGAACTCGGCATTAGGCTGTCAAGGCTATGTTATTAACTTTGAACATCGGGTAAAGTGATTATTTATCTTTAATACTGATGAATCTGGATCATTAATAAATTAGTCATGACAAAATATGATGATATCCGATCTATTTTTCTGTGAGCGATTAAGGTTGCCAAGCTTAGCTTGTTTAATAGCCTTCCGTAACTAACACGGGGATACGCATGTTTGTGAACTGATATTACGCTAATATTTTAGACGTATGTGTTGGGTTTTGCTCAATATGATGTTAAGTGGCAGATCAGTGGGCTTAGGTTGAATATCTAAATAAGAGACGTCCCCATGTCCCAGATCAAACCTAAAATATTATGTGGAGGACGCAAAATAATTCAATAATTAAAATATGACCACGTGGTGAACCTATGAACCGAACTCATATTTAAACACGGTTTCCATGCTATGTACACATGCTTGCTGTGTACACATATAGATATCCTTACAAATAAAATGTTGGCTGTATTATTTGTGTCCCCTTCAAAAATTGCTCTTGAGAAATATTATTGAATAATAGATTAAATTTACGCCCTTGCCTGTAAACCACAAATACAACCACAAATACGAGTGTGTGTGTGTGTGTGTGTGTGTGTGTGTGTGTGTGTGTGTGTGTGTGTGTGTGTGTGTGTGTGTGTGTGTGTGTGTGTGTGTGTGTGTGTGTGTGTGTGTGTGTGTGTGTGTGTGTGTGTGTGTGTGTGTGTGTGTGTGTGTAAAGATCAAGTAGTCAACAATGCCAGCTGAACATAGAAATCTCCATTGTCAAAAAAAAGACAAGTAAAAATGGGATACAATGTACCGTAATATATGGAGAAGATTTTTCTTTTTTTAGTGCTTTTATTTTTCTTAAGTGTTTTTTTACAGGTTTTACTTGTATTTTGAATTTTGCACTTTTAAAATGAATGGATAATGTCCTGGCAGAAAATTACTGGTACATTTTTATTTTCTTATCTTATCTTTCTTTCTTTCTTTCTTTCATTCTTTCTTGTTTCAGTGTCTTAGAATGATGTCAGATTTCACAGTATTTACAATCATATCAATTGCTAACCAAAACCTTTAAACCACCAAAACGTCAGCACACAGATAAAAGGAAAACAATGTGTTCTAAAATGAATAATTATTGAGCCCGTTTGGATTTCTCACATTCTCATTTTATATTTTTCCCTCCATCCACTGACCAGTCCAACTCTTCACTGGAAGAAAAGACAAATCAACAGCAAACATATGAGATTTGATAAAATACTGGTTTAAAATATGCCAAGCTTTACTATGATATTTCAATCTGCCCTGCTCATACTCTGGGGTGAGTATGTTATATCCTGTTTATATCACATTTTGCTCAGCAGCTTTGGGCTCTTTCATACGGTGACTGAGAGAGCTCAATGTGCTGCAACTTCAGAAAGCACATGCAAACCATAGACTGTAAAAAAAATGGACGTAGTGTCCGTGACGCCACCCGTAGGTTTCTGGAGAGGATTTTTGAAGCTCAAAGTGGGCTGAGCCAGCCGTTGTCATCTTGGCAGATCGTCACTCCCAGATAATCGAAAATGGGCAAAAAGGCGTGAGGTGGGTGGACAGTGGTAACAGCAGCAGCAATCCACCGGTCACTCATGTGGCCACGCCCTTAATTATGCAGAATTTAAGGCTTAATATAGTTTAAACGGATGAGTAATAAAAAAAATCACCCTCCTCACAGTTGCCACGAAGGGCAAAATTAGCTATGTAGACAAAAAACACTTTTTGTACCAGGCTGTAAACATTTTTTGTGCTGGGCATTTTAACATGTGAAGTCTATGGGACTGACCCCCTTTTGGAGCCAGCCTCGATGAATTGCCATTTTAGTCACTTCCGTGTTGGTTTCACAAGAAGGAGCAGGAGGTTGCCGCTTGATGCGAACAGAAAAAGCCCCAGAAAATTAAGAAAACATCATCAGTTTGACAGCACATGTGCAGCAAGTTCTCACAACACAACCAAATACAGAAATGAAAAATAGCACAGGCCACAACTAAATTACCTTAACAAAATGAAAAATCCACTTTTTATTTAATAGAATTTATTTTATTTTTTTGTATTTATCACCATTTGTATAACCACCGTTGTACAAATACCATGTAAATATCATAGTAAATAAATACCATAGTAAATCCATGGTTAATTTGTGCAAGCATTTCCGATGTGGTCTGTAACTATGCAGCATGCTTCTCTTTTTCTCTGTGTTTTGACTATATGCAGCACGTTTCTTTATTTGTTTGTGTTGTGAGAATTAGCAGCACGTGTTGTCAAATGTATGATGTTTTCTTTATTTGCAGGTGTTTTTTCTATTTGCATGTGTTTTTTCATTTGTAGTGCGTTGAGCTCTCTCGGCCACCGTACTTTCAGCTGTTTTGCATGTGACAATGTAACACGACTCTGTACTAACTGTCTATTAAGTAGTGTTTTTTTATTTTCATGTCAACGCTGTCCATATACTTAATTTCTCATTTCAAGTGACGCATGTACTTGTAGTTTTAAAATAAAAAAAATTCTGCAGTCAATATGATGTTTGTTTTTATTGAAATATTATTGGTATCTCTTCTCAGCTGTTCCCATTTCAAATGCTGCAGGCCGACTAAGACAATTCTACTTACGTGAACCACGAATGCAGATAAATGATGCAGTGAATGCTTGTAGAACTAACTACACTGACCTCGTCACAATCTATGATCAAGAAGAGAATATGAAGTTAACTAACATGTCTAGAGTCTGTAGCTGGATTGGAGCAAAAAGCTGTACATGGTCAAACGGCGATCCGGTCACATTCATCAACTTCACCGATAGATTTCCTGAGAGATGCTGTGGTGCGCTGACCACTAGTGGAACATGGAAGTGCTTCAACTGTAGTTTAGAAATGTACTTCATGTGTTATAAACAAAGTAATCATCCCTGAGCTATTTACATTTGATAAATATCTAAATATTGTGAGAAATAAAATGATTGTCTATTCTTGCATTCATACAGATCATAGTCAGCAATCATCCAACTATATTTTAATCCCTGAAAACAAAACCTGGTTCGAGGCTCAGCTGTACTGCAGAAAGAATCACACTGATTTAGTCAGTATCAGAAATGAGTCGGAACATGAACAAGTGAAGAAAGCAGTAAATAGCAGTAACTCTTTCTGGATTGGCTTTCAGTATAATTACAGCATTGCCTGGTTTGATGGAGGACATTCTGATTATACAAATCAATATCCGCTTGGTTCAAAAGGATGTTTTACATATATCGCACAACCGCAGTGTTGGGGAAAAAATGATTTAAATCAATGTAATGCTCTCTGCTACAGTAAGTTTAGACAATACTTTATGCTTCAAAATTCCACATTTCCAGGTCTACCATACTAAATAATCCAACTATTATTTTCTCTTCTTTAGAGAGCTTCATTCATGTCAGTTCTTATAACATGTCCTGGGAGAATGCTCTGGATTACTGCAATAGTCAGCCGGATACTCTGGGATTACTGCACATCGAGTCTGAGGACGATCAGATAGAAACGGAGCGAGAGCTAAACAGACAGAACATCTCGGGGCCAGTGTGGGTTGGGCTTAGACAGAGTCGCCTTTTCGGATTCTGGATTTGGTCCAATGGGCTTTTTGTGGGACCCTGGACCAACTGGAAAGAAGGAAGTGCACCAGAACATCTGATATCCGAGCACTGTGGGGCCTTAGAGAAGGTGAACGGTACATTCAAATGGAGTGATAAAGACTGCAGATCTGAATTTCAAGTTTTATGTGAGAGGAAATAACATAACACTTTACTAACTTCTTTCAAGTCATCTTACTTTGTTTATGCTATATTCTCTTCTGTAGTTATTGGCTGTAATCTCTTTTAAAAAGTGATACAATTAATGTATTTTAATATAAAGCACTTATGTGAATTAGATTAGATTAGATTGGAACTAGATGTGAATTTATTTGTGAATAATTCATTACTGTTGCTTTAGTTTGTCAAATGATTCAATAAACACTGTTTTCCAGTCCATTTGTTGTACAGTCTTATATCCTTATGCAAGAACACTGCAAGTATATGACCGAAAACAAATACAAAACATCAATAAACGCAAATAAAATATCAATAAGATTTCTTTTTTTCAAGTTTAGCACAAATAAATGCAAAATCAAGGACAGAATAGTGCAGTGAACTGGCATAAAACTCTAAAATTCCATGCACTTTGTGACCAGATATTATTCCCATTCAAAAAGCAACAAGTAGAGATTATATCACAGATAGAAAAATGGGAATATACCGATATGCTTGTGAACGTCTAGTTTGCTTGCTGTCAATTCCTCAGGACGCAGAAAGAAAATCATGTACTTAAAGAAAAAGATACATATTTTGTCCCATCCAAATGTAATAAATACAGAACATTTTACAACAAGGCTGCTTGTGGAATTTGAAACTTTTTCACATTAGTAAAATAGTGCTTTTGTAAATAATGCACATAATACGATGCATGTGATACATTTGAATACAAATCGCAGCACAAGGACCAGCTAGTTAAACTGGACTGGATGGTTAGTGAATAAGTAAGTAGGTTTTTGTTCTGAAATACTGCCTTTTGTCTCACACAGGGTTTTATTTTGAACACAAATAACTGATAACTAACACAATGTTCTTGCAAAACAACAAGAGAAAGGTTCTAATTACGTTTCTAATAAGTGCCGCTCCAGCCCACAATGATATTTTTTCTTCGCCTTAATTGCTAATTTCATAATATTTGCATGACTAATGACCTTTCAGACAAGACTTAGGCAAAAAAAGGGGAGGGGGGTAGATTGTAAGCATTCCGGATCCTTGTCCACACTCAGTAGGTGACCTTTCTGACCCGCGGGCAGCATCGAATATGAGCCACAGGGGTCAGCAGAACTAGTGGGCACTTCATTATCAGCCTGTAGGAGATCTGTTACCATGCCAAACTCTGGTGGACCGTCACCAGCGCAGACCCTTGCTGAACTTACTCAGTGTGTGGCATTAATTACAGACAGCGTGCATAAACGCAGTTCTGTCTATGAATGCATATGCCGCATGCTTCAGGAGAAGAAGCGAGCTGCATTACTTCATTTTTCACACTGCTACATTTCCCTGAATTTCTCAGACACGGAGGAGGTCGCATGGTTGCATCTGAGAAGGTGATTTTCTTTACAAGGACCAGAAATTGTAAAACACCAATTACAGCATCCCTGTTAATGCGTTTCTTATGGAAATGATAAAATCTCTTTTGCTCAACAAGCTTGCATTTAAATTGTGAAATATTATTATCATTTAAAATTGCTGTTTTCTATTGCAATATATTTTAAAATGAAATGTATTACTGAGATCAAAGCTGAATTTTCAGCATCATTGCTCCAGTCTTCAGTGTCACATGATCTTCAGAAATCATTATCATATGCTGATTTGCAGCTAAAGAAACAGTTCTTATTTTTATAATACTGTTAATATTTTTTTGTGGAAATCTTGATATGGTTTTCTCATGTAAAATCGTAAAAGTGTAAATAAAAAAAAAACACTCTCACTGACCAGAAACATTTGAATGGTAGTGTATATAAAAAAGAAATAAAAATAAAGAATGAACATTTCTGACATTCATTTACAATTATATTGTTATAAACATATGAATTGCTTCTGTGAAACACAAAAGAAGAAATAATGAAGTATGCACACACTGCTCTTTTCCATTCAATAAGAGCATATAATGACACAAAGAGCACAATATAATACAATAAAAGTGGTACATTATGGGACAGACTTCTACAATATAGCATCTTAACTTAGTCAACAAAAATACCTTTTTAGTTGATGAGAAAATGCTAAATTAAACCAAATATCCAATACAATGATTACATTCATGTTAAAAAAATAGCTTGTGCTTAATATTTTATTCCATGCTAATTATCAAAAGGCAACATTTCTCATTTTCATTTTGTAATAAAAACGATGCAATAAAAATAACTAAAACTGAAATAAAAATGAATAAAAAAACTTATAAATAAATAAATGAAAAAGTGCCAAAAACAAACAACAAAATTGCTATAATAACTAAAACTAATGTATGAAAACAACTAAAGCTGAAATAAAAAATTAAAAACAAACGAATAATGACAAAAGGAAAAAGGTGCGATTATATTATATTTTATATTATGATTATATATTATTTTTAGATGTTTCTTTTTTTTTAAAACGTATTTTGTGCAATGTTAATGTGGTGTTATTTCCATTCTATTCATCAACAGTCCATTTCCATTTTTGATGATACAATGTTTTTTAATAATTAACATAATAATTTCTTTGCTCAAACAAACAGATGCCAAATATGGTGTTTTCTGATTATATTTAGAGTAAAATATTATTTTCTAATTCTAAAATGGCTTGACTGTAATTAATCTTAAAACCATGTGCAGCTTGTAGTAACAGATTCAAAGCAGCTTCAGCAGCGCTGCTAAAACTGAAAAACATTTGACACAAGCTGCACTTTAAAAAGGGTCGTACATCAGCGACATCTTTCCCCTTCACGGCTGGTTATTGTAGCGTACATTTAGTTCCTCTCCCAGCCTTATGCTTTATGAATGTGCTGTGAACATACCCACTCGACCCTGACGGCTCCGACCAGATCTGGCCTTGTTACCGAGCAAAGTCATCCACATCTCGTTTTTCAATCATCCCCACCTTTCTTTATCTCTCAACACCGAGATGAATGAAATATCACACAATGGAGCACGGCGAAACGGGTCGAACCGTTCGGCTCAAAGATACCCATTTGGCAGGATCATCAATACAGAGGCCAGGAGCACGGGTTCTAACAGCCCGTGGACTCGGAGACCAAAAGCAGCACCTTCATTAAAACTTCACCGAAGTGTGTGACTGAAGACATGCCCTCCGCGTTCAAAACGCTCAGCCCATGTGTCAGGACTCGCAGTGAAAGGGCTCTCGGCGCTTTGTAAATGGAGCCGAACCGCATTGCTGTCCCTCGTGTCTGCCATTAGAGGAAAAATCCTGTTAGGCCTGAAAAGTTTTATGTGTGGAAAATTGCCGTGGATACTCTGAGGATCACATTTGACCGGGTCTGGAGTCATTACGATATCGGGCCACTGCTTTTAAAGCAAAACTACCTGGTCTCATGGCATTTATGTACCTGGGTGTACTTTTTAGCGAGACACGAAATACCTAACAATAACTACATTACAGCAGTTTCCAAAAGAAACAAACACTAGAGGCAGTAAAACTCTGACACCTTTTACTCCTTTTCACACAAATTTACAGATTTTTGATTAATTAATCATCATTTTCACACAATCACTTGAAGAATATCATGTTATGACTTCAGAACAATATTAATATGCTGGGAGATTTGAAAACTGATGCTTTTGATCGTTAGCATCACACATATCCAGCTTCATATCTATGGGTTTTCATAGACGGTAAGTTTGTTCGGTAGTTCATGGAGTACGGAGACGTACTTGAGAAGCGAGGATCTCCGGTTTGGATACCGTGTAATCACTGTTCGAATAAAGCAGTTCAAATCTGCATAAATGGAAGTTGAAATAGCACGGTTGCATCAACAAATACGTTTTTATATCAGTTTTGCATTTGTTAACACTATCGTGTAGGTTTAGGGTTGGGTTTGGTGTAAGGCATATTTCCAACATGATAGAGCATTAACTTTTAGTGACAGACCCGGATATTTGAATTCTGAACCACTGCAATACGTTTCTGAAGCAACGTAATAAAAACACAGCAATATGTACCTATATCTATGTAATAAAAATGTGCCAGGGTTCACGTATTTTACCCGTCTTTTAGCGCACTCAGTGGACATTTCTCTTTGAAACTGCTGCGAAACGTGCAGTAAGGTACTTAAAACAGTGTCGCACAGAAAGTGCACAGAGGTACGTATTTTTATAAGACCAGGTTTAAAAAAAAAAAAAAAATTTGTTAGTTTTTTTTTTTTTTTTTTTTAAGTAATTTTGTGTTTTTTGTCATTTTTTCTTAGTTTTTATATTATTTCAATTTGATTTATTTTAGTATATTAGTATTCATAGTTTCAGTTATTTTAGTAATTTTGTTGTGTTTTGTCATTTGTATAATATATTTATTTTTTTTTTCTATTTATGTTACAGTTATAGTTACTTTTTGTGCATTGATACATTGTTTTTAGTGATGTTTTAGTGTTTTCTTATTGTTTAGGGTTTTTTTGCTTGTTTTTGATACATTTTATTTTAGTTTTAGGTTCATTTTAGTACATCAAGTTAAACTAATAAGTTTTTTTTATAATTATTATAATTTTAGTCTTAATTCATTTTTATTTCATTTTGAGTTATTTTAGTACATCATATTTAACTCAAGTATTAGTGTGCACAGATGTAAAATACACAGATGAATATTCTACATTCATAATGGATATTAATATGCAAATTGTTTGAAAAGAACTGCAGAGCCTTCAAACATACAACCTTGTGTCGCAAAAAAAGGATTTCCATGCATTTTCTGGGAAGTGTGTTGATGTCCACTTTGCCAATTGATCAGCAGGGAACTCAAAGGGATGCTCTGACTTTCTACTGAGATGCTTCGGCATCCTTTGGTCTGCAGCATGAAAGTGTCCCAGTCCAAAGCACCAAACTTAAGTCAATAACCCGCCGAAGGTCAGAAAATACAGAGGGAGGCAGAAGTCTTCAAGCAACAGGAGACGAAACCGAAGGGATTTTCATCAATTTTGCACATTTTATGGTAAAAGGTCAATGACTCTCCAAGAACAAAAGGTGGTTTTGTCTTTATAATTAACTTTCTCCTCAAGGGCCTTAAGTCTGAATCTTAGTCCTAATGTCTTGAACACGCACACTGAATCCATGCAAACAAACTATTTTCAGACCATTAAAGCAATAGTTTCCTCAAATATGAACATTTGCTGAAAATGTACTCACCCTCAGGCCATCCAAGATGTAGATGAGTTTGTTTCTTCATCAGATTTGGAGAAATGTAGCATTACATCACTTGCTCAGCAAAGGATCATCAGCAGTGAATGGGTGCCGTCAGAATGAGAGTCCAAACAGCTGATTAAAAACATCACAATAATCCACACCACTCCAGTCCAGCAATTAATGTCTTGTGAAGCCAAAAGTTGTATGTTTGTCAGAAAAAAAACTCCATAATTAAGGTGTTTTAAATTTAACTAGTCATTTCTGGCCAAAATATGAGTCCATAATCCATAATAATGCTTCCTCCAGTTAATAAAAAGTCAAACTCTTGTAGTCTCTCACATCAAAATGCACCCACATATTTTAAGAACTGTTTTCACTTGTAAACGGTGCTGGATTTGAGCATATTTCTCTCCTGATTCAGACACTTTCACTGAAGAAAGCAAGGTTATCATGGATGGCCTGAGGGTGTACTATTCCTTTTAGACATTATCTCAGCTCTCATAACTGCAATGCACATTTCTGTTAAAGATGTATTCAATTGAGCATTAAATATTAAAATGTAAAGTACTTATACATAATTTAATAGTATTTGTTGTACTGTCTTTAAATGTAATATTTACATATTTAATTTTTACTGTTTTCCACCTCACCTAATATTATTATTTACAGCTTAAATAATAAACTTTTTGTATAAAATAATTAGTGTAAGTGGTTTAACAGAAAAAAAGCTAATTTACAATACATTTTTTTTTTTTTCTGCATAGGCTCAGAAAATGATCTCAAAAGAAACGTTTCAATATCTCCTTGATAAGCTCATAAATCAGAAGCTCTCTACAAAAATGTTCCCACTTTTGCAAAAAAAAAAATTCCCTCAACCATAACCGTGTACATTCTTCATAGTTTCGCTTGCATGCAGTCGAGCATGACAAACAAGAGCTTCACAAGCGCAGCTCTCTGCCAGCTTTGGGATTTTTGTAGCATGCAGCCATTTCTCACCGATGCTGTCAAGATGTGAGATTCTGCCTGTGAGCTGCTCCTGCGCCTGCAAGCCCACATACAGCGTGCCTGTGGCTGCCCTGCTTCACTGCTACGAGAACAGATTGAGAAGGCATGATGATAAGAGCGTGATTGACAAGTTTGTTGAAATACACGTGTAATATTTCATATAAAAGACCATGTCACTTGTAATCAAATTGACCTTGATATTTTGGGATAAAAGAAATTATGTACCATGCAATTGCACTGTCCACAGCACAAAAAGACCGTCTACACTCTTAAAAATAAAGGTGCTTAGAAGAACCTTTTTGTCCAAATGGTTCCATGAAGAACCTTTCTGTTTCACAATAGCATATTTGTGGTAAAAGAAAGTTCTTCAGATTATAAAAAGGTAAGGAAGAGACGGTTCTTTAAAGAACCTTTGACTGAACGGTTCTTTGTGGAACCAAAAATGGTTCTTCTATGGCATCGCTTGAAGAACCTTTTGAAGCTCCTTTATTTTTAAGAGCATACTGACTTCTTTTAAAAGAATTAACACATTAAATATTGGTAGAATTTTCATAAAATAGACATCATTTTACAACTTAGAGCTTTGTTTAGAACTGGTTTGGACTGTTTTGTTTTTCCTCTCCTTCTCCTGTTTCAGACCAGATGACTTTTTCACTGGAGAAAGCAATTTTATGGATTATGAACTCATTTTAGCCAGAAGCAACAGTTTGAAATTAAAAACATTTTCTTGATGGATTCTTACAAACACACAGCTTTTCACTTACAAGACAATAACTGAAGGACTGGAGTTGTCTGGATTACTTGTGGATTATTGTGATGTTTTTATCAGCTGTTCGGACTCTCATTCTGACGGCACCCATTCACTACAAGGGATCCATTAATGAGCAAGTCATGTCAGGGCCGTACTTTGGACGGTGCAACTGGTGCAGTCGCACCGGGCCCCGCGCTGTGAGGGGGCCTTGCGGCGAATGGACCGTGGGGAACTACCCAGCCCCCAAGCCCACCCCCCGAAACGCAATCGTGAACGGACCGAGGGGGGCACTGCTCCCTACTTCGCACCGGGCCCCGCGTCAGCTAAGGACGACCCTGAGACATGTAATGCTAGATTTCTCCAATGGAGAATTTAGAATCAAATTTACTTTGATGCTTTGGGATAAAAAAACTGTGAAATGTACTATGAAAATATACTGTAACCTTCATCCACAGCACAAAGGGACCATCTACTGAAAGCAAGTAGTAAAAAAACGACCTCATCTCAAAACAGTAACAAGACATCCATATTTGCACATCGACTCTTGTTGTTCAGCTTGGTTCTTCTAGTCACATGAGGTAAAGGATAGACACTGTGATAAGAGTAAAACATGGAGAGTTCACCAAACCTTATGCTGCTCTTGGTGGTGTAGCACCTACACTCTGCAGATTCTTAAATATTTACCATATAAGAAATGAAGATGAGATGGTGCGAACTTCTTTGGACCCAAACAGCAAACCTGTAGCCCCTGTGAAAGCAGACAATGCACAGCAGCTCACATGCAAAGTCTTAAAGGCACAGTATCATAAAAATAGTCTAAAGGTTCAAAGAGTTAAAAAATTCATGCAAAGAATGTTATTTTTAAGACAAGTATTTATAATAATAAAAGTCACTGATTGTTTTCAGTGGTACGATTCTGCTTCAGATACCATGTGTGTGTTCATATGCCGTTAAATCCCAAGTGCTCCGATCGTAATTAACCAGACGAAGCACCAGTAACGCTTCCGTCTCGACGGTATTCAGAGAGACAATGATTGACAGCTATGACATTTCTGACAGCTCGCTCATCCCAAGTGTGGTGTTTTTCTAAACACTTTGGAGCCATTCACATGTTCACTGTCTTGTACCGAAGCCAAGGGAGAGAAATCATAAAGCTGTGGAAAAAATAACAAATCAACCAGACTGAGTTGCATTAGTCCATTGAAATACTATTAACACACTAGACTGACATTTTGTAAAGGAAGGCTACAAAAAGGGAACTTTAAGGTTTTAGATTTGGTTCTATGTAAAAGAAATGGCAAAAATTATTTGCACATGAGAATAAACACATATGACATATTCTGTGCAGTATAAATGTTGTTGTAGATGGTTAAATAAATGTAAGCAAAAAAGACCAATTACAATTGAATATGCAAATAAAAAAAATGTAGGCCAATTAGAATTACCTATACAAATATTAGAATGATTTAAATTATCTTGGATATTTAAATAATTTTTCATCTATAAATAACTAAAGATACCAACATACCTTCAAAATGAATTAATTCCTGAATATGTATGAGGCACAAAAGACAGTACAGTAGTGTTTTGCAGCTTGTCTCACTCATACGTGCCTCTTTCATGCAGGTTCCCCGGAGAGATTACGTCTCATAAAACAACTAACAAAATATATCATAATTCATATTCAGATGCAATTGTGTTGCTATATGGCAGCTGGAAGTCTGGAGATTAAACTTATTTCCCGCCTCATCCTCCTTTGGGGACGGCCATTCTGGGTCCCGCAAACAATAACATGGCGCTTCTACTCAAAATGATTCTGTTTTTCACTGCTGCTAAATCTTATTAGGCAAAACTAACACAAAAATAGCTTTCCACGGGTCGAGAGAGACGCGAAGTTGAGGAAGAAAAACAGAGTGGAAAAGATCTTATAAAGACTTATCTGAATTCACAGTTCTCTGCTTGGGAAAACATTTCTACTGGAATAGTTTTGAATCATGGATGTATTTAGAGTATCATAATGGTCTGGTTTTAGTGCACACAAGTTTTAGGATTAAAAAGCATGATGCTCATTAATGCATTGTTTTGCATCTCTTGCAATGCCAGCAGTAAAAAATGCAAGTGCTGTTTATGCAAAAGTTTTCCAAAAAGACAACTAGGCATGCTCAAATAACAAAAGTGGAGGGCCTACGATAATAACTCTGGGTTAGGTCAAGCAGTCAAATCAAGCGTGAAAACAGTCTTGGAGAAAAAACAGAGGAGATCAAGGTCTAAAATCACAAAAGCTGTTTGCCTGCCATGCCCATCGCAACCAAAGATCCTTCCAAACACACCAGTTTGTTGATTCGGTCCTTACCTGAGACACATCTGCCCCTGCCTCTGTACCTTCTGACCGACACATCGAAGAGCAGGCGAGGCAGACAGAAGGGGAGAGAGATGGGATGCTCTCGAAAGCACGTTTGTACAGGGGGCAAAGTAATTGAATTAGCTCGGTGGAGATAGCTGGATTAGCGCTTCAGAAGCCATCGGGTCCGCGGCGCGAGTCTCGGTCAACATCTGTCACAGTGCACAGAAGCGGGAGGCGTTCGAGGCGCTCAAGGCGCTGTGCTGTCAATCACGACTCAAGGTCGGTTCACCCAGAACTTATCCTCACTGCTGGATATGCGTACCTGGAAAAACAATCTTAGTACTCATTAAAGCTCTGTAAAGACAGAAAAGTTAAACAACAACTTCTTTTGAAGATTATTGGTTCATAATCAGGCCATTATTTGATTGGAAGTTGCCTTTGAACGTTTAATATAATACATCTAGGTTTTTAAATCATCAAGCACTTGAAGCATTTCTTCCATGACAAAAGTATTAGTCATTTTAGCTGTAAAATAGATGTACAGTACTTCCAATGTAAAGCCTCAAAGCAAATGCATGTTTGAGTGTATAATGCAAAAGTTACTAGTTTATCAAATGACATGGAGTTGAAGGATATAACAATGCACAATTGTATCTTACAAATCCTGCTGTATGATATTTAAAAGGCCTCTAAATGATGAACCGAGGGCAAACCTGCTGAAAATCCTGTTTTACACAATGCCTTCTGTTGTCTGATTGATACAGTAATATACTTTTTTAGCAAGTAAAAGGTCTTTTAGTATCATTTCTAAAACATGTCCACCTTCAGGTCATTGTTCACAAGTCTTTTTGCTGTGAAATCTATCCTCATTTTTATAAAGTACACGTAAGTTAAGATCATAAAACTGAGGACATATTAAGAGTTATGAGTGACTACTGATATTTATGCGCACTTTAGGTAAGTAGTTTGTTATATTGTTATAAAAATCTCATTGATTTACATTACAAGCTATCAGAATTGACTATTTTCTGGCCATAGAATGGCCAAAATGCAATAAAAATGCTTTTACCTCCTCAAAGGTTAATGGGATTACCAAATTATTTTTATAACACTAGTCTTATGTTTAAATGTTGCCTATAATGTTTAAGTCTTGAGGCTATATTATTAAACAAGCGCATTTATAAAGTAAGGGATCTTTGTATGGGATCATGCATCTTTTTCACCAATTAATTTGTTACTTTTCAAGTTGTTCATAATCACTGGATGAAAGATCAATTTTACAGGAATTGCAAAAAGAACTCTTTCTGGCAGATGAAATAACTATACTGTAAAATGATTTTCTGACAATGATGTTTTGTCAATGCTGCCATTTCTTTGTAATTGTCTGCGAAATTTACTAGCAATTTCTGAGTGAAAATTGTTTGTACACCAATATATATACAGTATATATATTGGTGTACAAACAATTTTCACTCAGAAATTGCTAGTAAATTTCACATACATTCCCTGCTATTTTCAGGTCTTCCATGACCGTGTAAATTTTGCCCTCTGCAATGCTTTGCTCAAGAGATTTTAATTAGAAATATTGTAAACATGAGAGGTTTTTTTCTGTGGTGATAGAACCCATTATGAACCTTAAAAATTCCCAAACTAACTGGGTTTATATGGGATACAAAGCTACGAAACAGAGATTGAATTTTGGCCTCTGGTGGCGACTGAATATGAATGAGAGCGATGACAAAATGAAAGACAAATCTCACTGTCAAATACACATCTAACAACGCTACACATTTGCAAAACATTCCTTTATTATAAATAAATCTTCTTCATTTTTTTGGTATAAAAACTAGCATGCTTCAACCATGGTATATTACAGCTTCACACCCGCGGTTACGGTTCAGTCAGCCAATACAAGACACATCATCTCAGAATGCAGGTTTCTGACAAAGTGGGACAAGAATGAAAAAATCTGCACGACCACAAAAATACAATAACAACAAACAGTTTGACTCTGGTAGTTTTCATATATTTTCTCTTTTTTTACATCCACATTTCCAAAGTTAACCGTGAACGTCTCCATCTGCAGAATGTTTACACTATTATTTGTGGAAAGTTATTTTTTGTATGACTGCAAGCCTGCACCTTCAGTTTTGTGAGTGTGTGCGTGTTCACGTGTGTTCATGGCAGGATCGGTAGCTCTTGAACGCAGGATAGCAGTCTCACTGGAAGGTCCCATAAGTCTGTTTGTCTCCCAGGATGCTGCAGGTTTTAGATTGATGCAGAACGATATAAAAATCTCATGCTCAGATGCCCGTTCCAGGTCTATTTGCCTGTCAGCACATGTCACCTGACAGACGTCCTGCTTCAGACTGGGGCCCCGCCCTTGGCTCCGCCCACAGATAGTGTCCCTCTTCAGATGGCATGATTGCTGTAGCTGACATATGTCGTCTTGGTGGAAGATCCTGCAGGAGGGGAAACACATTAGAGAATCACATCCGCTCTCACTCGACCGCATATGCAGTATCTGCGCAAGTCAAGTGTCTTAGTCAAGCATCATTTTATGGTCACTGCTCAATCTTCCAAAAAGGGCTTTTCGTAGTGATTCTATTGAAGAACCATTTTTGGTCTTTTGGAAGAATCTTTCAGTAAATACTGTAGTTTTTAAGGAGGTGGGGAAAAACACTTGTTTTTCTTAGTATAGAAAATATAAAGAACCTTTTTCCACCATAAATAAACTTTTGCACAATTAAAAGGTTACGTGGATGATAAACATTGTTTTAGAGAACATCTATAAAACACCTTTAGAGAACCTAATAGTGATACATTTTATCTGTTGTTCCAAATTTGACCTATGCTTCCATCTTACTTCTAAAGAAATTAACAAAAAATATCTTGATGAGCTAGTGAGATCCTGAAAGTTAATGTGTGCCACTCAAAGAAACTAGTCTAGTTGGGCTTTCATTTAGTGTCACATATTTTCATGAAAACAAGTTTACATTTGGCTGGTAGTGGTGCTTTCTTGGTGAATGAACCAGTGTATTTGAACTAATCATTTTTGAGTAAACAAATCATTTGTGGAAGTAGCAAAAAGGCCAAGAATCAAACATTTAAAAGCAAAGAAAATATTTTACAAGTAGTCTAGTTGGCATATCATTTAGCATCACACAAACAGGTTTAAATTTGGCTGGTAGTAGTGTTTTGTTTTTCTTTTTTCTGGAGAATGAATTTTTCTGTATATTTGTATTACTACTGTTCCCTATCTGTCGGTCACTACGAGTTATGTCGTGACGACATAGGGGATTTACTTGGAAGCCCCGATCATCTCTGACTAAAGAGAAAACACCAATGAAATTGGCTAGTGGATTTTGCATACCTGAGCCACTCCCCGTGCACACCCCGTGCCAATGCCGTTTCGTCCGTGTCCTTCTGGTTGCAGTCGTTTTCTGTCTGCGGATGACGGACACGATCGTTGTCTTCAGTGTCTGGGCTTCCAACACACTGAAGATGCGTTCGTGGATGACTCATGCGTCTGTTGTGGGCGTATGAGCATGATTTTGTTGCGATCTCGCCTTTCCTTTATGAAAGGATTGGCACCCTCTGCCGCCACCCGTGCTGGTCTCTCTGCGAGCAGAGGATCGCCGGCTGGCGCTCTGGGAGATCTGAGGGTTACAGTAAGAGCCTCCCCGCCGGGCACGCCCCCACGGACCTCTTACTCCTCACGCAGCGAACATCCCGTCCGGTTCCCGGGTGATTTCGCTGGTCTGTCCCACGGGGCGCCCAGCATTTCATTCGGTGCGCCATCTGTAGATAGGATGTCGATCGCAGCATCGGGGGATGGGCTCACGTCCTCTGAGGATGAAGGTGCGGTGGGGCTGCCCCCCTCGGGTGTTGTCGCCACCGCCGCACCGGACCCAGAGCTGATGGCCATGCTTGCCCGGGCAGCCGTGAGCATCGGGCTGGAGGTCAACAGACCGCCCAGTCCCGAGCCCTCGCGGCTGGACGATTGGTTTCTCGGAGCGGTGCGCGGCTCACAACCGCGCCCTGCCCCGGTGCCTTTCTTCCCGGAGGTGCATGAGGAGCTGACGAAGTCGTGGATGGCCCCTTTCACGGCCAGAAGCCGCTCGTCCGCCTCCTCCATCCTCACTACCCTCGACGGCGGAGTGGCCAGGGGGTACGCGGGCATTCCCCAGGTAGAGAGAGCGATCGCGGTGCACCTGTGCCCACAAAACGCCGCCACTTGGAAGAACCGTCCGCGTCTCCCGTCCAAGGCCTGTAGGCTGACAGCCGCTCTCACGGCCAAAGCTTATAGCGCTGCGGGCAAGGCAGCCTCCGCCCTGCACACCATGGCTATCCTGCAGGTTCACCAAGCCAAGGCGCTCAAACAGGTGCACGAGGGTAGTACCGACCAGGGGTTGATGCAGGAGCTTCGCACGGCGACTGACTTCGCTCCACGAGCGACGAAAGTCACAGGGTAGGCGATGTCCACCATGGTGGTCCAGGAGCGCCATCTCTGGCTCAACCTGGTAGAGATGAAGGACGTCGACAAGGCACGCTTTCTCGAGGCCCCCATCTCCCAGGCAGGGCTGTTCGGCGACACCGTCGAGGGCTTTGCCCAGCAGTTCTCGGCGGTACAGCAGCAGACCGAGGCGATCCAGCACACCTGCCCCGGCGTGATGCACCATCCACCGCTGCCCCCGGGGCCAGGCCTCAGTCTGCCCGTCGCCGTGGGCGCCCTCCTGCATCCTCCAGAGCTGCTCCGCCCCAGGCCGAATCGATACCTAGGCCGGCGCGTCGAGCCTCTCGCAGGAGAGCGGCGCCCCCCGCGTCCCAGCCAGGCCCCAAGTCGCCCAGGAAGTCGACGAAGCGGCCCTGACGCAGGCAACCCGGAGATGTTGGAATTTGCTCTTTCTCAGGAGACGGCGAGAACAGCGGCGCTCCTTCCCCCGGTGAAGGGCCGGGAGGAGAATCTTCCGTTTCTGTTCCGCCGCTGGTCCAAGGGCCAACGGTACCCACTTAAAGAAAGAGCAATTTCCTTTTCCTCCGGGTTCTCAGGTCCATGGGACGACAGTGTGCGACGCCCTGCTTCCTCACTCTCGCCCACGACCCATTTTGCCAGTAGCCAAGAGAGTACGGTTCGGGGACGACATTCGTCCCCACGCACCTCTGGCCAGTCCCGTTTGGGACCCAGGGAGTTCGGTGAGGATGCCTCAGAACGCACCGCCTTCTGTACCATCCACCCCTACTACTTTTCACTGCACCACCACAGGTATGTCGATTGTGCCGTTGGAGCCGCTTGCACAGCTCTCGCTGGCTCACGCGAACAATTCGACTCGGCTATGCGATTCAGTTCGCCAGGCGACCTCCCAAGTTCAACGGCGTTCTCGAGACGTCGGTGGCAGTCCGGAACGCCCCTGTCTTGCGTGAGGAGATTGCTGTCCTCCTGGCAAAGGATGCAATCGAGCCGGTCCCTCCAGCCGAGAGGAGGCAGGGGTTTTACGGCCCTTACTTCATCGTACCCAAGAAATGTGGTGGCCTTCGACCAATCCTGGATCTGCGAGTTTTGAACCGGGCTTTACACAAGCTCCCGTTCAAGATGCGGACGCGCAGGCGCATTATCAAATGCATCCAGCCCCAGGATTGGTTTGCAGCGATTGACCTGAAGGATGCTTACTTTCATGTTTCGATCCTTCTGCGACACAGACCATTCCTACGGTTTGCGTTCGAAGGTCGGGCATGGCAGTACAGGGTCCTCCCCTTCGGGCTCTCCCTGTCTCCCCGTGTGTTCACAAAGGTCGTAGAAGGCGCCCTTACCCCGTTACGGGAGGTGGGCGTCAGGATCCTCAACTACCTCGACGATTGGCTTATCCTAGCCCAATCCAGAGAGCAGTTGGGCGATCACAGGGACTTGGTGCTCCGGCACCTCAAGGTTAGCGAATTTGCGCTGGGGCGGTAGGAAGGTTGCAACCTCTTGCATGGCATTTGTCTGTCACGCGCTCGCTTGTCAACATCTGCATGCCACAAGGTTGTGGCGGGGTTCAGCTTGTGGCGCTTTCCATAGGACCTTTCCATAGGACCCCTGATGGAGGGAACGGAGACGTTATGTCCCCATGCCACAATCTTGAACCATCGCTGGTTGCCAGGGACTCATCTCGGCTCCTCAGCGTAAAACCTAATCAGTGGACGCACCTGTCGCCCTTTTATACCCGTGTGCACGGGGAGTGGCTCAGGTATGCAAAATCCACTAGCCAATTTCATTGGCGTTTTCTCTTTAGTCAGAGATGATTGGGGCTTCCAAGTAAATCCCCTATGTCGTCACGACATAACGTCTCCGTTCCCTCCATCAGGGAACGGGGGTTACGTACGTAACCTAGACGTTATTTATAATGTATAGTATATAGTGTTTTATTACCTTATCTTTTGAGTGAACAAACCTGTCATGTGTTCATTCTCTGTAGTCTCTCCCTTTAATAAATACTTTTAAATAACTCTTATTAAGTTTGTAGATACATTTTTCTTGGGTTGCAAATGACAAATCTGTTGAGTGAATAATTCTACCTGGTCTCATAGCATTTATGTAACTGGGTGCACTTTTTAGCGAGACACGATATATGTACGAATAATAATTTCCAAAAGAAACAAACACTAGAGGCAGTAAACCTCTGACATATTTTACTCCTTTTCACACAAATTTACAGAGTTTCTATAAAAAATGCGTAATTTTTGTACAATTATTTGAAGAATATCATGTTATGACTTCAAAACAATATTAATATGCTGGGAGTTTTGAAAAATCATGCTTTTGATCGTTAGCATCACACATATCCAGCTTCATATCTATGGGTTTTCATAGACAGTAAGTTTGTTCGGTAGTTCACGGAGTACCGAGACGCACTTAGGAAGCAGGATCTCCGGTTCGAATCCCGTGTAGCTATGGTTTGACAAAACAGATCAAATCTGCACATAAGGAAGTTGAAATAGCACGGTTGCATCAACAAATACGTTTTTATATCAGTTTTGCATTTGTTAAAACTATCGCCCCCCGCGTAGGTCGCCCAGGAAGTCGTTAGGAGGCAGGCAACCCGGAGATGTTGGAATTGGTGGTTCAAGGGCCAACGGCACTTAAAGAAAGAGCAATATTTCCAACATGATAGCCAAGAGCCCACGCACCTCTGGCCATTTGGGACCCAGGGAGTAGACTTTTAGCAACAGTCCCCGAACGCCCCTATTTGAATTCTGATCCGTCGCAATACATTTCTGTCCCTCCAGCAACGTAATAAAAACACAGCAATATGTGGTGGCCTTCGACCTATCCTGGATCTATGTACCGGGCTAAAAATGTGCCAGGGTTCACGTATTTTACCCCAGGATGTTTTAGCACACTCAGTGGACATTTTTCTTCGAAACTGCGGCGAAACGTGCAGTAAGGTACTTAAAACAGTGTCGCACAGAAAGTGCACAGAGGTACGTATTTTTATGAGACCAGGTTGATTTAATTCAATGATTCATTCATAACCCACAACCAAGCTAAGAGGGAACATTCTCAGAACTTTGACTAACATTATCTCAAAGTTACGTAATGTAATGTTAATAGAATATAACATTTAATGTGTTCAAAAGCTCCCATAATGTTTGCAACTGATGAAATAGAATGTTGCCTTAAGAAGGAAAAATGTCAGAGAACACTCACAAATTATGTTTTTATACCTTATACCTACATTAGCATCCCATTCTTAGAACATATTTTTACTAGCTGGCTGTTTATTCATTAACCTAGCAATGAAACCTGCATAATATTTTTGGTGAACAGGTTCATAAGAGTCACTGAACTGATTCAAAATCACCACCACTACTGGTTGAGGTTATTTTCATTCCCTCTTCCAAATCCTCTCTTCTTTTATCTTTACTAAATAAAAGTATCATAAAAGCCAAGAATTAAATAAAAACTTCTAATTTAGTCAGTAAAAGTTTTGGGTGGTCTTGATACTGATACATGAGTTGCACTTTAATGTTTCATAAAGCAAAGCATCAAAGAAATTGGCTTGATGACTTAAAATGGGCTTATTTCCCCTCAAAGCTTTGGATTGCTCCTGAGTGATTACATTTTCAACACTCTATAATCCTGCGCTTTGGAGAACAAAAAAACCCCCCAAAAAACAACCAAGAATTTAATCAAATTGGCAAATAACGCAGCTAGTAGATTGTGCTAATCAAACCACGAACATTAATGTCACATTTGACTTTGCCTGTCTACCGCAAACATCTCAGCAGGAAACTTTAGGTCTTACAACAAGACTTGTGTTTGGTTAAGTCTACCGTTTTGTACTAAACAGATGTTCTACATACAGCAGGAACATTTACTAAACATCTGGAGGAAAGAATGAGATGCTAACAGAGCAGAAATAGAGTGCAACAGTGACCAGAGAAGCCTTTTTTTGTCTGTCTTTCCAATACAACTTCTTATTAACATATTAAATGGTCAAGGTTAAGTGTGTCTTGAAAGGTTTATATATGAAAAGTGCTAAAAATCACCAAAGGGATTTGCACCATTTTGGTCGACATGGCTGAAATACTCACTGTTGGTCTCCATGCTCTCACAAAGCTCGGTCTTCACTTCCCCGTTGGGCCGGTCGCTTCCCTTCTGTACGAGTTTTCCAGACATGGAGGCGGCAGTGACGATCGCTTTGAAGCTGCGCTTGCGTTTGGGCACGTTCTGCTCCGGGTGGAAGAGGATGATGTAGACTTTGGGCATGAAGAGCATCCCCAGAGACACAGACGCGCTGAGGCTGAGAGAGATGGTGAGGGTGGTGGTCTGGATGTACATCTGGAAACAACACACATCAGATGGGAACAGAGAGAGGGAAAGTCAAGGTATGTCAGAGAAGAACCGCATCTCTATGCAGTTCCTTCCTCCGAGTTTCAAGTCTCTCTAGCCATAATAATCAATGGTTTTAAACAGTTTCTGGATCTTTTTACACATGTAACACCTTCAGAACTGTAACAGCAGCTCCTGTGAGGCCTAGCTAATGAATAAGTTAAGCCATCAAAAGCCAAATTGGGGTTTTATACAGATTTATATTATATATTTAATATTTAACAAAGGTAATAATAGCAACAATACATAATTAAATTTAACAAAGAACAAAAAATTAGTTGACAAACATGCCAGGAACATTTTTCACACTACAAATGATCACACTATCAAGATCAATAATTAAATTTAACAAAGAACAAAAAATGAGTTGACAAACATGCCAGGAACATTTCACAAATAATTACAGAGAAATGGCTACAAGTATGAGATTTTGAAATATCAAGATCAATTACACCATGTATTGCTATTCACCAGGCATCTTGAGTTTACAAGGTTTCACAGAAACCCTGAGACACACACACACACACACACACAAGACTCACGTGATAAGGACACACGCTCACACACACACACACACACACACACACACACACCACACACACACACACACACACACACACACACACACACACACACACACACACACACACACACACACACACACACACACACACACACACACACACACACACCACACACACACACACACACACACACAAATACAACATGTTCAAATAAAAAACAGTAGAGTAGAAACAATTTTGACTCAAAAAATGCTAGTAAATTTCACAAATAATTACAGAGAAATGGCAAGAAACAAGTATGAGATTTTGAAATATCATTTTGAATTGAAAAATATTTTTTACATTTACACCACACACAACACAAGGTTTCACAACACACTCACACACACACACACACAACACAACACCACACTACACACACACACACACACACCAAGACTTTTTAGATGCTGGAAGAATAATTAGCGGCTGATAAGGACACATGCTCACACCCAGAGACAGATTTACAACTTTCCTTAATTAGAATTTAAAAATGAAAGCTCTGACTCAATTAAAAGACATGAGCACACACAACACACTCAGTCCTGTGAACACACACACACACACACACACACACACACACACACACACACACACACACACACACACACACACACACACACACACACACACACACACACACACACACACACACACACACACACACACACACACACACACACACACACACACACACACACACACACACACACACACACACACACACACACACACACACAGGCAAACAGAAGAAGAACCCTCAAAGGCTAAGCACTCATGTGTATCTTTGTCTCCAGCAGGGGGTAAAAATCACAGAGAACGACTACTAGCAGATGGCAAGACACGCTTGAGTCCAAACGCACAGTGAAACCAGAGACAGATAATAGCAAGTGTGCTAATGTAGAAGTGTAATGAAAAGCATCGGTCAGAGAGCGGCTCCAGTCACCCACTGATGCGTAACGGGACTGGACTGGATGGCATTGGTGGGTGTGCTAACATGTTCAGAGCGGAGATCAGTGCGGTTCTGAAGACAGTCCACTGGGGTAAACGCTTAGTGACATTTACAGAGCCAACAGAAACAGGCTTGAGGAGCGAGATCCTAAAATATGAGCTTCCAAACGGGAAGGAGACATAAGTGTTCAGTCCACACTGGATAAGGCCTAATACAGAAAGTAAACCAAACTCTAGTGAGCTACTAACGACATAGGATGCGGCCTTATAAGTGAAACCGAATCAAAAAAATGAATAACCTCACAAATAAAGAAATTATTTTATAAATAGTGAAAATTATGCTTTTAAACTGTAAAAATGCTCAACGTTTTAGATTTGAGTTTTCTTTTAGGGGTACAGTTGTGTTTTGGTGTTTACAATGTTTTTCTTTTTATAAATGAATACTTGTATTTATATTGATATAAAAGCTTTCTGGTTAAAAAAAATGCTGAAATGTTATGAAATTTTAAAACATATATGTATTATGCTTATCACAAGAATAATAACGGTTTTCAATATTGACAATAATAATAAATGTTGTTTGAGCAGCAAATCAGCATATTATAATGATTTTTGAAGGATCATGCGACACTGAAGATGGTATTGATGAGTTTTAATCACAGGAATAAATTACATGGAACATAGAAAAGAGTCATTTTAAATATGAATAATATTTCACAATTTCCAACTTTTACTGTGTTTTTGATAAAACCTAATAAATATATATTTTGATAAATATAGCCTTGATGAGTATAAGTCACCCCCCCCCCCCAAAAAAACAACAATAATAAATAAATAACATTTAGGATAAATATTTCACATTTTCTTTAAAGCTAAGTAAATGTGTTTATCATCCTGACACACACACACACACACACACACACACACACACACACACACACACACACACACACACACACACACACACACACACACACACACACACACACACACACACACACACACACACACACACACACACACACACACACACACACACACACACACACACACACACACACACACAACTCAAACACTGGATCGGTTTCTATGGTCAGAAATTGCAGGTAATCACCTGAGACTGGCTCTGCAGATATCGATCCAAAGCGGTCTGACACAGATTGGAGATTTTCCACTAAATGCTACATATAAGCTCAGCGTTAATTTGCTTCTAGATCAAAGAAATCACTTCAGACTAACAACCTTCTCGTTAATACTATTCAGAGAAAACACTGCTCATTATATATAATCACCACACTTCTGAGTTCTCACCAACTTCAGCTTTTCTGGGAACAGCTATAATACATGACACCTCTGATGCTATCTGCCATCATCTTCCACTCCGCGGGAATATAATGTATCGATCTGTGCGATTGTGCTGTATTATGACCAGGGGCTCTGGCAGAAACGCCACATATCAGTGGTTTATGCCGTTAGAACTTAATACTCCCATAAACCCTCAGGATCTAGACAGAACTTTAAAAACAGTCACTGAACCAGAGAGACTTTAAAGCTCCATAGAACTTGTATATCTTATCTATTATTTTTTTTTAGTTAAGTTTTTGTATTTTTATTTTATTTAATTTTTTCATCCATATAGTTTTCATTAACTTCTATTTCTGTTTTAGTTTATTTTAGCGTATCAGAATCTAAATTCTGCCTTGTACATTATACATTTTAGTACAGTATTTCTATTTAAAGTAAGACAAATATGGTTTTAATCTTAGTTTAGTTTCAGTTTACTATAAAAACCCTGATTTCTAAAAAAAAATTGTTTTAAATAAAATAATACATTTGAACTTTTTAAATAGTTTTATTTATAGAAATGTTTGATCATGTCTTCAAAAGTGAACCATTTTATAGCATGCAATGTTTTATAAAATTGTACTGATTTATTTATTTTAATTCATTCAATTAAATTAAATATATTACATTGGTTACCAAAGGTTGATTTATACCGTTTTGTTTTTTATCAGAAACCAGCATTATTTTGTTACTAATAACTTTTAGCCTAGTTAGCCATAATAACCGTGATTTCCTAAAAAAAAATATTGTTTTAAATAAAAACAACAGAAATAGTGTTCGAAATGAATATTTAAACATTAAATTATTTATTTATTAAAGTTTTTATATCTGTGGTGTCACAATAGATCATGTCTTTAAAATGAACCAGTTTTATATCAAACAATGTTTTATCAAATTGTATTTATTTATTAAATTGAATCTATTATTAGTAATTTGTTCTAAACTCTGACTTCATGATGTCAGACTGGTGTTCTGGTTTTGTTGTGTTTTCTGTCCCCATTGTTTGATTGTGTTCATTTGATTCAGGTCCCTCGTTTAGTTTAGTATTTGAAGTGTTGTCTGTTCTACGATTCCGGAGTTAAACGTCAGTAATACTGCTGCGCGTGTGTCTCTGTGTTACCCCTGGTTTGAATGAATAAAGACCATTCTTCGTTACTCTCCTTCATCTCTACGTTCCTCAACTCCCCACAGAAGCACTGTGACACACATGACTGTTTCTGACCTTGTTTTTGTTCTGTACCTTTAAGAAAAACTCAAACGTAGGTGTGTTAACTCCTGGGCAGGAGGTTTAGAGCTCTAACAGTTACAGTAAAATACATCCAACTCTTTCAATCAATGTAAATTTGATTCCTCATGATATGACCCCCTTAAGCTCTAAAGGTTAGAATAAGGCTGAATCCAATTTCTCTGTCTTACCCCTTCCCCTACCCCTTCGTCTTACCCCTAGCCCTTGTCCCTCGAAACCGAGTGGTATGCGCTAGGGGTGAAAACATACCCCTATGAAATGAGACACCACTTGGTTACTGTTACGTCATCATACATCGACGCTAGCTGGCTGCTACGTCACCAGAGGAGACAAGTGTTGATCACAAACTCTCCGTCTAAAAGTGTGTGTTTGATCTCAAACTCTCCGTCTGCAAGTGTGTGTTTGTCGATTGCGTGGGTTTTAGTGATGTTTTCTCTAGTCAGAGAAACGCGGGACTGTTGTGCAAATCAGCAATGTAACATTAGCGTGGAAAAATAGCGATTTTTAAAAACGTTTCAATCAAGAACATGGTTGCAAATATATATGTCCAGAACTGTGTAGAGCACAAAACAAGACTGTCGTAATTTTTAAATCAATTATTTAAGCCGAAAATAGTTACATTTATGGGACTCTTGATGATCTGGCCGCAGTGTGTTCTGGGTACCCCTTGGTTTCAAGTAAGCTCGCGAACAATCTTGGTTTTAAGGGCTATCTACCCCTTCCCCTTAGCCCTACCCCTCGATCAAAACCAGAATTGGGACAGCCCTTACTCTCACGTGAACGTGCAAAATTAAGGGGAAGGGGTAAGGGGAAGGGGTAAGACAGAGAATTGGGATTCACCCTAATAGTGGAAAATCTCTGCCAAATAGAGGTTAAATCAAATCTCAAAAGGGTTTCCCCATGGGTTTAGTAGAATCAGCTATATACAAGCCAGAGGAATGATTAAAACAAAAACCACACCAGGACTTTGTGAATTTTTGAAGTGCATATGACTGAATGAATGAACGCAGTCACGCTGAGCACTTCATCACATGTCGATTACACAGATATTCCTCAGGAACTCTTGAGGTCTGAAGTTAAACCGATGATTGTAGCACATAGAGCTGTATATAAAGTCTAAATTATGCTTCTCCTTAATGCATTTCAAAAACAGAGCCAAATAAAATGGTGTAACTAATGTGAATTCAGTTAACCTCAAGTCTCCTTAAGTATATATTCAAGTATCCTGATATACTCATTTTCACACATGATCAGAGCTGTAAAGTGAGGAAGAGAACTGTAGTGTATAGATCATAGGTGCATTGCTGTTTTAATATAATAACACAATACTAATAAAATATATAAATATATTTCACCCAAAATTCAACAAAAACACAAATTCTCAAGCATGAAACATTAGTACATAGCAGAAAATACACTTTAAAATAGTGGGGTTTGTTTTGTTGTGTTTTTTTTTTTTGGGGGGGGGGTAATTTTTGTGACAATATATACATACTGTACACACACACACACACACAGACGCAGGTGTATTTCATATATTCATATACACAAATATACTGTAGATATTTCTTGTATAATATATTATAATTTGCCACTGACATCCATCTGTTCACCAAATTTGCAACAAAATATTAAAAAAGATTATTATTATTTTTTTTATATTACATTTAAAAAAATAAAACAATGTTTGCATGCCCGTCCATAATGTGAAGGATTTCAAGGTGAAACAGGCTATGAAATGAGTCAAATTATAATAAAATTATATAAACAAAGACAGTTACACTTTATTTAAAGGATTTCATGTTGCTATGTATATGTATTTATACTATGTATATAATATTTATAAACAACGTGCACATACTACAGGGTTTGGGTTTGGTTTAGGGTTAATTGCATAATCACTACAGTACAGTACACTAGAGTTATTACTACAGTATGTACATGCAACGTGTAAGAAGGACACAGTAAAATGATTATATTTTGATTAAAGATTAGAAAAATGAAAAAGATTTTTCTTTGATTTACACTTACATTCGTTCATTCTAAATCTTTGATATACATGAACAAGAATGCGTATTGAAGTCGTAAAAATTACATCTAGATCTCTATAGCTTTTGGATCAGAGATTGTGTGTTATGGTTATTGATGAGACGGTCTTGTTGCTGATCTGTTTCCTATCCACCCACCCAGATAGAATGACGGATCGCAATCAAATCTGAATTACTGTTGCCACATGATCCGATGGCGACGCGCACACACACACAGACAGACAGACAGACAGACAGACAGACAGACAGACAGACAGACAGACAGACAGACAGACAGACAGACAGACAGACAGACAGACAGACAGACAGACACACACACACACACACACACACACACACACACACACACACACACACAGACACACACACACACACACACACAGACACACACACACAGACACACACACACACACACACATACAGAGCTCATGTTTTGCAGTTTTACTCTCTCTCCAGAAACGACCTGCACGGTGACAGTCATTCCTCTGCCTGCCAATTCCCCTGGTGTTTCATGAAGCCTCTCAATGCCCCCGTGTCACTCTTAATTAGTTCAGAAGAATCCTCGTACAGAAGCAGCCAGCAGACTATCAGCCTGGACTTCTAATAGTTCTCCGTTTCCAAAGCCTGCGGCTCACAGAACTCATTTGAACAGGTTTGTAAAGGCTATTTCTCAGCTGACAGCACATGTTATTTTCTGGACCAGAGAGCACAATCACATGTGAACGTGTGGAAGGGTGGGCAAACGGGGAGTTTGGGATAGGAAATGTAAAATTAACTCAAAAACAGATACAGAACTACAGTATTCCTCACTTTCTGCCACAAATTATATTTCACTTAACAGGCAACATACAGTAAACATCCCATGCAACCCACCTGAGCGTAATCCAACTTATACTAAAAATGAACCATAAAAAAACATTGAAACTAGGTAAACTAAAACTAATAAATAAAAATGAATAACAACTATAAAGACAAATTAAAATGTCAAAACACTAATACTAAAACTTTAACTGAAATGAAAGTGAAAACAGAAAATATCAAATCTGATCCCAAATATTAACAAAAAACATAATAATATTTACAAAATTTACATTTTACGGTATTGAAAATACTGCAGGCGAGCGTAGAATATTTGCGCATTTATTTCCCTCTCATCTGCCAGAAGAATCTCATGCAGCGGAGGAAATGTCAGCGGGAGAGAGAAATAAGGCTAATGCGAGGTAGTAGATATCCCAAGACATTCATTTGTTTCTTTTAACATTATCTCTTAAACCGTAAGATCAGTCTTTCAGTCTATGCTGCTTTTGGTCGATGCGTGAATAACGCTTCTCTAAACATATTAGTAGAGTGCGTTGCATCCAGTAAGCATAATAAACTTTGTGCTTTGTTACTTCTGACAAGAAACAAAGTATATCAGCTTTCCATTATACATTATACATTTTTGTCATTAAACGCAAACAGTAAATGCCGTTTTGGAGCTTATTAATGTGGCGTGATCGCTGTATTTGCCTACAGTATTTAAAGCAGCGCGAATTGTCTCTTCTGGTTTATTACAGGTTTTGGCGCAAAATAAACAGGAATGTTTATCAGAGGGTGTGTTGAAAGATGCAGTACATCTTACCTCTAATAATACATATATGTATCTCATGTTATGGTCAAACTAGTGTTTCAGTCACGTCTTCCATTTACCTCAGGGGAGTTGTCCAAAGTAGTTTGTTAATTAGCTAGAGAAAAAAAAATTGGAGTCTATTTACTTAACATGTTAATTATTTATTAATGTCACAAGGCATTATGATTTTATGGAAAGACCCATTTAAATAGGTCATTCAGCATTTTTATTTGAGTGTGAATATTAATAATTTAGTAGTTAAATATAGTAAATAAAACACGTGTATATTAAGTGTGGGGTATTATATTCATAATTGTAAGTATAATATTACATTAATGAACAAAATGAGAAGGCTCCCTTCCTGTTTAGGCTAGTTTATGGCATTTATATTTTTTCCTCCATTTTTTTTCCACAGAGATTTTCTTACCTCAATTTTTTAAATGTACATAAATATTTATAAATTAATATCAAATCACACGGTGTGATACCTCATACTGTGAAATTATGATGTTTTGTGGTTATAAAACCGTAGTGCGTTAAATCTGCATAACTGATAAACCCATGTATCTGGAAGCAGTAGAACTTTTGTTTGAACTGAACACGTCGTGCACATATGTGTAACAAATTCATGCTTTTTATTTGAAACACAAACATTGTGTGACACAGCTGTCTGAGGGCAACCAAGTTAACTTTGTGTGAGCTGCTCACGGCATGCACAGGTCTTTTTTTCAGCTGAATGTTTTCTTGGCAGCTGTAGTGGATTTAATACTTAAAAAAAAAAAAAAAACAACAACACTGGCACCTTGACAACATCTAGTCACCATAAACAGGTGTGTGAGATTAACTGCAATCTTTCATTTGAATAAATTAAAACCGGCAACTTATTTCTTGCTCAATTAAATCAAATTTCAGAGCAAAAAGTCTGACATGATGTGGAAATAATGTTCATAATAGATTTGCATCAGAGTGGAAAAGCTCTCTAAACTGTTTGTGAATATTTGTCGGAAGAAATTAACTTCACATGAAAGTTCAACCACCACTTAAAACTTTTGAATCAACATGAAATTGCATTCATGACCCATTTAACATCAACTTGCTTTTTTTAGTGGAAGATGTTATAATACAAGTAAAAATATATATTAAACAAATCAGATATATACTTTTATGTTGCTGTTCAAAACCCCCTTATGATGGACACAAAATCAAGGACCGTGACGTCGCCCGGCATGGCGCAGCCGGGGCCCCACCCTGGAGCCAGGCCCGGGGTTGGGGCTCGTATGCGAGCGCCTGGTGGCCGGGCCTCTCCCCACGGGGTCCGGCCGGGCTCAGCCCGAAGGAGCGACGTGGGGCCGCCTTCCCGTGGGCTCACCACCTGCAGGAGGGACCATAAGGGGCCGGTGCTTAGAAGATCGGGCGGCAGTCGAAGGCGGGGGGCTTTATAGGCTCTGAGCTTTGGGTCATGACCGAAAGGACAAGATCCCGGATACAGGTGGCCGAAATGAGCTTTCTCCGTAGGGTGGCTGGGCGCTCCCTTAGAGATAGGGTGAGGAGCTCAGAGTAGAGCCACTGCTCCTCCACGTCGAGAGGGGTCAGCTGAGGTGGCTCGGGCATCTGTTCCGGATGCCTCCTGGACGCCTTCAGACTATGTCTCCCGGCTGGCCTGGGAACGCCTCGGTGTCCCCCCGGAAGAGCTGGAGGAAGTGTCTAGGGAGAGGGAAGTCTGGGCATCTCTGCTTAGACTGGTGCCCCCACGACCCGGCCCCGGATAAGCGGAAGAAGATGAATGAATGAATGTTGCTGTTATTTGAACATTAACTGATTGATTGGAGTGGTGTGGATAACTTGTGGATTATTGTGCTGTTTTTATCAGCTGTTTGGACTCTCATTCTGACGGCACCCATTCACTGCAGAGCATCCATTGGTGAGCAAGTGATGGAATGCTACATTTCTCCAAATCTGATGAAGAAACAACCTCATCTGCATCTTGGATGGCCTTGGGGTGAGAAAATATTTTAATTTGAACTATTCCTTTAACTGTGAACTGTCAGTCGAGTAACCAAACATTACATTGACTCATTCATCTTCAGTGATTTAATCTCATCGAGTATCAATGCGTCTTCAGAAGTTAGCTGTAGACAGCAGTGGATGCTCTCTAGGGTTATGCACAGGCTCACAGCAGCGATTAGCAGATGACACTCCTGTTCAGGTGTGTTATCAGAGAGATGGACGTGAGGCTGACATCCATCTGTTCACCCAATCACACAGCATGAAGTTAAACGGCAATTAATCAAGCAGGATTAGCCACACATATGCCAATGTGCCAACTACCTAACGCAACACACTCAACAGACGCTATCTAAATGCTGACCGCTCAGGTAAAGGTCAGAGATATTGCTGTCGGTCTATGCACATTTACCCCCTGTCAAATATGAGCACACACTCTAAAGAAACAACTTGAATGTGTTATTCATCAAATCGTACGTGGTTGTCACAAAATGTGTGAAAGAGGAAATGTGTGAAAACCCTACAGTGAATTTATTGGACTTTGATCACAGAATTCTCAACCCGAAGATTTAGAGATTAGATTAGAACGGGAAAAACACATTTTAACAATTTGGTAATTTTCTACAGAAGTGACAAGTGATAACATCTTATATGTAAATGTATGTAAATTAAAACATATCCTAAAATCTCTGGCTCCTTGCCAGATGCAAACATCGCAAGCAATGGGACATTTTGACAATTGTCTCTATTTCTGCAGTTATACTGAATACACACACACACACACACACACACACACACACACACACACACACACACACACACACACACACACACACACACACACACACATGTTGGTTTTTATGGTTTACGGGGACTTTCCATAGGCGTAATGGTTTTTATACTGTACAAACCGTATGTGCTATTGCCCTACACCTACCCTACACCTAAACTTAGCCCTCACAGGAGACGGTGCATTTCTATTTTCCCTCAAAAAAACTCACTCTGTATGATTTATAAGCATTTTAAATTATGGGGACACTGAAAATGTCCTCATAAATCACCTTCTCCTTGTAATACCTATGTCATACCCATGTCATTATACAAATTTGTGTCCTCATAAACCACATAAACATGCCCACACACACACACACACACACACACACACACACACACACACACACACACACACACACACACACACACACACACACACACACACACACACACACACACACACACACACACACACACACACACACACACACACACACACACACACACACACACACACACACACACACAGTTAAAAGTAAAAAAAAAAAAATGTATCAGTTTTCACCAAAACATTAATCAGCACAACTGTTCTCAACATTGATAATATGAAATGTTAAAGGATCATGTGACACTGAAGACTTGTGTAACAATGATGCAAATTCAGCTTTGCATCACAGAAATAAATTATATTAAAAACACACATATATATATATATATATATATATATTACTTTTATTATTATTATGAACTGTATTTTTTCCCTCACAATATTTCTGTTTTATGGTATTTTTGATTAAATAAATGCAGTCTTGGGGAGCACAGGAAACTTTCAAAACCATTTAAAAATCTTACTGACCACAAATATATGAATGTTGTATATGATCATGCAACTGAATTGGCAATACAAATATTTTCAAAATCTGCTCTAAAATATGAGGGCATGTCTGAATGTTCATGACTCTTCTGAGCGACACAATATCCAAAGGAAATCCCTTCAGCGCTGTGATATTTATGACAGCTGTCGAACTGCTGAATGCTGTCAGACAGAGTTATTTAACACAGACAGCGTCTTTAATGCTGTTAAAGGCCTGCCATCCTGCCATGATCAGCATCACTGCTCCAATGGCTTAGTGTCATTTTTCCTGTTCAATAAACATTCATTTGGCTAATTGACTGCAAGAAAAAAATCAATGTGTTTTAATAAGTGATGTGGAAACTGTGTGTGTGTGTGTGTGTGTGTGTGTGTGTGTGTGTGTGTGTGTGTGTGTGTGTGTGTGTGTGTGTGTGTGTGTGTGTGTGTGGTGTGTGTGTGTGTGTGTGTGTTTATGTGTTTATGAGGACACAAATTTGTATAATGACATGGGTATGACATAGGTATTACAAGGAGAAGGTGATTTATGAGGACATTTTCAGTGTCCCCATAATTTAAAACGCTTATAAATCATACAGAGTGAGTTTTTTTGAGGGAAAATAGAAATGCACCGTCTCCTGTGAGGGCTAAGTTTAGGTGTAGGGTAGGTGTAGGGCAATAGCACATACGGTTTGTACAGTATAAAAACCATTACGCCTATGGAAAGTCCCCGTAAACCATAAAAACCAACATGTGTGTGTGTGTGTGTGTGTGTGTGTGTGTGTGTGTGTGTGTGTGTGTGTGTGTGTGTGTGTGTGTGTGTGTGTGTGTGTGTGTGTGTGTGTGTGTGTGTGTGTGTGTGTGTGTGTGAGAGAGAACAGAGTTATATGGAAACGTTCAATTTAATAATGATTTCCTGTGCGCTGCAAACACTTTTCAGTTTTTAAACCTCGCTTCTTGAAAGCTTCAGTTATTTCTGGATGCCTTTGACAGCTTTTCAAGTGATTTGGTTGTGTTTTAATGAGAAAACTATGGAAACATTCAAAAGCATTCAATGTTTCACTGCGAAGTGGGCAAACAATTCATAGATTCTTGAAATAAAATGTAATTGTTTATAAACTTTTATCAAAATCGAATAACCTGCTATGCTGCTGCAACGACTTTCAGCTGACATCAACGTTCAAACCCTGCAAACACCTGGTGCCAGTCGGGCATGCAACACACCTTCATGATCTAATAAATTAACTATATTAACTAGAAGTTTCACTTGGAAATCAATCCAGAAATATTATTTGCACATACTATACAAACACAGTGAAATATTTGTAATGAGTATTTGATAATGAGTAATAAATAACATATATGTATTCAATTATATATGTTAATAAATGAGACCCTAAATAATAATTAATAAAATAATAATTAACAATAAATGCAGCCTTCTTGTAAAGTGTTACCAATATATGTGTTTTTATGCATTATAATATATACACACACTGTGCATATCTACTTCCATATTGTACATCGCAAAAATGGCCACTGAGAGACATTTTAGTGGTGCACTGTAGCATATTTCTAGTGACTTCCATTCATACAAGCAGAGCCAATCGCTTTTCAAATGAATATGTTGTTTGTATGACTGCAGCTGACCTCATCCTCGGCTTATTGTTTGCTGTTGTGACTCTACCTTGAGCTAAGCTTCTATTCCTCTTCTGTATGGTGTCTTCTCTCTGCTGCATTAGTTTTAGCACGTTAAGTCATGGCAGCAGAAGCGATTTTTCCTTGCACACAGATTTCTCATGATTAATAGCACAGCGCGTGGCACACTAAGGACTTGGGCGGTCACTCTCTCGACCGGCAGGAATATCATCTACTGAGAAGCTGTCGGGGAGGATGAATTATGTACCAGTGCTTATGGTGGCAGGTTTGCCTTCATGTATGATGATGATATTAGCAGGGCAAATCATGTAACTAAAGCTTATCTAATCTGAGGTAATACGAATTCCACTCTGAACAGCATGATCTTACACGGCAGGAGAAACAGCATGATTGAGGTGTGTGTGTGTGTCCAGAACAGATATGATACATTACAAATAAGAAGCAACAGCCTTAGCTAGCATATTTCATAAAGTGGATTTTCTTTTTATAGGACCTAAAAAGGAGAATATTATTTCCTAGGTCCCCAAAATTACAAATATGGCATTAAATATGGACAATAGATAGTAGATGAAATCGTTTTATGAATAAAACACCACCAAACACTTAGTCTTTGATTCATAAAAGCTTGAAGAACAAATTAAAAACAAAGCTGGCCTTCAAGGAATTAAAGACACTAAAGTGAGACAAAAACATTGAGATGTCACATAAAGATCCAGTTTAGGTACGGAGTCTGGGATAGAGTAATTAAAATTACTGCGCGGGAGGAGCAAGTTGCTTGTGTTATTTCAGGCAAACTTAAATCTTCATAACATCATTCATAACAGAAAAATAGTAGAATATTTCACGCTCCAGTGAGAATTTGCTTACACCCACGAGAGGATTACAATAACAGAAGTGCGGTTACTAAGAACTTTGCCACGTTTCAGATAATGTTGTAATATTACTGTGCATATCAATGTATTTCACCCACTGATCCGCTTGAAATGTGCACTTTCACGCGGTGGCAGCATGCAGAGCCAACCTCAAACAAATCATTTGCAATTACAAAAAAACAGCACTGTATGGGGACATCTACATGACTGTGAATAATGTACATTTTTGCAAATAGCCATTACATTCTTCTACAGAAACTAACTCACTTCAATTAGTACAATAAATTTGACCTTGAGAAAATCCAAATAAGCCAAGCTTAAATCAATTTAACATGCATTTCCATTATATGAGAAACACATTGGGCTTCTAACTGGAGATCAGGACAAACAATTGTCCATTACAGAAGTGCACTTACTGCAAACTTTTGCCATGCTTCAGAAAATTGTTATAATTACTGTGCATATCAATGTATTTGACACACTGATCCACTTGAAACGTGCATTTAATGTACATGCTGTGGTAACCTGCAAAAGCAACCTCAAAAAATATCTACAATTACCTCCATGACTGTTATCAAATGTAATTTTTGGCTAACAACCATCATGTTGTTTTACAGAGGCTTCAAATTCATCAATACAAAGTAAACTTGACTTTAAAAAAAATCTAAATAACCCAAGCTTAGATCAATTTGACTAAATAAATAAATAAACAAATAATTCACAATGACAAAAAAACAACCCTGTATGGGAAAAAAAATGCATCTCTATGTGTTAATAATGTCAATTTTAGCTCATTTGCTTCAATTACATCAAAATCAAATAAAATTAACTTCAAACAAATCTAAATATCCCAAGCGTAAGCCAATTTAGCAGGCATTACAATTATATGAGAAACACACGGGGTTCCCGAATGGAGATCGGGTCACACAGTGAACTTAAAACCCAATAAAATGATCTGCCAGTGATTTATGCGAGGCCCGTAATTTGATTCCACAGATATGTGGAGTGATTATCTTAACCAGTCACCTTTGGAAGGCATTGATTTCCTGAAGAGCTGTGAGCACATTGCCCGCCGTTCATGCAGCACTTTATTGACTCTTTATGATTCTGCCAGAGTCTCTGCATTGGAAATGTCAAAGTGCACGTATTGGTTTTTGGGGTGATACCATTCTCAAATGCTGGAGGGTAGATCATATCAGCCTTGATATCTTTATGCTAGTATAAACTAGAGAGGTAATAGTCGCTGCAATGAAAATCCACACAAATTGATTTTTGAAACATTAGCCAAAGCACATTCTTGATAATAGAAGCATATTTTACAGGCGGTGGGATTTTATCAACTTCTACTGTGTTCATTTTACAAATATTTCAGCCGATACAACATTGACTCTTTGTAATGATATTAATTCAGGGCTAGTCATTTCTTCATCACAAACCAATTATGAAGTCCTTTCACTTGGTGTGGTTGCCAATCAGACAATAGTTCAATAAATACAGAGTTAAGGCCATGTTTTGTTATTCGTGACAATGAGAACTGCTCATTCTTTTCAATAAGATGCCTTTTTTCTTATCAAATGATTCATGTCATTGCTTTCTTGAGTAATGTGATGGGTTGGGGGGGTCTGTGTTAATAGCACGCCATCTATCCCACAGTTCTAGTGTTAAATAAGAATATAAATAAGCTTGTTAGTGTAGGAAATAATTGGTATATCCATAATTGTCTCTCTTGGCTAGCGCAATGCGTAGCAGTCACAGTGAGAAGCTAATGTGACTAAAGAGCAATGTGGTAATGAGCTTTTATCATGAACCACTGTGAAAGGAAATCAAACACTAGAGTTTTAGCATTCAAAAGACAACTGAACAACTTGTTTGCATAGATATTATACTTCTGGGGCTTCAAAAACACATTTGCCTCTATTTTAAATAATTAATTCATCCACAGATGAATACTGTGTCATTGTTTACACGACCATGTTGTTCCAAACTTATATGCAATAATTTTTTCAGTGGAAGAACAGCATAACGGTTTGGAACGACATGAAGGTGAGTAAATAATGACTGGATTTTCCTTCATGTCTAACTATTCAGACTCGTGCAAGTCCTGCTCACTCAAGCTTCAGATATTTCAGTGATGCTTCCTGATCTGCACACCATCTGAACAATATTGCCACCCACCTGATCGCCTCTGACCCATTTGTCTGTATCCTACAGTGCACCTGAAGCTAATATCCATCAGTCTGAGAGTATGTGAAACCCTGGTTTTGGCTTCTTTAGGTTAGGCTTTTAATGTGAAATGTTCTGGAGGTTGTCGCCTACTGGGTCAGGTGAAAGGGTAACCAGCAGGTGATGTTATTATCTATAGCCCACAGCAATATTCTGCCACCTATAGCTCACATGCACATAAACAAACATCCACAGTGCCGCGCCACATCCTCTTTGTAATGCCAACAGGAATGCATAACTAGCCAATGACCAAGCTGTAAAGAAAAGTTATACTCAAATTCTTTGGAGCAAACTTTTTTCTGTTTGTGTTTTTTCAGTTTAACATGTTAATTTAGTGCAATTATTTAGTGCAAAAAATTTGATAATTAAAAAAATACCAACAACAACCCCCCCCTGACCAGTACGTACATAAAATATACATAATATAATTCAATAAGCGAACTGACTGTCACTAATGCCAATTCCTATCAGAAGCCAAAGGAGAGCTAAGATACACTTTCTGTATTCAATATGAAAATAAATTACTTGCTATGACATTGAGAATACCAGTGCATTTAGCTTTAGATTTTGTAAATTTTACTTACCCTTTCTGCCGATTGTGCGGTTCCAAAGAAGATAGGTATAAAAGCTAACCAAATGATGCAGGTAGTGTACATAGTAAATCCAATTGGCTTGGCCTCGTTGAAGGTCTCTGGCACGCCACGGGTCTTGATGGCGTAAACAGTGCATGTTACCATCAAAAGGATGCTGTAGCCCAGCGAACAGATGAGTGACAGGTCTGAGATGTCACACTTGAGAACCCCACGAGCCTTCTCTGGGTCGGATGTACGTTGCTCGCCATAGTCCACCACTGTGTGCGGCGGATCGACGGCAAACCACACGAACACACCGAGCAGCTGCACCGAGATCAGGCTGAAGGTAATGACCAGCTGGGAAGCAGGGCTGATGAAGCGTGGTGCGGCCACTGACTTCTTGCCTTGCTCAAAGATGCGGTGGATACGGTTGGTCTTTGTTAGGAGAGCAGCATAGCTGAAGCACATGCCCAAACCCAAGAACACCCTTCGGAAAGAGCAGATGGCCAAACTTGGCGTGGCGATCATCAAGAAGGTGATGGCGTAGCACAAAAAAATCCCAGTCAGAAGCACGTAGCTCATCTCTCGGCCGGATGCCCGGACAATTGGTGTGTCGTTGTAGCGGACGAAAGTGACCACCACAAAACTTGTAGCCAGGATTCCAAGAACTGCAACAAACACTGGTATGGCTGCCCAAGCAGAGTGCCATTCGAGTTTGAATGATTGGAATGGAGTTGCAACCGGTGCGATTACGGTCTGGGCGCTGCTCGTACGGACACAACTCACAACTAAATTCACTGACTTGGAAGTGGTAGCCTTCGCATCGCTCACAATGCCAGCAGCAAGGTACACCCTTCACGATCTTCTTCCTTTCACCCATCTTGGCAAGGCACACTACACACTGAGACTGGAAGCCTGGGGTCCCCTCTTCGCCAGTGCATGGCATCCACCTGCAAAGGATAACAAAAGTCCTGTCAAATACGGAGACCAGGGGTGTATGGTTATATTATCAGGGCCAACTGGGACCCATGTCAATATCACACAGTGATTGTTCACTTAGACCAGTGGAGAACTGGTCCCCCAACTGAGCATGGTTTCTCCCAAGGTTTTTTTTTTTTTTACTTCCTTTTGTCACCTGATGGAGTTTGGGTTCCTTGCCACCATCGCCTTTGGGGTTTATGTACTGTGTAGTTATAGGAACTCCCAGGGTGGCCTGCCGAGAACTTAATTTTCCCCTAGGACCATTTTCCCGGTTGCATTCGCACCCCCACCAGGAACTTTGAAGTAATGTAAGCTAAGTGACAATGACATAATTTAACAACTGGGGGATGGAGAAGCCTGGACTTCCGCATCTATCTATTTTCCATGTTTGCAGAGTTAAGGTCATTGCACACCGAGTCCGAAATTTTCGCATGCTTTTTTCCGTTTTTTTCGTATTCCCCATCCTTTCCTATAAAAATGCATGCTACGGATGTGAAAACGCTGGACGAAAGTTTTGGAGGAGGTGTGCAAATGTGACTGACAGAACATGAGGTCGTATTTATTTTTTCAAATGCAAAAATTTCGGACTCAGTGTGCAACAACCTTTAGTTTGTGGAGTAAGTATATGTAAACTATTTACATGGTGGTGTCAACACGCCAAGAAGTGTGTACTTGGTGGATTGTAGACTCAGAAGTAAATGCCCACTGCTATGATTGGCTAACAGTTGTGTATGTTTGACAGCGTACAATGCTCATAGGAGACGCTGCTGTGATTTAGGTAAAAACCAAAACCGTATAATTAGTATGTATCAAACGATCTGTAATAACAGACAAAGCAATAGTGACTACGTAATGAAAACAGTTACTCACACTTGTGTGGTGCGACGTGACTGTCAGATCCAATATAGGCAGCACAGCATCGTCTTTTAATTTCAATATTTCTGAAAATTCTGCGTTGAATTGTGCCTTGTTTGTAAATGAATCCGCGGTAAAAAATTAAGTGAACAAAGGGCCAAGTTCTTACTGACGTGGTCTGGATATTCATTAAAATAACGTTAAATAATCTCAAAGACAGTGTTTCCACAACTTGGCACTGCACAGCATCTTGTTGTATTTTGAAGCATCTTTATCATTTGGTTTCTGCGTAGACCTGCATTTGCCTCTCTCTCTCGTTTTCTCTTTATTAACACTACATGTGCAAATAGTAGAAGCAGACATTGATATTCTTTTGAGTATTTTTGAGGTTCAGATGCTGTCAGAATCATTTCTAACAATTTACACATAGGTTAGGGACTTAAACTAATCTGCAGAACCATTCTGGCATAATTTGTGCTACATACATCAAATGCCTGAAACTGTGTGACTTGTCAAGGAGAGATGTACATTTAATGATTTAGCAGACGGTTTTATCCAATGATGTACATTTACTTTTCTAAACGACTTGTGATTTTCACCAGTGAAATAGGGAACAACGTTTTAGAGATTCAGGAGTAAGCTCTCTTTATTTGCAACCACACATAACACCCTAGCAACCACTTAGCAACATGCTAAAAAGGTCGCCTGTCCGCCAGCGTATGGCGTCCACTTGCAAAGCATTACGAAAAAAGCCCTGTCAGAGATGAAGACCAGAGGCATACTGCTATATTAGAAACTGTGCATTCAAAGTAAGTCTCATTACCCACATAGATGTAGGTTGTGTCCTATTTGCAGAAGAAATCACTTTATTACCCCTTAGCGCCTGAAAGCTGCTGAAAATAAGAAGCCAACGCTGCTCTTTTAAGTGCAGCTTCAGTTTGGCTCCCGGGTGCAACTTTGATGATGGATATATTTTGGGACAAACTTGTGCCAGAGGCATTTGAGGTGAAATAAATAACATGACAAACCCGAGTTTAAGAAGTGACTGCAATGTATTATGCAAGAAGTTTAATTGCACATAAAAAAATATTTTGCCAGACCAATCCACGGTACAAATAAGCACAGCTCTATCTATATCTTGTGCTTATGCTCTATGGTTCTCACTGTCGCCTGCTGCAAAGAGATGGCCGTGAATGAATTATTCATGCTTGAGACAAATTATGCCTGGCAAAAACAGATTGGCTTTAATTAGAGAAGCAAAAAAAGAAAGGACATATTAAAATGAACAAGACAAAATGTGCAAATGAACAGAAGTTTAATTTGACTTATCACATAAAAGGGTAAGAAGGGTATTTAAGAATAATTGAAAGACCAAATCCCTTCATTTGATTCTTCCCATTCAGTCTGAAACAAAAGCCACACTGACCATTCACAATTAAGCTGTTTAATTTGGTTTTACTCATCATGAAGACACAGTAATGGGGAGTGAGAAGGGTTTTCAGGTTCAAACGCTGGTAGAATCAACGCTAACCATTTATGTACATCAGTATCTATTATGTATAGTTAGGGTTAGCGATTGTAAATAATCCCAGAATACCCTAGTGATCCCCTAGCAAAATGCTAAACATAGCCCAGAATACCCTAGTGATCCCCTAGCAAAATGCTAAACATAACCCAGAATACCCTAGTGATCCCCTAGCAAAATGCTAAAATAAAAAAAAACACCTGGAACAATCCAGCAACCATATAGCAACTGCATAACAATGTGCTGCCTTAGCAAACCACATTGCAACATGCTAAAACTGCCCAATTAATCCTAGCAACCAGCTAGAAACTGCATAGCAATATGCTAAATGCCTAGAATAACCTTATAACCACATCGTACTATTATAAAAACACCCAGACCACTGTAGTAACCACCTTGCACCACATTAAATATCACCCAGAATACCCTAGTAACACCCTAGCAACATGCTAAAAATACACAGAACACCCTAGCAATGCAGTACATGATAAAACTATCCAGAGAATTTTAGCAACCACTTAACAGCTGCAACATGCTAAAATGCTCAGAACACTCTAGCAAATACATAGCAATATTCTAAAAACACCAAGATCACCCTAAAAACCTGCTAAAACACCTAGAACAACCCTAGTTACTACCTAGCAACATGCTAAAAAATCACCCAGAACACCCCAAAACATCACCTAGCAACCACCTAGCACAAAACACCTAAAACTGCCCAGAGAATCTTAGCAACCACTTAGAAACTCCAGTCCACAGCAACATGTCAAAATGCCCAGAACACCCTAGTAACTACATAGCAACACACTAAAAAGAAAACATCCAGACCACTCTCGCAAGCCCCCAGCAACATGCTTAAAACACCCAGAACAAACATCCAGTAACTGCATAACAATATAACACCTTAGCAACCACACTGCAACATATTAAAAAAGGCCCAGGACAGCCTAGCAACCGGGCTGCAACATGCTTTAGGCAATCATAACATCTAGAAATGACAAAGACATCACTCGTATCTGCTTTGCAAAATTGCATTTAATTTTACACACCCTCAATCTTTTACATCTGAGTGGAAAGAATATAACTGCTTCTGCAATTTACATATTGAATGTTTTATTAGTAGTTTCAGTAAGTAAACAGAGCCCTTTAAAATGACCTGCATGCATCTTTCAGTAAACAGCAAAATTGCAAAACAGTGTGTATTGATTGTGAAAAGGATTTTCCATAAAAAAAAAACGTTAACCTTATTCGGAGCCGCAAACCTTTCAGGCTAACAAAGTATTTTTTCCGGAGTGAGTTGCATGTAAATCACCAGCACTCCGTAACACATCCAGCGCTGATCTGTTTAAGTGCTTAAGGGGAGGGTTTGATACCTGAGTTAAGAAGCGAGATTTAAAGAACTACAAGGGGCTGGATCACAGATCTGCTAAGCGACCACTTCCCCTCCCACTCACCTGCGCAGACACAAAGCCCAGAGGAGCTGCGATTCTCCATCACGTATCAGAAAACTGCAGCTTCATTCTCCACACTGCTGAGAGAGCTTTTGGCCATGAAAACACGACTTGTTTCTGGCTCCATTAATTTTGTTTCGCAGCCAGGCATAAAACATTACAAGCTTATCTTCCATCCCGTTGACTAATGAAGCCCCGAGAGTATTCATGTCACATGCATCATCAGCAAAGATAAGATTTCCTACAAACATTTATGCTTGACTGTATCTGATTCGAGCATGCATACTTTGTTATACTCTGGATGGATGCTTGAATGCATGGATGGATTTCGTCATGAAGACCAGAAAATGCTTTCCACTCACATTAAGATGCAGTTTGTTTGTCCACTGGCCGATCACTTTGTACTCAGCTGTCGATTTGTTGGTGATCTGATACTGGAAGATGTCGTATCGCCCTGGCGCATCTCCGTTCTGATTGAAGACCACCGGAGTGCCTGCACTTCCTGCAAAACAGGATATGACAGCTTTTTAAATGATCAGTCTTATATTTTAGTCAGTAAAATAGCAACAAAATTGTCATTGTTACACATTTGTCTTCACATTCAAATAGAAGGAGGGAGCCAATCCGTATCTAGAGATTAAGATGATGAAAAATTCAAAGTTGTAATTTCCAACAGGTGAATTAAAAAGACAAGGTGTCTGGTATCTATCTACACATGAGAATTTCTCACAGCTCCTCACAAACAGCTACGGTGCAGGATAGCGTTCAGCATCAGGTGTCACATAGGTGTAAATAATACATGCAGCTTCTTGCTGTACACCCAAAGATCACAACAACCTTGTGAGAAAGTAAGAAGATGGAAAGATAATACAATTAAATCAACTTCCAATGAGGTGAGCATCTTAAAAATGCCTCCACACCTCTCCATCCTTCTACCTTTACCAATGATAGTGTTTTGGTTGCCTGGCTCAAACTTGAATTTGGACCTGCATTCGGAAAACCACGTTCTGATCAAATTTATGAACTAAAACTGACAACTGAACTCAGATTCACAGATTCACAAAAATACCATAATAACTACCATAAACACCCAGAACACCCTAGTAACTATCTTACATAACTGCAAAATCCACCCTAGCAACCACATTGCAACATGCTACAACTGCCCCAAAAGCCTTGCAACCACCTAGCAACCGCATAATATGCTAAAAATGCACAATGTGTCTTGAAAACCAATTTCAGATCAACTTAACGAACCAAAACTGTCAAATGAACAGATTCACATTAAAAATTTGAGTGCAAAAACACCTTTACTGAAAACCCCTGAGGCCTTCATCTCTGATGAAAGTTTCATGAGTGCAATAACCAACTTTGCACATTTAAAATTTAGGGAAGTTATTGAATATATAGAATAGAGTTGAAAAGTCTGAAATTTCCCTAACTTAACACAAATAGTTTCATTTTTAAAACCTGATGATCCTTTATCCAGCATAAATCGATTATGATTCAAAGCGCATCTTGTGTACATTTTTCACAATCCAAAAATGTATATATTTATATCTGTGTTACATTTTATCTGTTTAATATTGTAGAAACAGTTGCTGCATGGCCAGGTTGGCTGGAGAATGTTCTGTGTTAATTTTATTTTATTTCCAGGTTAGAATGTTAAATATTTTAAACCCCAGATTGACAGTTTGGACTCCTGGCCCCACTGTAATTGTTTCTTCTAAAGTTTCATTATTTATTTATTTTTAAATCTTGCTGTATTGTGCTTCAAAGCATCTGGACTCAAGGAGTAAACTCATAGGCTCCCATGGAGAGACTCAAAGTAACTCATGGAGATCTGGGATGACCGTTTGCTTCTGAAAACCACGCCGAAAACAGGACTGTCCCTGTTGTTGCACATAATGGATAGCAGCACAGTTCATTCTAAAGAGTATTGCAGCATTACAATACACTTTTTAAATCACATCTTACCAAATAAAGCTGGAATTCGGCAACATGATCTTGCATCATATTGCTAACAGCTGTAGATACAGTTATTAATAACAATTATTTGTCAGCAAAATCCCTGGAATCAAATCACTACAGTTCAGGTGAACCGATCAAATCTCACAACCTAATAGCATGCTTGGATCAGCTTAATGAGTTTCATTTAAAGGCTCAATGAAGAACAGAAATGTCAGCACCTAACATTTAGTTCTCTCAAAATTGAAAATTATTTGATTTACTCTCCTTCAAGTTGTTTTGAATTTCGGGGTGAATTATCCCTTTAAATTAATTCACAGGAAGCATTTCAAAAAGTGAAGTTTTAACATTTTTACACACCCTTAATCTTTGGAAAGGGTCTCATTAGTAGTTTCAGAAATTGATAAGGACACTTTGTCCTGGCTTCAAAAAAAACATGCAAGGACATGTAGGTTTTAGATGAGACAGCAAATATCCTGTGACAAAGCAATTCAAGAACATATTTGTTTCTTATTCTCATTCTTGGAAACATGAATTACAATTTGAGCTTGATATCTGAGGTGAGAGAAAAATGTAATCCCATCAATAAATCAATTTTCTTATGAGACTGATCACATATGAGCCTACAACTACAATCTTTAAAAACCTCAAACCATTTAACTAGGTGACTCTACATTGCAAACCTGATAAACAACCTAGAATGCTGTAAATATACACTGAACTGATAACTGCAAAACAGACTTGATGTTTCTTTGAAACCACACAAACCTGTGCTTTAGGATCTGCATGGGAGAGAAAATAACATGGTGATTTAATTGCTTAAGAAAAGTGTTTAAGTAGGCTTAAACAGATAAATGGCTCAGGAACTCTGTCCCGGGGGGCCTGAAACACTACGAACAAAGTACATCTCACAACTCAAACATATAACAGATTAAAAATGAACACTAGGCTAATCTAAAAGTCTAATGTCTTCATGCCAGTGTTAATTTCGTCGACGAAGATGAAAAATATTCGTCAACTAACCTTTTTTTCTGTGACTAAGATGAGATGTTTATGAGCTAAAACTAATATCTGATGATAAAAACTATGACGAAATTTATGCCGCGTCTTCATTAACAAGACGAGACGGGACTAAAATGTTATTTGAGGACTACCGGACATTCAAAATACATCCTATAGGATAAGTTAACTGTCTTGTCTTTCAAAATGTGCGTCCCTGTCATTTGATTACATTTGGATGAGGGGCCAGGGTGTTATATCTAGTCTCATACTCTCAGTATGGCCGCCGCAGTGGACGGATAGGCTACCAAAACGCGAACTAGCGATCTGAAACAATGGCCTCAGCACCCCAAAAGTTAGGGACTGGGTGACCAGACGTCCCGTTTTTCCCTGGAGTCACAATTCGTTGTGTATTAACTTAAAGTTAGTGAAGGTGCGATAGGCGGAATCGCGCTGATAGAAGTGCTCTCTCTCGCGCACGCTCCACTTCTTCAGTTCTCATACAGCGCGCGATCAGTTCTCAGTGCTCAAACAAATACACACACAGCAGTTCAAATGTCTAGCGTGTAGAGTATCTCAAGAAAATACAGTCGGTTATGGCTTAAGTAAACGTAAACAGGTGGGTGAAAACGGAATGTGTGTCAGTATTATAGGGCCGTACGAAATCTGTCAAATTTTATCCCAAATTCCATTTTATTTTTTTCTAAAATCATTTATTTCCGTTTTAATTTTTCTGGATTCAGCTCAAAATGTGTTCCGTTTTTTTTTAGTTTTCAGTATGTTAACTAGACAGTCACAATTTTTAAAACGTTTTAGTTTATAGGCGTATGCATATACAGTAATACGCAGCATTTCAGTGCATATGATACAAAAATTTTCAGTTTGCGTATATGATTCCTCATCTACAGTAAATTGAGCAAACTAATAATGCAGCAGACTTCCATGTCATTACCACTAGCAAAGTCCACACAAGGTTTAGGATGCCATTTGAGACAGGGCCTTATCCATTGCCAATGCTAGCATATAATTATTTCCTCACGCCAGCCAAGTTCAGCTTTGCCCATGATTTTGAGCGAAATCTTGCAGCTCAATTCCACGATATTCTTGGGATCTGATTAAAAAGTTTCCAATCATCCTGGAACAACCAAGCAAGTCAAACACACTGATTCACTCTTACTTCAGCCTGTCACAGAGAATTTCTTTATGTGAACATGATATAATGCACCTCCTAAAGCCATTCCTTTATTATTTCAGCACAGAATCGTTTGAGAAGAGAATAGAACAGCTGATCTTTATTGTTACGTCCATTGAGTAGTAAACGCCTGCCGCAAAGCTGCAATTCTCCATTTTAAGATTCACCAAAATCACTGTCACGCTGCTGAAATTCTCGACTTACAAGCAAGGGGTGGGCTGTTTTGATTTGTTGGAGGTTACACCTCAGACACAATTTGATCATCACTTTTTTCCCCATTAATCTAGCAGTTCGCGAGCATCTGAATGCACACTTCCACAATCTCTCCTCCCGCTCCATCCATCTCACAACAGTAATCTAAAAATAAGCGTATGTAGGGAGCCACTGGAACCACTCAGCACTTTAGGGTGAATAATTGTAGGCTGAACTACCCAGTAACACGCTGCCGATAGAACATACAACCATGAATACATAACAATAGAAATGCAAGGCAGGCAGTGATGCACATCCAAATAAACTTCAGTTGGACGTCAATTCTATGCTTTGTATATATCGCAACTTCCATTAATACAGATTAACTGTACAATACAGACACAGCCTCTTTGCTCTTCCTTAAAAGCTTTTAGTAATCAATGGAACGCAAGTGTGCATACGTGAACTATGTGAACATGCAATTTGCACCCTAATGGAATCAGATACTAGATTGCAACTGCATACTACCCTAGCAACCAGAATGATTTAGCTCATTCCTATTGAATATATCAACTGACATTGGAGAGGTTGAGCATCCTGCCGCTGCAGCAACATACACATGCATACAGAACACCATAGAAACAGCCTAGAATACCCTAGAACCACACAAAACGCCCCAGTAACCACCCAAACCACTCTAGTAACCTGCAAAAATCCCCTCGCAATGACCTAACTACCCTGAACAACCAAGAAATTACCTAGCACCTACTCAGAATGCCTTAGCAACCACCCATAATGCCCTAATAACCAGAACACTCTAGCAAACACCAAAACACCCTGGAAACAACATAGAACACCCTAACTACCCCAAACTTCCCAAAAAATTACTTAGGAACTATTCAGAATGCCTTAACAACCACCCAGAATACTCAAGCAATCACCAAAATACCCTGGAAACAACCTATAACATCCTAACTACCCTGAACATCCAAGAAACAACCTAGCAACTAGCCAGAACACTCAAGCAACCAAAACACCCTGGAAACAACATAGAGCACCCCAAATGCCCTGAACTTTGAAGAAATATCCTAGCAACTGTGCAGAATGCCTTAGCAACCACGCAGAAAACTCTAGCAACCACCAAAATACTGTGGAAAAACCTAAAACACCATAACTCTGAACATCCAAGAAATGACCTAGCAACTATGGAAGAATACCTTAGCAACCATGAAGAATGCTTTAGCAACCACGCAGAACACTCAAGCAACCATCAAAACACCCTGAAAACAACTTAGAACACCCTAACTACCCTGAGCATCCAAGAAACAACCTAGCAACCAGCCAGAAAACTCAAGCAACCACCAAAACACCATGGAAACAACCTAGAACACCCCAACTACACTGAACTTTAAAGAAATGTCCTAGCTACTTTGCAGAATGCCTTAGCAACCATGCAGAACACTGTAGCAACCACCAAAATACTGTGGAAACAACCTAGAATACCCCAACTACCCTGAACATCCAAGAAATTATCTAGATACTATGCAGAGTAAAATAAAATTAAGAACATGTATTATTATTATTATTATTATGTAATCCAAAATAATAATAACAATAATAATAAATGTAAAATAATGGGGAAAAAATGTATGGCCTGTCATAAATATTTATTAGAAGTGACAAAAAAAGGAATGTTGGTTTACTCACAGTTTTGTGAAATCATGTAAGAACAATGAAACATCCAACTCACTGAATCATTCTGTGCACCATTTTACCTAGTATTTTAAATATTAATATGCATTAGGCAGTGCACAAACATTAATTTTAATGCACTCATAATCTCCATTCATTCCATCTCACTCAAACACTCATGTGCATATTACTTCACACTTCTAAAAGACTTCTTCTGGACCTCTACGCACACTCATCCATTTCTTCCCATTCGCCCCGTCATAATCGGCCAGCACTGTGTTCATTATCACACACTGGCTAGTGGTTAATGCAGTGTGTGTGGTCTGCGAAGGGACAGAGGAAGTGCAGTGACGGCCAGTAATGAGAGAGCTCCAGTTCGGGTGACTTAACTCATCAACCGGCGCTCAGATGTAATTGTTCCACAGTATCAGCAGACTCAGACACTTTAATGAGGAACCTTTCACTTTCCCTGTGACATCGGCCAAACGCCAAGACGTCTGAGGTATCCGTCAACCATTACCGCTCAATAGCACAAGACTCTGTGAGAATGTGTTCCTATATAGGTGCAAAAAGATGAATCTCACAAAAACATCTACAGGTCACATTCCACCACATATTTAATATTGCTCATTTTTCTCTGTTATTTTACTCAAATAAGATTAGGTTTTTGCATGGTGACATTATTTTAATGACAAATAAATTAAACCCCTTAAAACTGAATTATCATTATCATAATCCATCCAGATGTTCTATCAGGGTCATGGTCACACACAAAATATATATACTGTATATACAATGTAAAAAGTAATTTTATTATTACTATCAATATTATTTAGATTTTATTTTACTTTATTATTATTTATATTATTATTGTTATTTTTCATTGATCTTATTTTTAATTGTCAGCATGGTAATTGTCACGAATCTCTTGATTTTCTTGCAATTGTCAGCATGGTAATACAGTATACAAAATATATAAGCAGCACACTTCCATGCACACATTGCGAAGTCTTGTAACACATTTTTGAGTGTGTTTCATGCCTATACTACTCTGGTAACCTGCAAATTTGGAGGGGAAAATGTGTTCTACGACAATAATGCCACAATATCAAAACATCACAATCATATTAATATTGAGATTCTATGACATCAGACAACATCATTGATTATTTGGTGCTTCCTCATTGTTATTTTTTCATTACATATTTAATGATTTGAACAAGCCCTAACCCTTGAAAAAGCCCTAACCAGATTTACGTCAGAAGTACCTACAACACCTTAGCAACCACATGGCAACATCCTAGCAACCATCAGCAACACTTATCATGCAGGATCAGACTGTCTGTCCAAACACTTGCTTTGCTTTCCCAAATTCCAAATTCTTATTTTTGCAGTCTAAACTGAAACACAGCTGTCACTTAACGTTTTAGTAGTTACAATGCTGTTTCTCACAGTAGGGATCTTAGATCTGCAAAAAGGAATAAAAAATAAGACAGGGCTACATGGAAGCGGTGCGCGTGCACACCGAAGTGCATTGTCACGGAATGACAGATAATTAACAACAGAACCAAACTGTCATAAGTGGCAGGTCCAGGAGAGGGTAATCATTGCCAGCATGTAGCTCTTGTGTATCATCCCAAAGCATTCAGCAGCATTCAGGCACCACTGCGAATGAAGCGGTGCATTCGAAGACTTCAGTCTGGGGGGCATGGCTTTGGGAGCGTGCCATTAACAACAGACCATAAAAGTGTCATCATAACAAATGGCAGGTGTCCAGCATTGAGAGGCAATGTAATCCCTAAATAGGCATAATGCTGATCTACTGGAATGTAAATCAGCATTCATTCACACATTCAGCAGGATTTGCCACTTGGATCGGACCGTAAATGTTTTTCTGTTTTTGATTTCTTGAAATGCAGCCCATATAGAGCAAAGTTTTGTAAGCATAAAAATGCATACATAAACCCTGTGGTGGTCCTCTGTCATTTTTGATGGAAAAATGTAACGTTTTGTTTTTAATATTTTTTTACTTTATTGAAATGGTACCAAACTAGGTAAATGTTTAGGTATTGTATGTGAACACCCACCCTCCATTTTCTCAACATTTTAGAGTAAAACAAGTTTTGGGAAATATACTCTTGATATAAAACTTAAAGTAGTATTTTTGTCAACTTTTCATAATAATAAACTTTAAGTGAAACCATTTTTTAAAAGTTAAAAAAATTGCATCACAAGAATAAGGTACATTTTAAGATATTTTCAAATAGAAAGCAGTCATTTAAAAATCATACATATTTCACAATATTACTGTTTTTACTTCATTTTTTTTTACAAATAAATGCAGCCTTGGTAAGCAAAAGAGACTTTAAGGTCTTAAAAATCTGCTAATTTTAAACAGTTGTTTGTTGCTCTTCATTGTTTTTGTCCATATCTGCTTCACTACAGCAGCATCATGATGTTGCTTGTGTCAGGACTCTGAGGAACTCTTATCTGCGGGAGTTTCTGATCCTCTCCGGGAGGGAGTCAATAACAGCAAAGTGTCTGTAGCGGTCCGTGGGATCACGCAGGCAGCCCATCTCATGCTGCTGAGAAAGGTTACTACAGCTAAAAAAAAGAGGCACGGGATCGTTAAACAGCCCCTTTTGGCAGCTATAGCCTTTTCCCAGAATGCTCGAAGGCAGAGTCAGGGCGATTTTTGTTTTTATTTCCTTTTTCTATTTCTAGTGGTCAATTGTATTGCTGAGAGTTTGTTCAGGAGACAAAATAAGAGTTCTCAGTTACATTTCATATAAGTCGTGGCCTAGGTAGAGAGTCGGACTCATAATCGAAAGGTTGCGAGTTCGAGTCTTGGTCCGGCAGGGATTGTCTACCTTCAATACCACGACAAGGTGCCCTTGAGCAAGGCACCGTGACCGAACCCCCAACTGCTCCCCGGGCGCCGCAAACGTAAATGGCTGCCCACTGCTCCGGGTGTGTGTTCACGGAATGTGTGTGTTCATTGCTGTGTGTGCACTTAGGATGGGTCAAATGTTGAGCACGAATTCAGAGTATGGGTCACCGTACTTGTCTGTATTTCACTTTCACTATAACTATCAACTTTATAACATATATAAGAGATATATCTCTTTTGAAACTCTAGAGAAAACGTTTCTTGTGTCTTCCTGTGAGGAGAAAATCAAAAGTCTCCATTTATTCACTTTTGATCTCACTGATAAATAATAAAAATCTCGTAAAGAGAAACCTGGTGAAACTGTTATTTGAACAAGCTCTTTGAAATTAACTCAAAGAACTAGTTCACAGAGAACAATCTGATTTTCCCATTTGACTGAGGCAATGGATTACAGTTAATAATGTAGTAAATAATGTTCAGTTTCTTGCACAGACAAATTGTTTCACTTCATAAGATGTCAATGTATCGCCTGGAGCCACGGATATTCATTTTGTATTTGTTTTTACTCTCAAAGTGACGGTAGCATTGATGTGCATTTTATGAATCAGCTGTGGTTTCAGCTAACAATCTTCTTTTCTCTTCTACTGAAAAAAGTCAGCTACATCTATGGCCCGAAGGATAGATCTGATGAAAAATGTTGCCCATTTTGAATTGTGACTCAGAAATTTTGCAATTAATAATTACATAGAAATTGCAAGTAACACATTAAATTGAACATGAAATTAAGTAACTGAAATAAATTTTTCTTCTAAAACATACTCCAATAATCATCGTTTTATTTACAATTTAGAAAAACATTTTATTTCAGTTAACGTTTATTATAATTTATGTAACAAATTTTTTATGGTTTAACTATAATAAACCTGTTATATGTAAATAAAAATATAAATATAGAATATTAAATTCTAAGTTTATATCTTGCAATTCTGATATCTTCTAATAAAAAAAATCTAAATTGTGAGATAAAAAGTCACAATTACCTTTATTTTATTTATTTAGTTTTATCCATATTGGAAATGGGCTTTCATTGTTTTCTATTTAAATATATTTTAAAACAATGTATTTCTGTGATAAAAGCAGAATTTTCAGCATCATTCAGTGTCACATGACTCTTCAGAAATCATTCTAAAGTTCTGATTTGCTGCTCTCGAAACAAGAAGACAAATTAAAGCAGTGTTTCTCCAATTACTGGCAGCACATCACAATAATCTTAAGTCTAAAATGATTACTAAATCGAAATGTGCAATTAATACACGTCATACGTACACAGCAGAATAACAGCAACCAGGTCTGTTTCTCTAATGACATATATAGTCACATTCACGAATGCACATGCTGTCAGTGAATTTTCCGTATCTGTCTTTCACTTCAAACACAGTCGATGAGGAACACAAGGTGGTGGAACAAATAACCCTGGTTGCATTGCCTGCAAGAAAGCGAATTAATGAGGTTTTAATGGTCCCACGCAGCCCTGCCACCTTAATCGCTCAACTGCAGTTATGCAAATGACACAACTTGAAGGCAAACATTGGGGATAGAAAAATGAACAAATAGCGAGGACGCACAGAGCAAAACTAATATTTAAATGAATCGTTTGATATGGTTTCAAAGAGAATGTTTAACTTCTTTTGTTTCAACACGATTCAAGGCACACAAGGGAAACAAAAACAGTCAATCACACGCAGCTCTTGCCTCATGAGTTATAATAGTCTCTTATTAAGACGCACGCGGAACATTAAGAAGAAATATGAGCACCCCTGCATGTGCTTAACTCACATTTTCCGGTCTCTGCTTTGATGCATGTGTGATGATGTTAAGGGCAACTTGGCAAACACGACGAGAGGGAAGAACGGTGATCTGTGATTGTGAGAATTAATGAATAAAGCTGGAAGTAATATGAAAAACGTGTGAAAATACGTGAATATGTACATAAACAAGCTTGGCGGCTAACATGAGAAGCTGCATCGGTAATATACATGCCCACGGCGCGGGAAAGTAAAATATGGCATAACACTTGTATAATAACTTCCATTAATATGGTTTAATGCACATTATACTGTATAAGGTTTCAATGAATAGTTGAAATTAGAATTCTTTCATCATTTATTCACTCTCGTGTTGCAAAAAACATTCTTTCATGGAACTCAAAATTCCATTTTGTTCCATTCTAATGTCTTTGGTTCTTGCACATTTCACAACATTGCAAACTTGCATGTGCATATTTTTAGCAAATAATAGCTTTAATTAGACCTTTCTGTGAGCCAAATATACAGTGGCGTGAAAAGGTGTTTGCCCCCTTACTGTTTTATTTTTTGTATATTAGTCACACTTAAAAGATTTAGATCATCAAACTAATTTTAATATTTCACAAAGATAACCCAGTAAATAAAAAATGCAGTTTTTAAATAATGATTTAATTTATTAAGGGGAAAAGCCATCCAAACCTGCCTGGCCCAAAGTCTGGACTTTGATTTGGCCACTCCAAAACCATTATTTTGTTTTTGTTTTTTTAACCATTCAGAGGTGGACTCGCTGGTGTGTTTGGGATCATTGTCCTGCATAACCCAAGTGTGCTTGAGCTTGAGATGGCCGGACACTCTCCTTCAGGATTTTCTGATAGAGTGCAGAATTAATTCATGGTTCCATCAATTATGGCAAGTCGTCCAGGTCCTGCAGACCATCACACTACCACCTCCATGTTTGACTGTTGGTATGATGTTCCTTTTATGAAATACTGTGTTGTTTTTATGTCAGATGTAACGGGATACACACCTTCCAAAAAGTTCAACTTTTGTCTCATCAGTCCACAGAATAGTTGCCCAAAAGTCTTTGGGATAATCTAGATATTTTTTGGCAAATGTGAGACGAGCCTTTGTGTTATTTTTGGTCTGCAGTGGCTTTTGTCTTGGAACTCTCCCATGGATGCCGTTTTTGTCCAGTCTCTTTCTTATTGTTGAATCATGAACACTGACCTTAATCGAGGCAAGTGAGGCCTGCAGCTCTTTAGATGTTGTTCTGTGTTCTTTTATGACCTCCTGGATGAGTCGTCATTGCGCTCTTGGAGTAATTTTGGTAGGCCAAAACCACTCCTGGGAAGGTTCATCACTTGTTCCAAGTTTTCTCCATTTGTGGATAATGGCTCTGACCTTGGTTTGCTGGAGTCCCAAAGCCTTAGAAATGTCTTTAAAACCCTTTCCAGACTGATACATGTCAACTATGTTGTTTCTCATCTGTTCTTGAATTTCTTTAGATCGTGGCATGATGTGTTGCTCTTTAAGCATGCTTCACTTTGTCAGACACGTTCTATTTAAGTGATTTCTTGATTCAACAGGTCTGGCAGTAATCAGGCCTGGGTTTGGCTAGTGAAATTTAACTCAGCTTTCTAAAATAATGTGCTTAATCACTGTTCTTTCATGATTTAACAGGAGGGGGCAATTAATTTTTCACATATGGAGCCAGGTAGGTTTGGACAGCTTTTTTCCTTTAATAAATTAAATCATCATTTAAAACCCGCATTTTGTATCTACTTGCATTATCTTTGTGTAATATTAAAATTTGTTTGACGATTTGAATCTTGAATCTTTAATCTCTAGTGTGAAAAATATGCCCAAAAAAATAATAAATGGAAGGCAAAAAACCTTTTTAACGGCAAAAACTTAAGTAATATAATTAATATACTTTTCATATAATTAGAATATCGGCACTAATTCCATTCAAAAAGTACATCTATAATTAAGTAATATAATTATTATACTATATATAGAATATGACCAATACAAAGTAAATATATTGTATACATTTTATAGTTGGGGCTCCTTTTGCCTGAATAAATATAAATCTGTGGCATATTATACTGTGATAGTGGCTGTCTTCTGCATTGTTGGGTCTGGCATACATCTTCCTCTTCACAATACCCCATAGTATGGGGTTAAGGTCTGTATAATGTTATTATTTGGCTCTGTGTGCACAAATATTTATGAAGTTGCTTACATATGTATTATATATAACCAACACCAGCAGATATGGCACCCCAAACCATTGATGTGGATATATAAGCAACGTTGTTATCTCTTCCTCCAGTCCTTACTAAATTTACTTTCATCAGAGAACATATTTTTGCTTTTTTCTTTAGAATACGCTGTCTGTTGTTCAAAGTGGCTTGACAAGGAATATGCATTTATTCGAGTGTTCTTGAAAAATACCTTACTAAGAATGGGTTTTGTTTCCCCTGTCCAGTGTGCGGTTAACTTTTCAACATCTTTTCCTTCCCTTCGCCTCTCTATATTTACACTAAGCATCTGTTACCTTTTGTGTCTTGCCCTCCTTGTGCAAGCAGTCTTTTGGACAACTGTCAAGTCACGAACTTGACTTGCCTTTGCAGGTGTTTTGAGTTAATTAGCTTGGCCAAATTAACCTTTTCATCAATTTTCTGTGAATTTGGGGTTTTCAGCACTTATAATCTTTAAAATAAATAAACACTTGAAACTTGATTTAGACTTGGGAATTAGTGAAATAAATCCTTTTTGAAATTCTAATTATATGACCTGTATATAGTATGGTAAATATATTGTATACATTTTATAAATAAATATAAATATATTATACTGATCCAAGCACTTATGAAGTTTTACATATATATATATATATACCATTGAAATTAACGTCTGAATAAAAATATGCATTTATTCCCTAAAAATACCTTACTAAGCCCAAACTTTTCAACAATATTTACAACTAAGCATCTGTTAAGCATTGTAGGCAGAAAGCAGAACTCCCTTGGCCAGCAGCTCCTTTCCCTGAAAGACCTTGATATTGCTCATGCGGGGGCAGAGGCCGGGGTATCCAAAGCAATAGTCCCTGTGCATGCGGTGAAGCGCGTGTGCCATGGCATAAACCGCATCCATCACGAACTGCACCTTCCCTTCCTGCTCGTAACTGGAGTCACGGCCCACCTTCTCCAGACCTGCACAAACACAAACAAAACACACACCCTGAGCAAACACGGTCTTTTGAGAGCTCAGCATAAGATGTTTCATTTGGAGAATCCACTCGTGCAGATGCAGTAATTCTCTTCTTAATAAATTGCTATTTAATGTTTCTCAAATGTATCCACTCATTAGAGTAATTAGCTAATCAAATCCTCGAGGAGGCGCGTGCGCCGGCCATCTGATGCACATGTTTTGCCCGTTAAAGCAGCAAAAATGTGTTCTTTCCAAAGAAATATTTTCTTCCATATCTCTCGAGACGGGAAAAGTAATATCATGCCTGCCGTTAGGAACAAATATTCCAGCTGTTGTTGTGCGAAAATTGAATTTGGCTCGGGCATCTATGATTATTTCTCTCATAATCATCAGTGCGCTTTCCAACTTGGTGTATTTTAGCATCGGATGCCTCCGGGAAGATCTTTCTTCTCCTGCCACGGTTTTCCACACAATGAAGCATAAATAAAACGTGGGCAAGGTGAATTAGCAAGAACTGGAGTCCTCCATCGCTGTCAGCGAGGAATTAATAGGCTCCTGTAAATGAAATCCAATCCACTTTTATAGCACTTTCAGAGCAATGGGAAAATGATGCATCTGGTCTTCCAAAACTAGATGGATTACCCGACCTGAACAGTGTGATTAATACGACACACTGAACAACAGGCCAGAGAAAACTGACTCCAGTGTCAAAACAAGGTGAACATCAGGTTTATTTGTGGTCACACCTCCACAATGACAGACCATTCACAATCCAAATCATGAACTGTGTTCGGAAAGCAATACTAGCTGGAAGACGACTGGTGAAACATATTGGTGAATATTTAAAACAAATAACATAATAAATTATAATAATGAAAATGTATAACCTGAATGCACTGTAAGTCGCTTTGGATAAAAGTGTCTGCTAAATGCATAAATGTAAATAATATATAATAGTATAAATAATTTAATAAAATAATTCAAATAAAAATAGAAAATTAATGTAATCCTGAATATATTATAAATATAATTATTATTAATAACAATGTAATAAAATAATAAATATACATAAATAATATAAACCGGAGTATAATATAAATGTAAATGAAGTATTTTTAAATAGTATAAAATATATAACAATAAATATGTAAAAATAATAAGTGTATAAAATAATACAAACGTAAATATATTATAAATACATATATAATATAAATAAAACATAAAAAAAGTCAACATTCTACATACCAGCTTAAGACACAAAACTAGACTAACGATTGAAATACTATATTTGAATATTTAAAATAAAGAACATAATAAATAATACAAACAATAAATGATGCAATAAATAAATAAACCGTTTTTTACATTTTACATGACAAGTTACACACACATATATAAGTATACATAAACTATTAATATAATATAATACATACAATTCAATACAATATAATATAATAGTATAATACAATTTAATATAATATAATATTTCAGTATTCAGTTAATAGAGAGCTAGTATTCTATCAACCATGAATACAACAGCATTCGGTTTTTCTTTGTTGCAAATGTATTCATTCAGCAGATGCTTTCCTCCAAAGCGACTTACGAATGAGGAAACGTACAAACATGAGCGATTACTCACAAGCAGCCAATACCAGCAGTGCCACAATACACACGTTCACGCGCCGCCTCGATTCAGAGCTGAGGGGCTTTGAGTGATACTACAACAATGTCCAGTTTTATGCTTATTATGTGTGTGCAGGCTTGTGTGTGTCTGTTGAGCAGGAAAGGAAACAAATTGATGCTTATTGAGTGATTGATGACAGCACGGATGGGGGACAGCTTAATGAGACCAACAAGAGTCGAAATTAAATGTCAATTAGTGGCGCAAATTAAATTCCCTCCCTTTCATCAAAGTCCTGCTCACATTTCCCTTCCATCTCTGGAGAACTACTGTTAAAAAGACTAAATATTTTCCTCTATAGTTTTGTAGCAGGCTGACAGTATCATAGAAAAGAACGATATCTGGCTTGAATTCAGAGCAGTATGTAATGACTTGATTTTTTAAAATCATTAAAAAAAAGGTTATACATTTTTTTGTCAGTATGCGTGTTCTCTCTGCTACTCTGAGTATGCACGTGTCTGTGTGCCAACGTTGAGACAATAATCACCATTCAATATGCCGTCTTATGCTAATGAGGACACTTTCGGCTACATAATATATGCACATCTGACTGCATTACTCAAGCCAAGCTTGGAAAAACTTCAGTACCTGTCTTTGTCAACACCAGCACTTGAACTGAAGCATTCAGGGCTGTTTTTAAAGCTAAAATAAGCAATAGATCATTGCATTTGCAAACAATGACACCCGATTAGTATTCTGTCATTCTGCAAAACAGGTGTATCTCAGGTGTACACATGTATCTGTAAAAATATATAAACACTTCAAAAATCCAGACACGTTACTTCATTTATGTGTTTGTTTGTTTTATATATTTAATATATCATTTATTATTATTATTATGAGTTGTCCTTATGCTCCTGGATTCTACTTCTGTGTAAACAAATGTAGTCATTTAGATGAAATGTAAATATTTATGTATAAACAATATTAATATGCATAAACAAACACGTCAATATATATGCAAAATTAACATTACATTTACATTTAGTCATTAACAGACGCTTTTCTCCAAAGCGACTTTCAAATGAGGACAACGGAAGCAATCAAAATCAACAAAAGAGCAATGATACGCAAGTGCTATAACAAATCTCAGTTAGCTTAACACAGTACACGTAGCAATTTTGTATTTATTTATAATAAATAAAAAGAAAACCGATAGAATAGAAAACAATATAGCAAGCTAGTGTTAGAGGCCTTTTTTGTTTTTTGTTAATTGTATAATAAATAAAAGAAAACAAATCAATAGAATACAAAAAGATTAGAAAAGCTAGTGTTAGTTTTTTATATTAATACAATATTTATTATTTGTTACATTTTTGGATTATTAGGAAAGAAGCTTTGTCTCCAGTTTGTGAACCCTGGTAAAAACTAAATAATAATAATACATAGAAATTCTATAAATATTTATATTATTTAAACTATATTATTTAAATTAAAATATATGAATATAACATGAGCAAGGTGAATTAGCAAGGTCTCTCTTGCTATTTCCAAATCAATTTAATATGTTAGATAAAATATTATTTAAAACGAAATTGAATGTAAAAACATACAAATGAACAGTAAGTTAAGTGATGCATTCCTTCTCTTTCTAATAGGTCCAGTTTCACAACCTCACAAGCATCATCTTTCTCAAGGCATAATAATATCCCAAGATATCTTTAAATGCCTTAATTTAGCTTGAAATAGCAAGACTGCAATTTTGATTAACACATTACATGTCTGAGAAAGTACTTAAAAATCAAACCGAAAAGGCACCGTTTGACAGAATGACGCGTCTGCCTGCGGCCGCTGCAAAACAGCCCAAAAAGCCAAAGCGCCTGACCGGCTTCCAGACAGCCCATCCTGTTTGCCATTGGAGAGCACATTTCTGAACCCATCACTGCAATTTCTCCAAGCTGATGGGATTCCTGAAAGTCAAAATGAGACTGACACTCATGCTGTCCGAGACCCGATGCCCTCTTTCCCCGAGTCATTACAGCTCACGCGGCGGCCCTGTTTGCGGTCACCGCTCCAATACGTGTTTTTAAGCAGCTCTGATTTATTTGAGGAAAGGCTAAACACATCCTGACATCAGTTATTTCATTTCGAACCGTTCTCCCCTCTGTAATTTTCAGCAGGTTAGTCTTTGTGTAAGCGCTCGGCTCGTGGAAGAAAGAGTCAAAGCACGCGTGGTGCCAGAGACTAGTATTATTGTTGGCAATAAGACGGAGCGTGAAATCGCATTAAGAGTTGCGGCTGAGGTTCTGCCACCTTGTGCTCTCCAGGGCTTGCTGGGATACGGTTTGCTGGGAAGGCGAGACCAGCTGAGGTCTTGACACCAATCTAACTACAGTCGGATTAGTCTCGTCAGCCGGAGCAGCCAGGTGTGGCGTCTGCACAGGAAGTCAGGCTCGTGCGCTTATTTAGACTTCCTGTTTCAGCAGAGCCACGGCAAGGTGCGAGTCCCAACTGAGGACGCTGGGTTTTAATTACGACTCAGTTAGGGTAATAAATTACACGGCGCAGCAGAGGAGAGAGCGGATTCATTGCTTTCAGTGCACGAGGCGATATGGAGAAATAAAAAAGATTATGAGCAAAGCACAAATGGGGAGGAACCCCGTGAAACATGTCCAGCTCATATATACTACAAAACCTAAAGAACCAAATCAGAGAATATATTTAAAATAATTATCTGCCTATAACGCACATCCCCACCTCAATTTACCATTGTTGTGATTTAAATCAAATCAAATAAAAATTATTACATTTTAAAATATAAAATTAAATAAATGATAAAATATAAAATAAAATAAATGATAAAAGCTAAATTAAAAGCTAAAATAAAATAATGAATCAATATGAACATTAATATTAACTATACAATAATATTTAAATAAGTATTAATACATAATTGTAGTATTGTGACACAACCTTCAATGTATTATTTTACAAATAAAAAAATCTACATCTGCATTGCATTTTTATGAAAACAGTAAGAAAATTAATATGAATCGCCATTAAAAATAATGTGAATTACAAGAACTACAGTAACTAAATAAATAAAAGAAAATGGCTTAATGCATTACATTAGTTGGAATTAATGGTGTGCTTATTATGATGAAAATATTGTAACTTTAAAAACATTTAAGAATGTAAATGTATCAAAATTAGGCTACATTTTTAGGCAAAATATGAACAAAACATGTGTCATGATAGTAAACCTCTATATTTGTGCTCCCCTTAAAAACAAACAAATGCTTCCAGGAAAGCAGACGAAGATCTGAACCATTCTCTGTTTTTTCCCCCCATTGCTCGCTCGGTCGGTCGGTCGGACGGACAGACAGATAGATAAATAGAATTATTAGTAGTTTTAAAAATAAGTAAAAAATAAATCTAAAGATGCCAGTTTGCATATTACATCCATCTAGTCTGGTTTGACTCTGATCTGTCACGTTAAAGCAAGTCCAGAACTGCACAGAATTGCACAGAATTTGGTCTCACAGAAAGAAGAGACACATCTGTACGTTAAGTGCCTATCACAGGGTTAAAACGGCTTGTCACAAGGCCAGAAGATGTTATAATAAAAGCAGAGCATGTGAATTCTCCAGCTTGACACCGGGTTTCTGAGGGCATGATGGGAAAAAAGCAACTCCTTTAGCATTCATAGCATGGCACTCCAAACACCGCCTGCTGTCTTCAAAAACCCCTTTACTCCATTATGTCTCCTGTCTGAGAAGACTAGCACTCTTATGTCTGAGAGATCAAGGAGTCTGAAGAGAGTGCGTGATCTTCACAAGTGCGATGATGAACCACAAAACTCTCAGAACATCAGACTTCCATCGTTCCACTAATAATGCCATGCCTGATACCCAGCGAGAGCTAATAGTGGGAGATGAAGAAACATTTCTTTGTCTTTTTATCAGATGCACATGGGAGTTTGTTCACGTTTGCATTCTGATCTAGAGTTTCAGATGAAACAGAAATAAAGTGCTTTTGCACGGCACAGCAATAGCACCTCGTCCTTATATGCTGTATAGTTAAAGATAGCATTCCTACTCAACTAGTCACTGCATCATTTGTGCATAAAATGAACATGTCACATCACTAGCGGCCGCTGCAGCTCAGGTCTCCTCAAATGACCAGCTCTCATTGAAAATGAATGACTTCCAGTTGCTTTGTCACTGCAAATCACTGTCAGTGTGCCCGAGATGGAGTGAGAACAAGAACTTTACAACCAAGACGACGAGATAGAAAGAGTTCACAAGCAGCATGTGTTTGTAGGGCAGTCTGTGAAGGGTCTCAAACTACAAAATAGTTATAAACAGCACCTCAAGGGTTAATGTTTTATCCTTAAATCAGACCAGTAACATGCATGTGTTCCAAATCACACCCTCATTATGTCACTGACTATTACTTATCTATTAAGATTAAAAATATATATTATAATATGAACGATCATTCAGAAGTTCGAGATTGGGAAATGTAATTGTTTATTTATTTATTTACTCATAATTAGCTTTTTTATCAATTACAAATGAATACTTTTAGTCAAATTAATACTTCTATACTTTTATCATACTTTTATTTAGAAATTAATACATTAAGCAACTTTTGCACTTTTAAAAACAACACATTGACCAAAGTGCTTTACAAGTAGTTACAATAATAATTAATTAATATTTAATACAATGTAATATTAATACATTTTAACACATTAATAATAATATATTTGTTGAACAAATGTAAAAGTTTGGAATCAGTAAGTTCTATATTTATTTAAAAATAAATGAATACTTAAATTCAGCTAGATGCCAAAGCATTCCTCACATTTCTTATTTTAAATCTTATTTTTAAATGTTAATGTGTACAAATGCTCAATGTACTAAAACAACTGAAATTTTAATAAGAATAAATAAATGGCATAGACATCTATGAAAACAAAACTACCAAAAATAACAAAAACACAACAAAATTCAACATATGGATAAAACCTATTTTAGTATCTCAATACTAAAATAACAGTGATCCAAATCAACATCACTTTTGGCCGACTATAAACAGGAAAGAAACGCACACACAGCGTCCACAAACTCCTGCATCAGTGTGATCTTGTTCAAACTCTCAGTGCTTTTGAATGCTGTAGATGACATAAATAAAAATAAAAGGCAACTCTGTATGATGTGATAATCCCCACAATCAAGTGGCTGAAGGGACGGCTCTTGAGAAAACAGTGCCACAATTTTCTCACCGCTCATGTCAACACTAATGCACATCCAGCGCATTTAGGGGGATCTTCGTGAAGCCTTTTTGGATTCTTTATGTACCCGCCTCAAAAAAAACATATCATTGGCCACAGTTCTGTCAGGACAAAAAAAACAAAAGCTTGTTCACGTCCAAAGATGCTTCAGCCAGATAGAAGTGTCGTTTCAAATGTATAGACTCATTCTCGTAGACAGCGATGGCCGTGCTGTCGTTAGCTTATCAGCGCTCCTGTGATCCAACACAACCCAGACATTAAATACAACCATACCGCTGTTTTCTAAATTAAACCATCGATTGCCAGCATTGATATGTCTAATGACTGAAGACAGTGAAGCAGAGCTGAAACGCCAGGCTTCTCTGTAATGAAGTTGCGTCTCATTAGGTCAATGAGTGAGTAAACAAGGGCTGTTAGTTGCACAATAACTTCCACCACAGGTGCAGAAACCAACAAGAGTATCGAGAGTGTTTGAGCTCTGTGCACGCTCTCTGACGATTTTATTAATGAGAAGTGGGCAGAATCATAACCTGTGCATCATCAACATGGAAAACAATCTTCCGGCGTGGAATCAATCACGAAGCCGCATGTCGTAGCGACACAGATCACAGCAGCGGTGTAATTAAAGAGGCCTGATTGCTTTTAAAGAGCGACACTCTGTACAGTAGATGAGACGAGTGGACGCCTGGGAAATATATTCATATACTGGATGAGATGAACAGTTATAATATCCAACCGCATATAAACTACTACAAACTAACTGAACTGTCACTTTTACCACAACGCATCAATTTAAATAAAAAACTGTTTTATTGATACTATCGTATGCATTGCCCAATAAGTATTTTTATGTTTTTGAAAGCCTCTTATGTTCACCAAGGCTGCAAGTATTTGTTAAAAAATACAGTAGAAACAGTAAAAGTTTTAAATATTATATATATATATAATATTGGTAAATGTAAAGAAATTAAAAAACTCTCCTCAAATCACATGGTTTGAGGAATAACTCATGCCTGGAGCACAAACATGAGTTAAACACTGAGGTTTAATATTTAAGGTTAGAGGGCTTGTCAAATCCCTAAGCCTAATTCTGAACACTAGTAACAGTGATGTTTACTTTAGCAAACACTGAAATCAGTTTTCATTACTCACATCTCCGGTTTCCATTACGCTTAAACATAGTTGTAAAAACACATCCTGTGATTCTGCACACATGACCAGCATTACGTGTCCCATGCTTCATTTCTTCTGGTATGATGTGATACTGGCCTTGTGGCTTGAGCTACTGCATGCATTAAAATGAGAGAGTGTTTGCATCAGCTGTGGCAGCCTGTCGATAACATTTCCACATGCTATTGGAAGTGGATGGAAGCTTCACAATGAGAGAAAAACTATATAAATTAGACAGCTAAAGCTGTCATTATTCACTGTGCAATCATTATTTTCATACAGAAATGGCCTGTAAAAGCCAAGATGCACAAATTAAGTCAAACTTGACATAACAAATCTTTCATATGACATTGTGTACAGATGAATATATGCAAACCAACACACACAGTGATGTGATTAATGCTTTATTTAATGCGACATAAAAATGCACCTGGCATTTTGTGCCACTACAAGCTCCATCAACGGCTGACATCAAAATCTATTGTGACCGCCACACTGACCTCGATTCTTCATCCACTAAAACACACTGCAAAACAAGCAGGTGAGATCCTTCACAAACATGATGCTGCATACCGAGCAAACATTTGTTACGGTTTGTGTTTTGGTATTTGCTGTATTCTGTCATGGTTTTGTTATCTCCTCCTTCGCCTATTTTTGGTCTTTGATAGGTTGTCCAATGATGTGGTGCAGGTTCGTCATGGTGGTTCGGACGAGGCGGGCCTTTATAAGGACACCGCCGGTATTCAACGGGGAGCTCATTGTCGGTTCGGGTTGCGTCTGGGTTGAAAGCTCCTGGATCCCTCTCGGCTGATGATCAAAACTTAAGTTAACTTGTGAGACTGTTAATTATTACCATTGTTCTAAAAAATTGTGTTTTAAGAACTGGAGCGTAGGGGTGTCCTGCTTGTTTATTTTGATTGACTTGTTTGGGCTTTGTTTTTCGTTAGGTAGTTAGGGAAGTGAAGTGTACTTTTCTTTACATCAATTAGGGTATTTAATATTTCCTCTTTTTCTTCTAGATTGGTTTTGATTGTTATTTTGGCTTTGACACCAGAAAGAGATGCTCTCTGTCTTTAATGGTGTTTATATTTAAAATAAACCTTAATCACACCTTAAACGACTAATATGAGCAATGTTTGATTATCGACCGGAGTGGTTTGAAATTTGGGATTCATTACACACCCAGTTTGGTTATGCCCTGTGTGAGTTTTTTATTATTTCCGAGCCTGGGCGTAACATCAAAGAGTAAAGGTTCCTACATTACATGATAATAAAATCTGTTTAGAGTTACTTCATTTTTCATGGAAATGTGTCTTGGACCTAAAGCTGTAATAATACTCAACACATACAGTATTATAACACAATACAACATTTAAGAGGGGAAAAATGAATTGTGACTTATCTTCTGACTTTTTCCACTATTCTAACTTTTTTCTCAGAATTGTGAGATGTAAACAGAATTCTGAGAAAAATCTTTAGAATTGTGAGATGTAAACTCACAATTTTACACAGTTTTCCAAGACAAATGGTCAGAATTGCGAGAGTTAAAGTCAGAAATCAGAGAAAAAATAACAATCGTGAGATTTAAATTCTGAAAAGAAAAGGAATAATTGTGATAAAAAAGTCAGAATTGTAAGGTGTAAACTCAGAATTATAAGAAAAAAAGTAAACATGTCCAGAGTTGAACTAAGAATTCAGATAATTGTGACTTATCTTTCAATTCTAACCTATTCTCAATAGAATTCTGAGGAAAACAAATCTGAATTGTGAGATTTAAACTTAGAATGATAAGAAAGTCAACTGTGAGAAAAAATCTAAATAGCTAAATGTTAACAGAATTCTAAGAAAAAATGCAGAATTGATTCGTAATTGCAAGATATAAAATCACAATTTTGAGAAAAACAAGTCAGATTTGTACGATGAAAACAGAATTTGGGGGGGGGGGGGGAGTCAGAAGTGTGAGATAAAAAGTCACAGTCACCGTTATTTGTTATCCTGTGGAGAAAACAAGCTTTCATATTTATCTGCTACAACTAAGTTGCTAAAAGAGTGTGCTGCTTTCACGAGGACTTCTGGGTGTGATGATTTGTTCGTGTGTTTGAAGAAACAGTGTGATGAAGTTTTCCGCTTTCCTGATGATGCCGTTGTTGTGTTTCGGGTGTTCGTGATGTATAATTATGTTCATTATGTCAAACACATTCTATCAGAAGTGGCGGAAGTTTCCTAATATAAAAACGGAGGGTTGCGTTCATTCCCCCTAGTGCACTTTTCTAAGTGTGCATTCACAGAGACATTAAAATCCTGTGTCACTCACAATGGCTTGCTTACTGCTCAACAGCACATTTCATTCTCCTCTATATTGTAGATTTAATTGCAGCTCTGCTCTGAGTGTGTTTTTTCGTATTGTGGATTTTCCAGCTCATTTGAAAAATTAAGTTTGATGTGCAGTGTAGAGATAATCTAACGTTAGCTGCACAAACATCAGTTTATTAACATATTAACACTCATGTTTACATATCATTGCCTATGCAGTATTCAGCCATGAACACCAAAAGGTTAAGGATGTAAACCTTGAAATAGACTGTTATGAACAATTCAATAGCTAGAATATGCATCCATAATCCATAATAACGCTTCCTCCAGTGAAAAAATCCATCCAATTTTGTCCACCCATTCACAGCAGATGATCCATTGGTGAACAAGTAATACAATGCTGATGAAGAAACAAACTCATCTACATCCTGGATGGTGTCAGAGTACATTTTCAGCAAATTTAGATTTTTGGTTAACTATTCCTTTAAAATCTGCTGTCATGTGCCTCAGCAGACGGCTGTGTTATCTGAACTCTAATGTTGCAGCTCAAGGTGGATATTTAGGCTCTGTTGAGCGACACAGTCACGGTCACTTTGTTAGTCTGACCCTGGTTTGTCTGGGCTCATTTTGTTGGGTGAGGTTGTAGGACTGTAGCAGTCTCTCATGCGCAGTGGCGCACAGATAGACGAGATCTTCTCTGTGTCACGCGCTCTGTGCTGCCCTCAAATTAGCACAGTGACTCACAACACACACTGAGCTTCCTCTCCATCTGACCAGCGTGTGTGTGTGTGTGTCTGTCTGTCTGTCTGTGTGTGTGTGTGTGTGTGTGTGTGTGTGTCTGTCGTGGTGTGTGTGTGTGTGTGTGTGTGTGTGTGTGTGTGTGTGTGGCGTGCTTGTGTGTGTGTGTGTGTGTGTGTGGTGCTTGTGTGTGTGTGTGTGTGCGTGCTTGTGTGTGTGTGTGTTGTGTGTGTGTGGCGTGCTTGTGTGCGTGTGTCGTGCGTCGTTGCGTGCATGCGTGCGTCGACAGGCCGCTCCAGGCTGACAACAGATTGGTTCCCTATTGTTACAACATTCCCTCCAGCATACTGTATCATAACAAATATAGAGATCAGCCAATATTATTTTTTAAACACCAATACTAGTTTATTTTTTTTTATTTAGGGTCTTACAACCTATACAGAAACGACTTTGGTAACACTTTTTCAATAAGGGTTAATTCATTAAAATGTATGTTAATGTATCATTATTTAAAAATAAAAAAATTGTATAGCATTTGTTAATCTACATTAATTTAATTTAAAATTATGCTATTGTTCCATGTTAATTCATCTTCCTTCATAATATATGAAGTTATACTGAATTACACAAAAAAGTATAAACAAATTATCATTAAGATTAATAAATGCTGTAAAAGTATTGCTCGTTGTTTGCATAAGTTAGCTATTGCATTAACTGTATCAGTATAGAACATTATTGTACAGTCTTAATCTGATATTAATATTAGATTATGATGTAAACATGAAGCAGAAGGACATGGTTAAAAACAGCTCAATGAAAAAAAAGGCAGTTGTTAATCAATGAACCAATCAGATGAATCTGGAAGAGGGTCAGATATCTCGAGTCTATCGAATGTTTACTTTTGCAACTTTACCAAACAAGTTATAACTACAACTGTGTGGAAAGAGAGTTAATGTACTCATAAACATGCCTTCTGTTAAAGTATGTTGTGCTCTGTCTAGCTGTTTTAAACGCATGAGTGTTCTGTGTGAACGCCCCCTAGACTGTCACATGTGCGGCCTCTTATAAGACAGGAGAGAGGAAGGAAGGGTGCGATGAAGTCAGACACTGGAAACGGTCCAAATGTCACCCAGCTGTCTGTCTGAAGACTTACGGTGGGAACACACGTTGTTTGCATTGACTGCTCAAGCTGTGGCACCTGACAGCCTCACAGACGTGTCACTTTCTGTCCATACAAAGCAATGCACTTAGGCCTTGCTTCAAACCATTTCGCTTTTGTTGCATTTTCCTTTTAAAGGAATAGTTCACACTAAAATTAACATTTGCAGATAATGTACTCACCTTCGGGCCATCCAAGATGTACTGTAGATGAGTTTGTTTCTTCATGGGAACAGATTTGGAGAAGTTTAACATACAATAACTTGTTCACCAATGTATGCTCTGCAGTAAATGGGTGCCGTCAGAATGAGAGTCAAAACAGCTGATAAAAACATCACAAGTAATCCATCTCAAGTATTCCACTCAACTCCAGTCACAGTGCATTAATTAACATCTTGTAACATGAAAAGCTGCATGCTTGTAAGAAACAAACCATTTCTTCTTGTTAAAATACAAGTTCATAGTCCATAATAACGCTTCCTCCAAGGAAAAATCCATCTTTTCTCATATTCTTTCATATCAAAATCCACCAACGTATTCGTTTAGTACTGGTTTGGACTGTTTTCACTGCTTATTCTGTGCCGATTTCCTCCTGATTCAGGCAAGACAACTTTTTCCCTGCAGAAAGCAATATTATGGATAGAGGACTCATATTTTAAACAGAAGCAACAATTTAAAGTAAAAAAAGTCTTAATAATGGATTTGTTTCTTACTAACACAAAGCTTTTCACTTCACAAGACATTAATTGCTGGACTGGAGAGGTGTGGATTACTTGTAGATTATTTCCATGTTTTTATCAGCTGTTTTGACTCATTCTGACGGCACCCATTCACTTCAGAGCATCCACTGGTGAGCAAGTGATGGAATGCTACATTTCTCCAAATTGGTGAAGAAACAAACTCATACATCTTAGACTGCTTGAGGGTGAGTACACTGTCAGCAAATTTTCATTTCTTGGTTGAAATATTCATTTAAAACCAAGAACCCTTTTAAATATGAATCGGTGAACACAGCAAAATAGACGGAATAATAGCTTGAACGCAAGCAAATCTTACCAGTGCACTTTTTAAGGCTTCCTGGCCGCTTTCCATGCATCCCCAGCTTGCATCCAAAGTTCTCCTCCCAGAACTCAGCAAACCACACGTTTCTTCTGTTGTTGGAGAGCGAGCGGCTCCGGAAGTAGCGATCGAATGCTGAGAGAGAGGTGAAGAAAAGAAGATAAGCATCTGAAAGAATGACAAACATTTGTGTCAGTGAAGTGGCAGAGCATGTGTAAATCCTCGGCGGTATTCCTGTCTGGATGTCTGCGTCTAATCCCTGTCCCCACAGACACAATTATACAATGTGTTCTGACAAAAGTGCTCTAATTGGTGGGTCTGTTCCCGAGCTGGTGCCTGCAGGCCTGAGAGCCGGCGCTTGAGGGACAGCGCTATGATTACTTGAGTGCAGACAACGACCAGAAGGAGGCTCGGGTGCGCTTGGTGCTATATGGATATGGTATTAAGTGTCAGACCATGATGCTAATTGTTCGCAATGCTTGTGTGACACCATTGGAGAGGAGGAATAAATATCTCCAATAAGTCTGAGCAATGTAATCTAGAGAAGAAGAGAAGCACACTAACTGAACTCCTAAACTGCAACTCTATGAGAATCTGGTGAATCAGTTCTCTATGATTGTTGACTTCTAAACAGGAACCTAAATAAACGTCATGTATAATAGCGGATTAATAGCATGAATTTTTTGATATCGAGATATAAATGCAATATTGACATTTGTATGACTTACCATAACTTATGGCTTTATTTCATAAAATTTGGTGATCATTAAAGGTGATCATTTGGAGATCATATGACACGATTTCAAGTTTTGCTTTCTCTTTGGAGTGTTAAAAGCTGATTGTGCATAAGATGAGATCCCTGAAGTTGCAAAGACTAAAGTCTCAAAACCAAAGAGATATTTCTTTATAAAAGATAAGACTTTCCAAAGCCCCCTAAAACGCCTTATTCAACACGCCCCCACATGTTCAGTCACGATGTGGAAATATTTGCGTAATGCAGCCCAAATGTTCATGCAAAGAAAGGCGGCGTGGTTTCAGTAACCGCAGTAGTGTTGAAGCAGCCGTGTCAGGGAGACGCTGTGTGTTTCTATCTGAAAGCAAAAGCACTTTATTTGGCCTTCAGAAAGTAGATGCATTTATGAATCATTAAGATTACTTACAACAGAACAGCACAACCCAGATGTTATCACAACACATTTTATGAACGACAGTTTCGTGAACCTAGGAGAGGAGGTAATTCTGACTTTGCTCTGACAATCTGGCGCTTCTGAATCAGTGACTATGTTCTGTTATTAGTTTAAGTATTTGCTATTGACTGTTCAAATACGGAGCTTTGCGCGTCATGTGTGTGTGTGTTTGCATTTGTGTGTGTGTGTGTGTGTGTGTGTGTGTGTGTGTGTGTGAGAGAGAGAGAGAGAGGAGAGAGAGAGAGGGTCACAACAAGACATCAGCCATTAAATCGTTTTTGTGTGTGTGTGTGTGTCGGTGTGTGTCGGTGTGTGTGTGTGTCGGTGTGTGTGTGTGTGTGTGTGTGTGTGTGTGTGTGTGTGTGTGGTGTGTGTGTGTGTGTGAGTGTGTGTGTGTGTGTGTGTGTGTGTGTGTGTGTGTAGTGTGAGAGAGAGAGAGAGAGAGAGAAGGGTCACATCACAGCACATCAGCCATCTTAATCGCTTTTTGTGTGTGTGTGTGTGTGTGTGTGTGTCGGTGTGTGTCGGTGAGTGTGTCGTGGTGTGTGTGTGACAGTGTGTGTGTGTGTGTGTGTGTGTGTGTGTGTGTGTGTGTGTGTGTGTGTGTGTGTGTGTGTGTGTGTGTGTGTGGGTGTGTGAGTGTGTGTGTGTGTGAGTGGTTGTGTGTGTGTGTGTGTTGTGTGTGTGTGTGGTGTGTGTTGTCGTGTGTGAGAGAGAGAGAGAGAGAGAGAGAGAGAGAGGGACGGTCTAATCACAGCGGAGTGTACTGCCAGTAAGAAATTGTTTTAATCGCGGCTTGTTTGCAAACACATACGAGCTTCATCACTGTGTCTGTCACGCGACTCTGTTCCTCTCGGGCTTGAACTGATGGTAAAACTAAGGACATTATTAACTGTCTTTACTTTAATTTTTAAATCCGCGATTATGGAGAGAGGCGTTACATTTCCGATGAGTGCTTGTGGTGTTCGGCCAATCACAATGCTCTGGGTTAGTTGGCCAATCAGAGCAGACTGTGCTTGTCGGAAGGAGGGACTTTGTAGAAAGTGTTTCAGAAAGGCGGGGCATAGAGAACCTGCAATAATGTTCAGTATTTGAAAAATTATGTGTTTTTGAACATTAAAGCATGTCAACATATTCAGTTACTCCAAATACACAAAATAATGATCTTTAAAAAAGCATCATATGACCCCTTTAAAATTTCAAGATATTTTCATATTTTTGTTTTAATATTTTTTTTATCAATGGCCTGATTCTAAATAGCAATCATTTTGATTATTCCTGTTACTAACACATACTATGTTTGATCAGTTTTCACATATACACTACTGTTCAAAATTTTGGGGTCAGTAAGTTTATAAATGCAGAAAAAAAATACTTTTATTTAGCATGGGTGCATAAAACTGATAAAAAAATGA
>CM049795.1:43484691-43537191 GCA_027422405.1 Ptychobarbus kaznakovi
CTTGCATAGATTACCGGGGTTTGAATAAGATTACGGTCAAGTTCCGGTATCCACTTCCCCTCGTCCCGGCTGCACTGGAGCAACTCCGCGGAGCCCGTTTCTTCACTAAATTGGACCTCCGCAGCGCATACAACCTCATCCGGATACGTGAGGGGGACGAGTGGAAGACCGCCTTCGTGACTCCTACGGGCCACTACGAATACTGCGTCATGCCGTATGGACTTGTCAACGCCCCCTCCGTATTCCAGGACTTTATGCATGAGGTACTCCGGGAGTTTCTCCATCGATTCGTACTCGTTTACATCGACGATATACTCATATACTCCCGGAGTTGGGCCGAACATCGCCAGCATGTTGCGGAGGTCCTACAACGTCTGAAGGAACATGAGCTTTTCCTGAAAGCAGAAAAGTGTTCCTTCCATCAGTCTTCAGTAAAGTTCCTAGGTTACCACATCGATCAGAATGGTGTAAGGATGGACGAGGGGAAGGTAACCGCCATCCGGGATTGGCCCATACCCACTTCCGTTAAGGAACTCCAACGCTTCCTTGGCTTCGCCAATTTCTATAGGAGGTTCATCCAAAACTATAGCTCCATTGCCAGCCCACTCACCAATCTCCTAAGGCTCAAGCCCAAATCACTGTCCTGGACACCATCGGCCACGGAAGCGTTTACCACATTGAAGGAAGCCTTCATCAGTGCCCCTATCCTCGTCCACCCGGATCCGGATAAGGCGTTCGTCGTGGAAGTGGACGCCTCCACAACCGGGGTAGGGGCAGTGTTGTCTCAGCAGCAGGGGACCCCGACCAGACTCCATCCATGTGCCTTCTTCTCTCGCAAGCTCAGCCCGGCGGAGAAGAACTATGACATCGGTAATCGAGAGCTTCTGGCCATCAAGCTAGCTCTCGAGGAGTGGAGACACTGGTTGGAGGGAGCTCAGCTCCCATTCATGGTATTGACCGATCATAAGAATCTGGAATACCTTCGGGACGCTAAGAGACTGAATCCACGTCAAGCAAGATGGGCTCTGTTCTTTACACTTTTAATTTTTCCATTTCTTACAGACCCGGATCACGGAATTTGAAGGCGGATGCCTTATCTCGCCTCCATGCGCCCGAGGAGGACTGTAAGGATCCGAATCCATTCTTCCGGAAGACCTGTTCCTATGTCCCATCCAATGGTCCTCCGAGTCAATACCTCCTTCTAGTGTCTCCACCAACGACCCGCCGGGCTGTCCGCCTGGACTACAGTACGTCACCCGAACACAGCGCACTCCCCTCATTCACTCAGCGCACGCATCTCTGGGCACTGGCCACCCCGGGGCCAATGGAACCCTCTCGCTGCTAAAAGATCGCTTCTGGTGGCCCAACATGGCCCGTGATGTGCGAAGGTTCGTACAAGGATGCCCAGACTGCGCCATCTCTAAGAGTCCTCGCCATCTTCCATCTGGCAAACTCCTCCCGCTACCCGTTCCGAACCGACCCTGGTCACATCTAGGAGTATTTTCATAACGGACCTCCCACCTTCGGACGGTAACACATGTATCCTGGTCATAGTTGATAGATTCTCTAAGAGTTGTCGCCTTCTTCCCTTAAGGGTCTCCCCACGGCCATGGAAACGGCTGAGACTCTATTCAACCAAGTGTTCCGGTATTTCGGGATCCCAGAAGACATCGTGTCCGACCGAGGACCCCAATTAATTTCCCGCGTTTGGAAGGCATTCTTCTCCCTCCTAGATGTGACCGTAAGCCTCTCATCGGGATATCATCCGCAGACGAACGGGCAGATGGAGAGGAAGATCCAGGAGATAGGACGCTTCCTACGAACCTTCTGCCACGGCCACCAGAACTCTTGGAACCAGTATCTGGGCTGGGCCGAGTACGCACAAAACTCCCTACGCCAACCATCTACTGGGCTCACTCCTTTCCAGTGCGTGCTCGGTTACCAGCCTCCCCTCTTCCCCTGGTCAGGCGAACCATCCGAGGTACCATCGGTAGACTACTGGTTCCGAGAGTGCGAGAGGGTCTGGGACGCAGCTCACCACCAACTGCAAAGAGCTTTGCGCAGCCGGAAGATGACAGCAGATCTGAGACGTTCTACAGCTCCCACGTATCATCCAGGTCAAAAGGTTTGGCTGTCGACCCGTGACATCCGATTGCGCACACCCTGCAAAAAGCTCAGTCCCAGATTCATTGGCCCCTTCTCCATCGTGAAGCAGATCAACCCAGTCACCTACCGGCTCCAGTTACCTCCACACTACAGAATACACCCCACGTTCCATGTATCACTCCTTAAACCTCACTACACATCTGTCCCTGTCTCCACAGACCCTGAACCGGCTGAGGAACCCCCCCTTCCGTTGATTCTTGAGGATGGTACCGCATACACGGTGAAGGAGATCCTGGACTCCCGACGCCGTGGTGGCAGGTTAGAATACTTGGTAGATTGGGAGGGCTACGGACCAGAGGAACGATCCTGGGAGCCTAGAGACAACATCATAGACCCCAATCTACTGGAAACCTTCCATGCCACACACCCAGATCCCCCCCGAGGACGAGGTCGGCCACCACGACGTCGAGGATCACGGCCCTCAGGAGCAGGCCGTGGAGGGGGGGGGGGGTACTGATACGGATCAGCCGGTTCTCCAACCCAACCAATCACAGCGCACCAATCACCGGAGTATTAATCACCCGCACCTGCAAATCATTCAGTCACTCATCACGCAGCACTTATAAGCACCAGCAGTAACTCACTTCAGTGTCCGGTCTCGTTTCGACATTGTTGGACTCAAGCTTCTCTCAATACGTTGTTGAAGTTTACAAACTGTGTTACTTACCTCTTGTGTCATCCTCAGTGTGTTGTCCTCGTCCTCCATCACCGTCATCCCCGTGTTACCATCCTGTTCCAGTCCTAGGATTTCGGTGGCTACCCGTATCCACGATCTCCTGGACCCGTGTGACAAACCATCCGTCACATCTGCTCAGTACCATCCGCAGTATCCACACTCCTGTTATTCTACTACTCCTGTTCATCATTCATTGAAGTCATTAAACATACCGTTGACTTTCTCTCCTTGTGTCTGTGGGTCCTTCCGTAACAGAAGACCGGACCAACTACAGGAAGAGACTGCTTAATGAGCAGTTCAGACCCGTTCCAGGAGATCGTGGATCATCTGAAACGGGCCCTCACCACCATGATCCTTTTGTCTGTGGGTCCTTTCCGTAACAATCACATGGCAGCAACTCAATGCATTTATGCATTCTAGAGTGGTGAAGACGACTTGCTGAAGTTCAAACCGAGCATCAGAATGGGGAAGAATGGGATTTAAGTGATTTCGAACGTGGAATTGTTGTTGGTGCCAGACGGCTGGTCTGAGTATTTCAAAAACGGCTGACCTACTGGGATTTTCACATACAACCATCTCTAGGGTTTACAGAGAATGGTCTGAAAAAGAGAAAATATCCAGTGAGCGCCAGTTGTGTGGACAAAAATGTCTCGTTGATGTCAGAGGAGAATTGGCAGACTGGTTAGAGATGATAGAAAGACAACAGTAGCTCAAATAACCATTGTTACAACCAAGGTATGCAGAATACCATCTCTGAACACATAACACGTCAAACCCTGAAGAAGATGGGCTACAGCAGTAGAAGACCACACAGAGTGCCGCTCCTGTCAGCTAAGAACAGGAAACGGAGGCTACAATTCACACAGGCTCACCAAAACTGGACAATAGAAGATTGGAAAAACGTTGCCTGGTCTGATGAGTCTCGATTTCTGCTGTGACATTCAGATGGTAGGGTCAGAATTTGGCGTAAAGAACATGAAAGCATGGATCCATCCTGCCTTGTCTCAACGGTTCAGGCTGGTAGTGGTGGTGTAATGGTGTGGGGATATTTTCTTGGCACACTTTGGGCCACTTAGTAACAATTGAGCACTGTTTAAACGCCACAGCCTACTGAGTATTGTTGCTGGCCATGTCCATCCTTTCGTGACTAAAGTGTACCCATCTTCTGATGGCTATTTCCAGCAGGATAATGCACCATGTCACTAAGCTCAAATCATCTCAGACTGGTTTCTTGAACATGACAATGGAGTTCACTTTACTCAAATGACCTCCACAGTCACTAGATCTCAATCCAATAGAGCACCTTTGGGATGTGGTGGAACGGGAGATTCACATCATGGATGTGCAGCGCAAAATCTGCAGCAACTGCGTGATGCTATCATGTCAATATGGACCAAAATCTCTGAGGAATGTTTCCAACACCTTGTTGAATCTATGCCACAAAGAATTAAGGCACTTCTGAAGGCAAAAGGGGGTCCAATCGGGTACTAGCAAGGTGAACCTAATAATGTGGTCGGTGTGTGTGTGTGTGTGTGTATGCGTATGCGTATGCGTATGCGTAGTGCGCGTTGCGCGCGCGGCGTGCGTGTGTGTGTGTGTGTGTGGACTATATATTTTTTTATTTCTGCTAGTTGACAAAGTCAAATATTACTCTTTACATTTAGTTTAAGAACTTAAATAACTAAAAGTACCAACTAATTCAAACTATTAAAAAAAATCATGTTTCAATGATACTAAAATAACACTGATTGGAGTAGCCTTTTTCCATTTTTGGCAAGCATATAAAATACATATGTTTTTCCTCACTGATTTGTAATAAAATTATATTGAAAAGAATGCCCTAAAATAACTAAATAATAATTAATTATATAGAAATAAAAAAACGATTAAAAAGCACAAACATAACCAAAATTAAAATGTAATTGAAATAAAACATCTGTAATATCTACATACAAAACAACTTAAATATATATTCAATATATAGCTACAATATTTACCTCAGTGATACTGAAATAAAACTGATAGTTGACAATTATGAGTTGACTTATTATTTGATCACACTAGCAAAACTTAAGATTAAAACACACACACACACACACACACACACACACACACACACACACACACACCACACCACACACACACACACACACACACACACACACCACACACACACACACACACACACACACACACACACACACACACACACACACACACACACAAAGAGTAATATTTATATATTTATCTGATTCAACTGCTTTAGTTGTTATGTTTGTTACGTGTAAACTATACTGTATCACACAGTATTCATTAAGCAAGTATTATATTGTGAACACAGCCAGCTTCCTTTCTTCCTCAAGGTTTCTCTCAGCTGGAGATCTTTAAGAGAGCAGTGTACGGTTAGACAGAACAGAAAGGCGACACCTGATATCGTCCTCGTTTGCGAACATGATGATGGCCCGGGCGTTGGGGGTCTCCAGGAGCCGGCGGATGATCTTGTCGAATTCCCCAGACCTCGGCTCCCGAGGAATCTTCAGAGACTGTGCGATACACACCCCACCTAGACAGAGACAGAGACTGAGAATTAGCCTTTGTTCAATCTGCACACAAAATCCCATTTGTTTTCCAAATCCAGCCACCAGTCCAGTCAGGTGTGTTTATTCAGACGGTGTAGTCAAAAACATGCAGAGCTACATTGTTTGCAGAATATAGACAGATGATAACAAGATCATTTTATTCATTATAATTCAGCATGTACATTCACTTTTGGGGTCAAAATTAAATACATTTTAATATTTCAAAAGATTTATATTTCTGTGAATTCTGTTCTTTTTAAAATTTCTAATTATCGAAATGGCCGGAAAAAGTATCACTGTTTCAATTAAAAATAACTTTTTTCAACATCATCACAATAATAAATGCAAATCAGCATATTTATATATTGTTATTGATGTTATTATACATTAAAACATTCAACATTATTATAAATTACAGTTTTATTAATTTTATAATATTATAAAATAAACATGTATTTTCATTACATATTTTAATAATCCTATGTATGTATTTATTTATCTTCAGCAAGCATGCATTAAATTGATCAAATTGAAAGCAAAGTAATCGCTGCTAAAAATTCAGCTTTGCATCACAGGATTAAATTACATTTACAACTTTTTCAAATTGAAAACAGTTATTTTAAAGTGGAATAATATTTCACAATTCTAAAACATTTTTACTGTGTTTTTAATCAAATAAATGCAGCCTTGGTGAGCAGAAGGGGCACTTTCCAAACTGAAACCGATGAATGGTAGTATATTTTAATCTAGTAAACCAATAAAATCCACACATATAAAAAGTAAAATAATCAGAAAAGCAAGCAAAAATGAGAGTACCAATATCAAAACTGGATTTTATGTAGTCGAATTAAGAAAACTGACACAAGCAATGGTATTTCTGCTGCCTGTCTGAAGGTTTTGTAGTTAGTCTATCAAAATGACTTGAACGTTTACAACCGAGTGCTGTTGTGGACATAGAACAAGTACTTTCCATCAAGCTCCATCATTCAAATCTTGTCTCCAGGTGCATGACATCATTTATTCAAACTTAACACGACAGACTTACAAAAAGCAGGTCTTGACCGGCCATATTGAGGTGGACAGATTCATATTTCATATTTAATGTAAGCTGTAATATCTAAGCCTCCGTCCCTTCGAGAGCTCGATTATACCATTAACGTCCCGAACGGGGGTGAATGATGGACTTCCTCCTGTTACAGGCCATTTAATGAGCGCCGGCGTTTTCCTCAGCGAGCCGTGTCGCTGTGTGCCAAACCAATGCGGCTCCTTATACGTTCTGTCACAATGACAAATACTAATTAGTCTTAATTAATGCCCCTCACAATGGTAATCACCAATCTGTTGCGTTCATGCCCTCCTCCGATCCATGATGATTGTGAGTTTATGGAGTGCGATATTTGCTTGGGGCTACACTACGGAGGAAACAGTCATTTAGCACATTAGCTGCCATTTACAAACACGTAGAAGAGACGTTTCTGTGACTTTTTTGGCCACAAATGGTATTTGTTAATATTTATGCTACATTAAAGCCATACTGTGATGCTATGAACAAAAAGTAGCTTTGAAGCTGTTTTGAAAGAAATTTGATGCATTAAATTGTTTAAAGGTGAGAGTAAAGACATTATTAATGATTTCTGAAGGATCATGTGACACTGAACACTGGAGTAATGATGCTGAAAATTCAGCTGCGCATCACAGGAATAAATTACTTTTTATAATATGTTCATATAGAAAACACTCATTTTACATTGGAACAATATTTCACAGTTTTACAGGGTTATTTTTTATTAATGATTATTTTATTATTTACGGATTAAAATGGCTAAATCTGTTGCATTTTACATATTATATGTATTATTAATGTGTATTGTCCATGATTAAATATATTTGTAAGCCCATTTCCTAGATTATATTGCACAATTCAGACTTTGTTTCGTGCAATTCTGAAGGGAAAAAAGTTGAAATTACAAGATATGGAAAATGAATATCAACTAGATATAAACAGAAAAAAAGTCAGAATTGTTGAGATGTAATCTTGGAATTACAAGAAAAGTCATAATTCTCAGTTTATATCTTGCAATTCTGACATTTTTCTTGCTATTGCGAGTTTTTGATCAAATAAATGCATCTATGGTGAGCATAACAGACTTTTATCAAAAAAATTTTTAATTCAACTACAAACTCTTAAACTGTAATGTCTAACGCGGTAATATTTGTAAAAACACACCATATGGAATTAAATTTACATACCTAGTTAGCTCGATGCAACATGATCATAACCTTTCGTCACACTAAAACACTGCCTGTTGGAAAAGTAGCTTGCTACAAGAAAAGCTACGCTGTTCTGAAAACAGCTAAGCTACTGTCACGCTACCGGGGCACAGAGCATCTCTTTCTAACTCACTGATGTCTCTCCAAATCTCTTTCCAAATGCAGAATGAGGCTTTTATGTGCCATAAATGGGAGAACTTCAAAAAGCCAATGCATTAGCATTCCAGAGCTTGGTGGCTTTTCAACACACTAAATTCCTTGTGCATTTTGTGCCTTTCCATTTATTCAGGGCATTCAATAGCAGATACAGCAGTCTTTGTGTTGACACGTATTCAGCTAAACGGCGAGGAAGAGAAACACTGGCTTTACTAAAGCTCATAAACTGATTGCATGAGCAGACATCAGCATTGCAGCATGTTGCAGGGAGTGAGCTGGAAGATTTTGGGCTTGAGCACTGAGATAAGCAGCTCCGCCTACCGGTGACCGACACATGTGCCCTAAGTGTCAAGCTCGAGAAATTAGTCACTACACAATTAATATGCATGAAGGATTGCATTAAAATATGCCCAGTTCATTTTTAGTTCTGAGAGAACAGAAAGAATAACTGTGATGCCATCATGCACTCATTCAAAACCTTCAAAACAATTCATTGCAATAATCCTCGAAGTGCACAGCGACTTCTCTAATTGTTTAAAGCAGCAGTTTGAAGTCATTAAAGCAGCTCGTCTGATAATAAAATGATCCCTCCTATATCAGGGACACGATGAGCTCCAGCGTCTCTGCTAATCTGTAATGATTGGATTTTCACTGCTTTATGAATCGTGAATTATCAAATTGTACCCAGCCTCGCATGTCGCCCCTCAAACACACACATGGGCTGGATAATGCGGTCATTTATTTCCATTGCTGGGAAACTGAACTTTTTCCTAAGTGAAGTGATTCACGCTGGGTAACTAACTTTCTGTTTGATAGCCGTTTGGTTTTGTGACTGACCGAAGGCAACTATTTACCGTCTGGCTCACTATTACGCATTCATTCTATACAAAATTACTTTTTATATCAATTTTATACCAATTCATCTTTTGAAATAAAGCCTTTTTGCCAGATTTTCAACCCCTAAAATGATTTACATATAAATCAGCATTTCTAAATTGTAAATAAAGATTAACTCAGTAAGTCTTACAAGAAAATACTATCAGTCTTTTTAAAAATGTATTTGAATTGTGAGGTAAAGTCAGAATTATGAGATCAAATCATAATTATGAGAAATAGATTCAGAATTATGAGATAATTTAATTATTAGAAATATGGTTGGAATTATGAGATGTTGTCATAATTATGAGAAATAAATTTGGATTTATGAGATATAAAGTCTATCATGAAAAAAGTCAGAATTATGATGTAAAATTGTAATTATGTAATTATTTTTGCATTTAATTCCATGTGTTACTTGCCATTTCTTTGCAATTATTTGTGAAATTGACTAGCAGTTTGTGAGTGGAGATTGTTTCAAAATCAATTCTGATAATAAAAATTAAAGAATTATGAGGAAGACATAATTATGAGAAATAAGGTTGGAATTATGAGATATAGTCATAAATATGACTTTTTGCTGTTTCTAGATATAGAAAAAAAAACATGGCGGCACGTGTAGACGCAGCGGCTAGGCACTCTCTGACTAATAGCATGTTATATGTTTTATTGTGTATATTCTGCGCATTAAATTCATTGTCGCAAACAATTAGTGCACAACAGTTTATGACCGGACTAAACTGCTTAGTATTAAGGAATCGTGCCAAGATTATGCGTTTGGAAATTATGACTATATTCTGACAGAGATATTACGTCCCCCTCAGCTTGTTGGAGTCGGCATCATTCTGACGGAAAGACGATGCAGACGGCAGAGGGAAAGGAGACGGAAGCGGGGAAAGAGAGCCGGTCTACGGCTTAGGTTACAAGCAAATCCATACAAGCCACCTTTACCTAACCTCTTCCTTGCAAATTCACAATCACTCATCAATAAGATGGATGAGATACGCTTACGGATTACATCACGTAGTATAAGTAGTTGTATTATGATCATGACGGAAACCTGGCTAAGCAGTGCCATTCCTGATGCCGCTATTGAACTTGAATGCCACATTGTCTACCGGGCGGACAGAACAGGCAGTGGAGTGTGAAAAGAGAGAAAAGGCAGTGGAGTGTGTATATATGTACATAGAGACTGGTGCAAAGCGACGGACATCATAGAGAAGTATTGTTCTGAATATCTTGATTATCTGATGGTGAAGTGCAGACCGTTTTCCATGCCTAGAGAACTGACTGTCATTACAATCATGGCTGTATATAAACCACCACAAGCGAACGCCAATGTGACATTAAAGAATCTACACACTGTTGTCAGCAAACAACAGAATGTATATCCAGATGGGGCAGTGATTGTGGCAGGAGATTTTAATCATGTTGATTTAAAGAAAATACTGGCAAAATTTCATAAAAATATATTCACACCAACTAGAGGAAAATTGTTTTGGATCAGGTGTACACTAATATACGAGGAGCTTATAAAGCCATTGTGTCACCTCATCTGGGCTTGTCCGACCATGCTTCACTGATGCTGATTCAATCTTATAGGCCTCTCATCAGTAGAACAAAACCAGTTATTAAAACTATTAAAGTGTGGAGTGAGGAGGCCACCTCACGACTACAGGACTGTTTTGATCTTACAGAATGGGATGTATTTACAGAGGGGGCTGATCTAGATGAGTATACCACATCAGTTTTGGCTTACATAGACTTTTGTACTGAGACTGTCCTAACAACTAAAACTGTTAGGACTTTCCCTAATCAGAAGCCATGGTTTGACAAAAGAGTTCGGTTTTTGCTTAAAGAGCGGAATGCAGCCTTTAAATCTGGTGATGCGCAGGCCTACAGCAACACAAGGAGGGATTTGAAGAAGGGCATTAAAGAGTCAAGGTATAGATACAAGCAGCGTCTTGAAGCCCAGTTTAATAATAACAATTCCTGCAGTATGTGGAAAGCAATAAAGGCCTTCACTGTGTCACGGTCCTGCTGGTGTGCCTGGGCTGGCCACCAGATGTCTCTGTGTGTTGAGCACATGGCTTGTTGTTTGTTTGGTGCCATGTGCTCCCATGTCGATTGTCTGTCCCCTCCCATCTTGTTACTTAATCATTGTTTCAGTGGCTCCAGCTGTGTCTCCCTCGTTACCCTCGTTTGTCTCCCTATATAGTCTCCTTGTGTCTGCAGTCCTGTGCTGATCCATTGTCTTACGTCATGTGAGTTTCCTGTGTTTGACTGTTTGATGTTTGACTGTGCTCCAGTCTTCTACCTGCCTGCCTGCTTGTTGTTTCCCCCTCTGGGTGGTTTTTGTTCATTTTTGTTTCATTATTATTAAAACACCTAATTCTTCTGCACTTGAGTCCTCGACCTCATCTCTCACCTGACAGAACGGATCAGCCAAGAGAGGACTCAGCAGAGAATTAGCCAGCAAGGATGGGTCCAGAGGGGAGGATCTTCAACATCCGTCAGGGAGACAGGAAAATTGAGGAGTACGCCAGGCACTTCTTGGGAGTGGCTCGTCGGTCGGCGATGGAGAACACCTGCCTCATGGTCGTCTTCTGGGGAGGCCTGGCCGAGCCCTTCAAATCCCGGATGCCTTACTGGGTCCCAGAGGGAGAGTTGGAGGACTACACCAACCTGGCTCTGAATTTAAGCGGCTCAGCCTTCAGGGTGGAGTTAGCTGCAGAGCCCGCTCCGTTCCGGGAGCCGACAGAGTCCGCTCCAGAGCCCGCTCCGTTCCGGGAGACGACAGAGTCCGCTCCAGAGCCCGCTCCATTCCGGGAGCCGACAGAGTCTGCTCCAGAGCCCGCTCCGTTCCGGGAGCCCACGCAGTCCGCTCCATTCCGGGAGCCCGCAGTCCGCTCCGTTCCGGAGAGCCCACGCAGTCCGCTCAGAGCCCGCTCTGTTCCGGGAGCCCAAAAAGTCCGCTCCAGAGCCCGCTCCGTTCGGGAGCCGACAGAGCCGCTCCAGAGCCCGCTCCGTTCTGGGAGCCCACGCAGTCCGCTCCAGAGCCCGCTCCAGTCGGGAGCACACAGACTCCGCTCCAGAGCCCGCTCCGGTCGGGAGCCATGCAGTCCACTCCGGTCCTGGACCCCGCTCCGGTCTGGGAACCTAAAGAGCCCACCTGGCCTCCTAACATTTTTCTCTTTTAGTGTGTGTGGAGCGTCTGGATCCGCTCCTTAAAGGGGGGGTTGGTCACGGTCCTGCTGTGTGCCTAGGCTGGCCACCAGATGTCTCTGTGTGTTGAGCACATGGCTTGTTGTTTGTTTGGTGCTTGTGCCTTGTCGAGTCTGTCCCCTCCCTATTGTACTTAATCATTGTTTCAGTGGCTCCAGCTGTGTCTCCTTGTTACTCGGCTCCCTAGTTTGTTGGTGGGACGTTGTGTCTTGGCTGTCACTTATTTTGTTCTCTGTGCTGTCCTGTGTCTCTTGATGTTGTTTGACTGTGTTTCTGTCTGTGTATTGTCCCTCGTTATTTGTTACCCTAATGCTCTCCTTGGGTCTGCGTCCTGTCTGATTTCCTGTGTTTGACTGTTTGATGTTTGACGGTGCCCAGTCTTCTGCTGCCTGCTTGTTGTTTCCCCTCTGGGTGGTTTTTGTTCATTTTTGTTTCATTATTATTTAAACAACTAATTCTTCTGCACTTGAGTCCTCGACCTCATCTCTCACCTGACACACTGATTATAATGGCAGGTCTTCACATATCAATAATAATCCCTGTCTTCCTGATTCTTTGAACTGCTTCTTTGCTCGCTTTGATGACCAAAATGACAATGGAGCCTACTCTGAAATAAAACAGGATTGGCGGGCAATTGTTTTAAAGCACCATCAATTGAGATCTACATTGAGGAGGATTGATATCAACAAAGCATCAGGTCGCACATTAAGAACATGTGCAGATCAGCTGGCGGGAGTGTTTACAAGCATTTTTAACCTCTCACTACAACTAGCTGTTGTTCCTGCCTGTCTGAAGTTGACAACCATCATCCCTGTACCCAAAAGAAATGCAGTGGAATGCTTTAATGACTTTCGTCCAATTGCTCTGACCACTGTTATCACAAAGTGCTTTGAGAGACTCATATTGTCGCACATCAAAGCTAATATACATAAGGATCTGGATAGCTATCAATTTGATATCAATATCCGGCGAATAGATCTACTGATGATGCAGTCTCAATTGCACTTCACACGACCTTGACACACCTAGAGCAGCCGAACAGTTATGTGAGAATGCTGTTTATTGATTTTAGTTCCTCTTTTAATACTGTCATACCCCACAAACTTGTGTGTAAATTGAGTGATTTGGGAATTGATGCAGCACTCTGTGCATGGATTATGGACTTTTTAACTAATAGGCCCCAGAATGTTAAAATAGGTTATTGCACTTCTTCAACTATTATCATGAATACAGGCATGCCACAGGGGTGTGTGCTAAGCCCCGTCTTATTTACCATCTTCTCTCATGATTGCGCTGGAATTCATCCTTCTAATGCTATAGTAAAGTTCGCTGATGATACCACCATTGTGGGCCTTATCTCAGAAAAGAAGAAACGGCCTACAGAGAGGAGGTGCAACATATTGTCCAGTGGTGTGAGGACCATAATTTGGTACTGAATACAAACAAAAGAGATCATTGTAGACTTCAGGAGGTCTAAGAAGACTACCCACTTTCCTCTGCACATTTTTGGAGAGGAAGTGGAGAGGGTAAGTGACATCAAGTTCCTGGGAGTCTAAATAATAAAAGATCTCACTTGGTCCATTAACACCTCACATCTGGCAAAGAAAGCACAACAAAGACTGTTTTTCCTCCGAAAAATGAAGCAGGCTAGGCTGTCCACACAGCTACTAGTGAATTTCTATCATTGTATCATAGAGAGTGTACTGGCCTATGGGATTATTGTCTGGTATGCAAGTTGCACTGGGGAAAATCGTAGAATGGTTAAAACTGCACAACGGATAATAGGCACTGAGCCTGAACACTGTATATGTTAGTCGATTACGCACTAAGGCCAGCAGCATTATTGTGGATCACACCGACCCAGGATACAGAATGTTTGTCCCTTTGCCGTCTGGGAAGAGGTACAGGGTTTTAAAATCCAGGACAAATAGGTTAAAGAACAGTTTCTTTGCAAAAGCTGTCTCTGTACTAACACCTCCTATTACTACTTCTATTCCTCCACAATAATTATGGACAACCTTAATAGTTATTAAGGATGGTGAAAGGATATGCAATAATATACAATGTTTTAAAATGTTTTTATGTTACTTAAAGGTGCAGTGTGTAGTTTTTAGCGGCATCTAGCGGTTGAGTTTGCGAATTGCAACCAACGGCTCAGTCCTCCGCTCACCCCTCCCTTTAGAGAAGATACGGTGGCCGATACAGGGCTAAGATTTTTCGCGAGAACAACATAGTGACGATACGCGCTCTGTAGAGCAGTTTGTCCGTTTAGGGCTACTGTAGAAACATGATGGCGACTTCCATGTGAGGGGACCCGCGGTATATGTAGTTATAAATCGCTCATTCTAAGGTAATAAAAACATAACAGTTCATTAAGTAAGGTCTTTATACTCCTCTGAAAACGTAGTTATGTATATTATATTGCATTTCTGTCAATAGATTATCCTAAATATTACACAGTGCACCTTTAAGGAGTATGTTTTAATCATGTGTTTAATGTTTACTGTCATGAGCCGCCACTCTAAATTCCGTTGTATTATTTCTGACAATGATAAATAAAGTAAGTCTAAGTCTAAGTCTTTGCCATTATCTGTGAATTGTACTCGCCATTTCTGACTGAAAACAGTTTTAAAGCCATTTGTATGTTCTTTTTAGAAAACCCAATTAATTAAATACTCAAACACCCAAAACAGTGACACTAATATTATAAAACAGACCAAGCTCAAAAACCTGGACAGGAAGAGTCACTAAAACGGTCAATGAAGTGGATTTATTGTCAGTCACTCTGGTGGGGATGCATATTAAGCCTTTTAAGCGAAATGCAAACAGGAAAATCACAAACATTAATTTGGGCTCGAGTCATGACACATATGCTTAATGGAGATTTGATTCATTCCACATTAGTGCCTGTGTGACAAAGCATGTTTCAGGGCGGTAATGGCATAGAATTCAGCAGCACAATCCTTATTACTGTGGCTTATTACACCATCCATTAAGTGACAAAAGTGTGCCGTACCGTTGTGTTGAGAAATTTAACACTCTCAGAAATTAAGGACCACTGAGGTGGTGAAACCTCGGCTGAATTTGTCCCCTGAGAGGTTTTCCACCCTTCCTGAAGGGCCAGATATCAGGGAAAGCCAATAACACTCAATGAAACTCAAGCATCAGAATGGCTGTGTTTTAAATGCCCAAATTTAATGCTTAATATCTCATGTGTAGTATTGTTTCCCCATGGCGCTGACCTCCTCCGCTCTCTGCACGAGATGATTCGGTCGTCAGTTCCTCCAAACATCAAATGTGGGAGCGTTTCTCGCTCATGAAAGCAGCACAGAAGCTTCGGGAACATGTTTATTCAACATCTCCACCCACACACGCATCACAAAGGTGTTCGAATACAACCCGCATCCACCCACACACGCGTGCCTGACGCCTTGCGTTTCACACCACATATTCACTGCCATACGCTGCCGTTCCACACGACCCGGTGCTGAAGAACACGACAATCATTTTGATGCAGAGCATTTCTGTGCACTAATGCAGGACTAAAACGGCTTGAGCAAAGAACTCAATTGTTTGGACTGAACCAGACGTAGACTGAATTGTGTGGAAGTCCATTTCTGTATGAAAGTAGAAAAAACACAACTGTCACTGTGAGATACTGTAAAAAAATAATTGAAATAAAATAATCACATTGTGAGATATTGTGAGATATGAAACTGGTTATGAAATAAATTAAGTTGTAATTAAGAGATATAGTCATTTATAAGTAAGGAAAAATAACATAATTTTGGATAATTTTGAGAAATAAGGTTGGCATTATGAGATATAAAAGTCAATGACAAAAATAAAGTCAGAATTGTGATATGACAAATTATCATTATGATAAATACATTTTTGAATTGAGATTTTAAGAAAATTATGATAAAGTTGGAATTATGAGGTATAAAGTAATCATTATAAGACATGAATGTGGAATTATGATATATAAAGCTAATAATAACAAATTTAGTTATAATTATGAGAAATTGAAGTCAGAATTATGATATGTAAAGTCATAAATATAATAAATAAATAGGGAATTATGAGATTTAAAGAGAATAATGAGAAATAAATAATGAGATATCAAATAAAAAATAAAGTCAAAGTATATGAAAAATTATAATTATAATAAATGCATTTAATTGAAATGTAAAGAAAATGATGGTGAAGTTGAAATGATGAGATATAATTAGTATAATATATAAGACATAAATGTGGAATTATGAGATATATAGTTATTCATTAAAATTATAGAGATATGAAGTCAGACTTATATGTAAAGTCATAATTATAAAAAAATAAATCGAGAATTATGATATTTAAAGATAATTTTGAGATATGAAGTCAAAAAATAATTATGACAGAATAATGAATAATTGTCAGAATAATGACACTGATTAAAATCGGAATTGTGAGATATAAAGTACATTTTCAACAAGAACTGCCCAATTTCATGCTGGTGAGCATGACAAAAATCAGCTTGTATACCAACAAAATGAACCAAACTTTGACATCAAACACACTTGATCCGGAGCTGTGAAAGCACCATAAGTCTTTGCATCAGCATGAGTTTAGAGTGCCATTCCCTTTGTCCTAAAATACACTGTTAGTGCTTTCAGCACTCCATCGTGGCTTTAAAAAAAAGACACGTTTGTGTTTTGCAGCCCAGAGGCGCATTGGAAATGATGCCGCGGAAGACTTTGAAGTGGGGCATCTGGTAGAAATGAGCCTTAGACAACAGAAAGGGACATATAGCTCTTCACTCGGGCTTGGTGGACCATGTCTAATTGGATTCTGAGAACAGGATTTTGGTGATTTAGTACAGTTACATATCTCCTAACATGCTGCCTTAATGACTCAACTGAACAGTGAAACTTAGTCTTGTTTTGAAGGGAGAAGCATTGAGGTAATGCTGGGCTCAGTCTGACCGGTAACTGATACACCCACCAGAGGCTTCGTCTATAGCACGGATCAATTGTCTTCGGGCTTTCAGGGAGTTACACTGGAGTCTGAAGCGAGAGAAGTGACCGACAGTGGATTCTCAAGGTCAGATGTCTACTCTAAATCCCAGTAATACATCCTTTTGTCTCATTCGCTTGGTTCCAGACACCGTCCTTTTATCTCAAGTGTTGTGTTCACTTATCAGTGAGTCCGAGGGATTTGTTTTGTCCGAGGAGTTCGACGGACTCTTTCTGACTCGCTGTACCAAAGAAACCTGTGACGATGTGCTGCTCTGACAGACAAATCTCATTTCCTTGCGTGAATCCTAATCAAGTGTCCAACTATTAAAGCAGGCTTAGACTTGCCTGCAGAAACAAATAGGAAACAAACAGACAAAAAGACCATTTAAGTGTCCAACTAGAGATTTTCAAGCGCACAGATACTCAACATTTGTCAGTAGAAATTATTTAATTTAAAGACAGTTCACAACAAATTCTGGTCATTTTTTCCCAATCAAATAAAATTCCAAATTAAATGTGGAATGAAGTGTTCACACTTCTAAAAACCCCAAAAAAAACCTCATAAAAAAGCTTTCACTAAAAAGCTCTAAAGGCATTTTTGGAAGCTATAAAGCAGTTTATAAAAAACAAATGTTGACATTGACTTTAGCTCTTGAACCATATCTTTTGAATCAGTGCACAATAACAACAGGAATCATACTGAACTGGTTCTCAAGGTCAACTCACTGGACAGATTAATACTGACTTAAAATTGAGTTTTGTTCTACACACCTATCGCGTGGCTCATGAAGACTTTTAGGATATTTTTATGTTGCCTTTGCATCATTTTTGAAAACATAACCAGTGATCAAAAGGTTTATTTTTTAATGGCAAAGGTGAATAAACCAAATTAACCATTGCTTTAAACACAAAAACAAATAACTACTAATATTAATCCATTTAAATTCACTAGAAAACACAAGAAAATGCAGTTAGTTGCGATTCTAGTCCAGATGAAAATCATTAACATGCATCTCATTCTGGTCTGATTGAATCTAAATCCAGAAAATATGCAACAAAACCACATCTGTGTGATTTCACTCACAAAACTGAATGACTTCTCTTTCAAGATATGAAAAATTAATCTCCATTATGACAGAATAACCGTGCATAACCCCTGCTGGTGCACAACTGAATATAATTGAATATAAAGTGAGAATATTTCCTTTTCAGTGCATATAATAAGACTGCAGTGGTTGTGAATGTGCCGTGACAGAAAGCAAAGAATATGTCAGTCGATTAACATTGAAACTAAGTTCTTCCCCCTCCATCTACAACGCTCTCTACCGTATGCTGATTTGTGGGGTGTAGATTTTGCTGCTCTGTTAGTTTCACTATGCAATTCAAATATTGACATTTTTAAAGCACGCCGTATTCTGTCAGGCTTGCAGTATGAGCTCTGATGAGACTGATTAATGAAGAGAATAGGAAAGTGGGAAATGATGTTACATATCATTTAGCAGATGCATTTGCTAAGTGACTTATAATACAGAAAACTGTGGAGCGATGGGTCGCCCTGCATTACTGTTAGCTCTGGGTAATAATGTCAGTTTTTTTAAATAGTATAACTAGCAGCAGGCACAATGCTTGACAAAAGTGGGAGATTTTTTGCTAAATGTACAATTTAAAGAAGGCAAGAAAACATTAAGGTTTAATCTTTATGTATGTATAGTTTTTTCACAATTGTTTTAAGTGCTCTCACTAAATAAGTGACTCAACAGAATGAAACGCTTCATTATATATTTAACAGGCCAGGAACACTGTCACAAAAATCATAAATTGAGAAAAAAACATCTTCAGGACTCAAGTTGAGTTTACTCAATTGATGTGCAATTTTGTTTTGCTTTAACTAAAGTTGGTCTGTACTTTCAGCAAAATTAATAAATTCTACAAACTCATTTTTTTTTAGCACTTGTGAATCCCTGTTCAATAGGTTTGCATTTTATATTATGTTGAGTATAACTTTACATCATAATTATGTAGACTTTTCTTCATTTCAACTTGTGTTTCAGTTTGTTTAGCAAACACTGGACAATTTGTTGTAGAAACAATTTCACTTAAAATGTATAATTAAAAGGAATTTACAACAATTACAAAGAAATAGCACATAATACAATGAATAATACATGAAAGCTGCAAGACTTAATTGGTATTTTCTTGTAAAACATGCACCAATAATCTTTGTTTTATTCACAAATTCCTTTTTTTTACAGACAATGTTAAAAATAAGTTGTATACTTCAACAAGAGGAACACTAATCACTAATAATAAAAACTCCATAGTGCTAAAACATCAGTTAAATCTGAATAATATATATTTAAGTCCCTGTGCTTTGACCAAAACAAATACTGCTGTTTAATATTTACTTAATTTATGTAATATACTAAATGGTATAAAATGGACCCTTTTTTTATGGTAAACTTTTACATTTAAATAACTCATAATACTGTAAATGTTTTTTATGTAATGTAAACTTTTACATTTAAATAACTCATAATACTGTAAATGTTTTTTATGTAATGTAAACTTTTACATTTAAATAACTCATAATACTGTAAATGTTTTTTTGTAATGTAAACTTTTTCTGTATTTGATAATTCAGTCATCCTAGAGTTGGTCAGACAAAATGGAAGTTGTAGTTTTTTTTCATCCCAAATTACTAATCCCTAAATCATCCATGGTCTACACCTCCTAGAGATCTGATTTCTGCCTGACGGACAACCAACCGGCAAACACAAGCTTCAGCACAACCTGCCTGATTCGTTTGCAATGCAGTCTCAATTCACTCACAAGAGTAAATCGAAGCAGGAACCTTTGGCTCTTCACACTGAGACTCTGAGGGTCTGTTATGACATATAAAAGAGAGTGACGCATTCGCAGACGGCCTTCGTGTGCCTTTACATCCATAGCCTAATTACTCTGAGGGATCTTACGAATGTGGACTGTATCAAGTAAAAGGAATGTCACATCTGAAGAGACTGAAACACTGGAGACCATTAGAGGTTTGATCGTTGAAAGGATAGAAACGGAGACATGATAGAGCCGCCATGTGCTATATCACTGTGTAGAGCAAAGCTTTCAGAATGCAATATAAACATACTGCTTACTAAATACTACCTTAAAATAGTAGGCATTATATGTAACAACATATATTTAAAAACCTGCTAATGTAGTTCAACTTGTACAGCATGCTAGCATCACTAAAGTCATGCATTTGATTCTTAGGGAATGCATGCACTGAGAAAATGCATTGCTTGAAAACACGATGTACATCATTGTAGTTGCATGCTGCCTTTTGTTATTTGACATTATAATGTTATGATTTCAATGCATTTTCAAATCAGTGAGGGGCATCCAATTATGATCTTGAAGAAAACAAATCTGAAAAACGAAAAAAAGAACTGGTCATTTTTTGCCAGGGCATTATCTGTTAAGTTTAACCCTAAAAAAAAGGATAAGTGATTCAAAATACAGGTAAAACCCCTTTAAATAGGGAAAATTCCTTCATATTAACACAGTACATGTGCTCAATTTGTACAAAAATGTATTGTAAAAATTGTGTAATAATTTATATTTAAAATTTTGAATCCAATTTCTTCGAAAATTAACATCCTGAAGTTAACATCAATTGCAGTTTGCAACCCATTTGAAATCTATGGACATATATTGTAGTGAAACAGGATATTCAGTGTGGAAAAACTGAAGAAAAGAACTCATCTTTATCAGTCGCTAATGTATTGGCTTGTTTGTAACCAGACTGGAGCCCCGGCTAAATGCTGATTTCTGAAACATTGATTAAATAGCTACTAGAGTATTGATTTCATTATCTATCCTTAATGAGAAATCATTTCAGAGGTTGTTGAGCAAATTATTATATTTTAGCTAAAGATTACTTCAGAATGATATGTAATAACACAAAATAAGTCCAGGTGCATGTATTAAGAAAGTAAATAGGGTCAGTTTTGGTGATCTAATCAAGTAATGATAAAAAAAAAAAACGACATTCTCTAAAATAAAGGTTTTTAACGGCATCAGTGGTTATTCCACAAAAGTTTCTTTATTGTTGGAAAAGGTTCTATTTTAGATTCTTAAAATATAATTTTTTTAAAGAACTGATCACAAAGGTTTTTCACTGGTAAAAAAAAACATCAATAAATAAAATGTTTTTGGCACTGACGGCTCCATGAAGAACCTTTAACATCCAGAAGCTGGATTCTTCTTCTTAGAAGAACCACAAAAGGTTCTTTGGATTATTAAAATGTTCTTCACACAAAGAAACAATGATTCTTTAAGGAACTGAGCACTTAAATGTTCTTTGGGCAAAATGGTTCTTCAATGGCATCACTATGAAAAACTGCTTTTGAAAGACACAATTGCTTATCATCACACTGGAAATGGAAAGTCAAGCTCATTTCAGCAGGTCAACCATACAGAAAATGAGGATATTATGCACAGAATACATACTATATGTACTGCAGAAGAGTGAGTGGCATGATAACAGCATGAACAGTCAATGGCTACGCAGGGAAATAAGGCTGATTGTCCCAGAAGTGACACGTTTCCCAAGAGGGGGGTTTGGTAATTGATGTGACATCGAATCCCTATGGCTAAGCAGAGTTGGGCTCAGAGGTCACGATCCTGGAAACTAGACCACATATGCTGCACATCTTCAGGCTTGCATTTCATTCAGCTTCAAACTACCATCTGAGACGTCATGAAACATGTTACAGCCAGGCTTTATATGCACCTTTTGGATGCATCAGAGGCGCTGCTTCCACGGCATGTGTGATAAAGTACTATTACAAAGAAAGCTCTGAGATTTCCCACTGCTTCATTTTCATGGACCCTTGGCTTCTTTTCTTCTCCACTGCTTTACTGTCCACACAAACACGATCTCCTGTGACTCAAGCGTTCTTGAATTTCCCCCACTACCCTTCTCTCTCACTGATGATATATTGCATACAGGCTACATGTTTTATTCCAGCTCATCTTTCCCGTCCACCTCCACGACCCTCATGGAAAAAACATCAATGTGTTTCACAGCAGTATATATGAAGACTGTTCAGACAGAACAGAAGATATGCTTCACTACTTCTTAAGGTTAACCTCTGCCTGTTTCTCACAAGATGAACCCTGCAACACACACACCACTAGATCCTTTAGCTTTTAAAGGAATAGTTAACTAGTAAATAAATCCATCTACCGAACCTTATATTGTCACAAATCCATATGATTTTCTTTCTTTTGTTGAGAACAAAACAATGCAGGATCCAAGCTGCTGTGTTCATTACAATGACAGTGGATTTTTAATGATTTTGACAGTGTCTTAGGCAGTATTTATTTCATAAAAATATAGTTTAAAAAAATTGCAATATTATGATTTTAAATAACTATTTTCTATTTGAATACATTTTAAATGTAATTTATTCCTGTGATAAAAAGCAGAATTTTCAGCATAATTACTCACATGATCATTCACGATCATGCAGAAATCATTCCAATATGATGCTCAAACAACATTTTTTTTGTATTATTATTAATACTGAAAACTGTTTTTTTCAGCTTTACAGGTTTATATGTTTGTTAATCTTTTCTAACATTATAAATATCACTTCTGGTCAAGTTAAGATGTCTTTGAGGTAAAGTTACATAAAATATTTGAATGGTAGCATAAATAAAGGAAAGGGGGAAATATTATACTAGCAATATATTTATATATAAATTATATATACACAGAGATTTGATAATCAGTGTGTCACTTTTGACTTTTACTGCCAATCTCCCTTAAAAAAAACTCATAAAAGCACCATAAAAGAAGTTTGAAGTCACTCAAAACACTTTCTGAATGACTTTTATAGTGCTTTTTTCATTTATCATCGCTTGGCAGAACAAATCACAGTCCACTTTCATTGTAGTGCACAAACAGTCTTCAAATAAACAGCTTTTGTGTTCAGCAGAAGAAAGACAATAAAATCAGAAAACAAATTTGGTACAACACAAAGCTAAGTAAATTATTTTTGATTAATTTCTCTATTTTTGTGTAAACAATCCCTTTAATGCATTATGCTAACCTTGTTTTACCCAGTGAGGTCTCTTCCACCAGATCTTGGTAACATTATAAAGTCCTCAATCTTCCGGTAATCTACTCGTGTGAACCCTGAACCCAACATCGCTACGCTGAAAACCAGCAGACATTAATCTCTACGGGACACACGCCGTGTTTACTTGAATCCCGAAGCACTGATCCCTGTTTGCCAGGACGCATTTGAACAAATGCCATTCTTAGTTTAGCTATGGTTATTTGTGAAGACAACATAGTGTGACCGAGAACAAGAAAAAGCGACCCACGATAGCTGCGCTGGCATTTGCTTTGGTTCAATAAGGTCAAACAGTGAACGGCGGATAGCGTCAGACGCTCCGACTTCCTTCCGTCCCCGTTAAGTGCTGGCGTGTGAATTATTCCCTTCCTCCCGCTGATATCCAGAGCTAAATATGACAGCTCTCAGCCGTCTGAGAAGCACCCAAGTGTAGATTCTGTAAAATCCCTCAAGCAAACTTGAACAAGGGAGATCGATGCACCATTCTGATTGCTTTTGCTCTACTGGGAGAATGAAAAAACCCAGGCAGACAAGGCAGCTGAAATGACATCTCTGCACAGCAATGTCGATGGTCTCATGCTACTGGAAAAGAGCTCTGAGCAGAGACCGTATGCACTAATTCACTTATAGGTCAGACGCTTCAGGCAAACTGTGATCGTGATGTGACAGTAGTGTAGCCTTAACAGCCACAATACTGTCACATCAGGTATACCCGCACTTCAAAACTACTGTGGTGCGATAGTGAGCGTCTGAGAGTCCTGGCATCTAGAGACTGTGAGATTCAATGTAGTTCAGCAATGTGATGTGAAATGGAAAAAGTTCATGTTTAGCGATAAAAAGGCCATTTTGAGAATGAAAATTCAATATGAGAAAGCATTATAGTAATAGCCAGCAACTTTATCTCATAATGCTGAGAAAAAAATGTCAGAACTGTTAAACTCGGAATGGCGAGAAGAAAGTTTATATCTCACAATTATACTTTTTAGCTGAATTTTTGTTTTTTGCAATTCTGATAACTCAGACTTTAAAATTTGCATTCCTGACTTTCTGTTTTTAAAATTCAGAGTTTATGTCTAGCAACTCTTTTTTTCTGCCATGTAATAAAATAAAATAAAAGGTCATTTTGACTCCATTTGTAACTTTTTTCTCACAATCTTGCAATTCTGTGGAAAAAATTCAGAATTTTCAGATATAAACCCAGAATTGCAAAAAAAAATGAGAATTGTGAGAGAAAAAGTTGCGATTACCTTTTTTATATTCTGTGGTGAAAACTGGCTCCGATAAGAGTATGCAAAATTATAATTATTGTAAGTTAAGGTAAACTAGAACTGAACTGTTAAGTAATGTGTCATTAATAACATATTAAAGTATTTATTCATATTTATCTGCCTATTGTAGCACAGTAAGTTAATTTAAAGACTAATTCAGTTGAAAATAATGCTGAGGTTAAAGACAATTGTGTTAGCAAAAATTGATCAAAATGGCAGTAAATACATGTTAAAAAATAAAAATCTGTTTCAAATAAATGCTGTTTTGACATTTTTTTCTGAACTTACATATTTACATTTACATTAAGTCATTAACAGACGCTTTTCTCCAAAGCGACTTACAAATGAGGACAACGGAAGCAATCAAAACCAACAAAAGAGCAATGCAAGTGTTATAACAAAGTCTCAGTTAGCTCAGTTTTTATATAAATAAATAAAAAGAAAACCGATAGAATAGAAAAAGAATAGAGCAAGCTTGTCAGAGGCCTTTTTGCTTTTGTTAATTGTATAATAAATAACAAGAAAAGGAATAGATAGAAAATAAAAGTTAGTAAATGAATAGAGTGCAAGTCTAAAAGGGACAAGTCGTTTTTCTTAAAATGATGAAAATTGAGTTTATGCATCAAACTGCATAAAATATGCCAACTGAGTGAGAAAAATAAACTTGATTTTTATTTTAGTTTTGTTTTTTACTCCATTGGCAGATTTTTTTCTTGTTTTAAGCTTACTCACTTAATTTGTATACATTTTTAAGAAAACTATATTTCATATATTAATTCACATTGCATCTTTTGATTTATGAATTGTGAGATATTTTACTGGAAAACCAGGCAACATTCAAACAGCCACTTCCTTTGAATGACAGAACTTAGAAGGAGACTGGATAGTTGTTTTTGTTGCTGGTGTTACTTTATTTCCACCTGCTCTTGTACTTTCCTTTCACACCTAGGGTTGTAATAGAGGAGAAATGTCAAGAACCATGTACGCAGAGTGACACGACACAATTTCTATGTTGTCAACATGCCAAGTGTTTGTTCTGCCTAAGCGTGTGTTTGCTATTCTCTAAAGTGAACACGCTGTTCTGCAGCTGCCGGCCTAACTGCCTATACTGAGCGTGAAGCATTGCTGCTGGCAACACACGCTCGTGAAATACAGACACACGTCCACATTATGCAAACTACATGTTCTGAACACTAATCAATAATTCAAATGATTCTCTAAATTATAGAAACAATCAGCAAGCCGGGGCGGTATCTGATGTTTCTTATGCGTGACTTTCCATTAAAACTGCATTACAAGTTTGGCATATGAAGGATGAAACGTCCACCTTTATACGAATCATCCTTCCTTTAATTGCATTATTACAAGGGCAATATCGTCAGCTACAGCAATTTATAACATTCGACATGGTCTCCTTTAATAAACAGCAATGGAGCTGAAGTCATACCTAAGGTGATGTTTGTGTTGTGGTCAAATATTACAAGGAACAGTTCACCAAAAATTCAAATTTGCTGAAAATGTATTCACCCTCAGGCGACCCAAGATGCAGATGAGCTTTTCTCTTCATCAGATTTGGAGAAATTTACAATTTTCTATATGAACAGATTTGGAGAAATTTCGCATTATTGCTCACCAATTAATGCTCTGCAGTGAATGGGTGCCGTCAAAATGAGAGTCCAAACAGCTGATAAAAACATCACAATAATACACAAGTAATCCACACCACTCCAGTCCATCAGTTAACATCATGTGGAGTGAACAGTGAAATGCTGCTTGTTTGTAAGAAACAAACCCATCATTAAGACTTGAGTTTCTAACTTCAAACCGTTGTGTCAGGCTAAAATCCTCTATCCGTAGTGAAAAGGTCGTCTTGTCTATATTGGGAGAGAAACACTGTATGCACAGATCAAGCACATTTCACAAGCAAAAACAGTACACAAAATGTGAGTGGACCAGAAGTTGCGTTAGACTGACTTTTTCCGTCATTTTGACAGACGGGGTCGTAAAAAATCTGTCATAATCTATTACCCGTCATTTTAATTTTAATATTTTAGTTATAATAACACACTTAATTGCTTCTATTTTTGTTCTCATTTTCATTTTTAATAATGAACCTACAGGACGAGCATATAGGTTTATGGATTTATTTATTTATTTATGATGAGAACAGATGAACAGATTGTGCGTCACTTTTCATGTTCAACACTACAGTGACAGCGGAGGCCTCTATAAACATCTAAATATATTAGGGCTGGGTAAAAAAAAAAAAAATTTCTCGATTTTATTAGATTCTTATTTTTATAAACCATTATCAATTATTATTAAATCCCAATCGATGCTGTTTTCAGTTGATGAATGAACAGTACTCTCCACCTTCGACACCACGACTGAGGTGAGACCCTTGAGCAAGGCACCGAACCCCCAACTACTCCCCGGGCGCCGCAGAAATGGTTGCCCACTGCTCTGAGTGTGTGTTCACTACTGTGAGTGGATGGGTTAAATGCAGAGCACAAATTCCGAGTATGGGTCACCATACTTGGCCACACATCACTATACTATACAGGAGATGACTAATTATTAAGCTCAGATGAGCTTTATTTGTCACATACACAATTATACAGAGTATAACCAGCAGTGAAATGTGTTCTCTGCATTTAACCCATCCAAGTGCACACACACCTGGAGCAGTGGGCAGCCGACACGGTGGTCGCCCGGGGAGCAGTTGGGGGTTCGGTGCCTTGCTCAAGGGTCTCACCTCAGTCTTGGACAATTCCTGCCGGAGCCGAGATTCGAACCCACAACCTCGGGTTACAAGTCCGACGCTCTATCCATTAGACTGCCCACGACTGCCACGACTTGCATTATTATAGATTATTTTAGCCGGAGTCAATGGTTTGAAATTAAAACTAAAGTCTTAATTATGAATTTGGTTCTGACAAAGACGAAGCATTTCTCTTCACAAGATGTTAAAGGTGGAGTATACATTTTTTCAAATACGCTTTAGAAAACTGAGTCGGGCCAGTACCAAAACAAACCTTTAGCCAATCAGCAGTAAGGGGCATGTCTACGCATGATGCGAGGAGACCGCTCATCAGTGCACATGACGGACATTAGCCGAGCCAAGCGGCGACAGAAAGATAGAGATGGCAGATAAAAATAAAAGAGGAAAACGTCCACAGAACAAAAGAAGGCTTACACCGTGTCTAAACCGGACGCGACAGGACTGTCTACACTGGATGCGATTGTTGAGAATCATTTGAAATGTGTGTCAAAATGTCACAAATAGAACGCGGCAGCAGTTTACGGTCACACCACGCCGCAATGAGTTCATTGCGCTGCTCGCATCCGGTGTAGACACGGTATTACAATAAGGCAAGAAGTATGACCTGTGTAAATATCAAATCAGCTTTCCAGCACTGCAGAGAACTCAAGGAGCAGGAAGGCATGCGATCGGAGGTTGCTTTGTTTCTTCTCGACAGGTGAGTAACATTGGTTTTGCTTTTTTTCACAGAACTAATCGTTGCTGTACGTATATGTGGGGGGGCTATCGAAATAGGGGCAAGACTCTTTTGGGGTAGGGGCTTGTTTGTTTTGGTGATTTCAAATGTCAACATTGGCAAACAAAAATCACTTACCCCACCTTTAATTGCTGGACTGGAGTGGTGTGGATTACTTGTGGATTATTGTGATGTTATGATCAGCTGTTTGGACTCTCATTCTGACGGCACCCATTCACTGCAGAGAATACATTGGTGAGCAAGTGATGTAATGCTACATTTCTCCAAAACTGGTGAAGAAACAAACTCATCTACATCTTGAATGGCCCGAGGGAGAGTATATTTTCAGCAAATGTTTATTTTTGGGTGAATTGTTCTCACTAGACAGAAGGAAAGTTCTCCAGAAGAGTTTGATTGGACAGCATGGGCAGGCTGTAGATGGAGTTGTCGACTAGCCTGACAGTTTGCGGATGAACCTGGCTGTTTTTTCCACCACCCGCTGCAGCGGCGAGTTTCTAAACAAAGTGATGATGGATCAAATCGGGACGCTCACTATAACACACCTGGACTAGCTGCAGACGATGAGGCTTTGCAGACCGGCTCTTTTAAGGCTTCTCAGTTGTGTGTAGAAAAAGACACAAATACCTCTTTCTGACTACAGGCTACTGTTACAGGCTGCTTTATGCTCATTTGGACCAATATTTAAAACAAAAAGCAGTTGAAATAATGTTTTATGAAAAGAAAAGGAATGAAAACATGGGATTTTAAATCAAATGCGCAATACACCACAGTTCTGACCCCAAGGCGATTAGACAAAAACACAACATGCTAAATAATGTCCCAGAGCTTTTGTAACTTATCAGAAATATGGTAACTAAGTCTGTTTTAGAGTTACCTTCCAGGAAAACATTACTGCTGTATTAAAGGTACTAAACACAAACAGCGTTAATTCACACCCGCGGGGTGTCATGACTAAGCAGGGTTTAATACTCTATGGGCTTTTACGCTGCCGTACACACTAAAATAAAGAAAAGAACAAAACAACAAAAACACATTGTCTTTACTAACAACAGCTGTGCAACACCTGCCCTGCTAGCATTACTGCTCAACCTACAGCATCGCAAACTATATTTTAATTATATTTTACAGCATTTTCATTCATTCATTAAAGTTTGTGCAAAGAATATAAGATACGTAGAAGACTCTGAAGTAAATAAGAGTGTTATTTGTTCATGAAAAACTGGTCATCATGATGCCAGGGGTTGCCGGGACGTTGCTAAGCCATCACTAAATTGATGAAATTATATTTTACCCCAATTGTCTGAACTCAATGTGGTGTGATTGAAACACAATAGACTAAACATCTTTGTTCTGTCTTTGCTGGCTGCAAACAAAACCGACCTGATTCACGAAAGAGTCACTGTTATGAAAAATGGATCTCTGAATGAATAATGAACAAAAATAAGTTACCAATGCGATTTAGTCTAACCTAATTAGACTGACTACTTTTTCTAGATTCATGCATAAATAAATGCATGAATAAATACATAAAATGTGTAAATAAATGCATGAATAAATAAATGCATACATAAGTGCATAAATGTGAATACGCATTAATCCACAAATTAATAATTGAAGGAATGCACACACGCGCATACATATATATATATATATATATATATATATATATATATATATATAAATTAATAACACAAATTAATAAAATATGAATTAATAAATTACATTTATGAATGAATTAATGGATAAATAAATACCAATATGTTAAGAAATATAATTTAATTTAAAACATTATTTTACTGTCTTGAACTAAATATAATTATATAAAGACGTAATAAAAATATTTGTAATCAAATGTCTTAATATATTATGCAAGTTTGATTTTCAGTAAATTTATATTTTTACCAAAAACCAGGACAAAAATACAGATTATGAAAATGATATTTTGCTGTGTATGCATTGATAGAATTGTCTACAAATCATAAAGATGTGCTTGTTTTCAGATAACTTTACTAAATCTGCACATTTAGTGAACCATATTCTGATGTTGTTGATCTGACCTGTCATGATAGCGGCATCATAGTTACATTTTATCTCTCTCATCTACTTCACCTTTATAGCTCAGGAAAATCGCATGCAAAGAGAGCTTTTATGGGGGAGTCACATTTGGCCCTAGCAAAGAGATATGAAGATAGCATTGTGTTTGACACAGAGGGGCGGCATATACGCTCCAGCAACAAGCAATCAATGTACAATTTATATCTCTTCCACAGACAGGTGTGAAGCAAAGCCCTCGCTGCGGAGAGAAAAAGATGTGAAAATTCACAAAGAAAAACCAGCAGAGAAATAAACACTGGCACGATCCATCTCCTCATGCTTCCCTATAAAACAGCATGATTATTCCCTGGACATGATAATAAAATAGCCCGCTTCATTAGGCATTCCCGAGCTGAACGCAAGCAGTTGTGATGTTTTGTGAAGGCCAGACAGCTGCGGCTTTTATTAGTGGACCTTGCTGTCTGTACGCCACATTGTGATTGCATGCACAGAAAGCTAGTCTTCAGTGGGTGAAAGTGCTGAAAAAATCATTTCCAGTCCCCTTGTAAAGCCGAGTCCTCCGAGTAATCTGTGCTCCTCTGGCTTGTCTAACACGACGATCAAGAGGCCCATAAGTCACCTCCATAAATGAACAACAAATGATGCCGCTGCCCTGAGCTGTCATTCCTACAAAAAATAGAGAGGTCTTCATTTCTGTTTACGGTTGAAAGGTCAGAGTTTATCTGAGAGAGACAGACTAAGCGATAGAGGTAAACGCAAAGGATAAGGACATTATTCAGTAAAATTGATGTCAATAAATGCCTTAATAATATTTTTTTTTTTAAGAATGAAACCTTTTTTATACTGGAAATCAAAAATAAATAATGTCTAAATAAATGTTCTATGCAGTTTCACTGTTCAGTAAATGTATATATTTTTTTACTGGGAAACAAAACAATAATGCTAAAATACCTAAGACACCCACAAAATCACGCCACAGCTTCTAAACCTGTAAATATTAAATACCAAAAAAAAAAAAAAAAAAAAAGAATAAAAAAATTATGATTCAATATACTCCCTTAATATATTTTTAATTAAATCCAAATTATATAAATTATACTAAGCAATTTTTATAATATGCAAATTTAAATTTTTACTGGAAAAATACTGTTGCTTTGACAAAAGAGTAAAAAATCCCCCCATTGTATTTCCATAAATCGAATCACAACTATTAAACTCATAAATATAAATTTCCCAAAATAGAAAAAAACTATTTAATTCAAGATTTATTCTCTCAATATATTTTGAATTAAATTATAGACATACTGTACAATTTTATGTTACTAAATGTCAAAAGCTTGCCTTAAATTCAATAGTTTTTTTTTACTGGAAAATGACTGCAAATACCGATTACGATGTCATGATAAATGACAGATATAGTATTAAGTAGCTCTTGGTTTTGTTGTTATTCTCTACTGAACTTCCCATTACATCCCCTGCAGAACAGACCAATTGAACCCAGACTTTTCATGCTTGTCCAGGCTGGTTTGATAGTTTAGTGTTGTGCTGGTCTAGCTAGTTGACCAGTCATGCAATTCAACCGCAAACCTTGTTGCTAAAGCAGCTGACTCTGGTGATTTGTCCTGTAAATCAACACAAAATATGCCTGTCCTTTCAAGAGCGATATCATTCCTCTGATTATCTCTCTGAGATGAATTAACTGTTTCCTCTGTAGCCATTCTGCTTCGGGCAAACAGATGTAACTTTGAAAAATAGATGTCCTGAGGCCATTAGGATAATGTTTACTTCATAAAGCGATCACTTAAAAGTCTTACTTTGTCGATAAGATAGCACAAAACAGCATATGTACAAGTCAGACTTTGAAGAAGTGGGTTAGTTATCTCACGACGGCCCCTGTAGAAGCACAATCTTCATTTACATCAGTGCCAGTGTTCAGCGGCATGCTGGGATGCCCGGACTCTTACGGCACTGATGATTACACTAATTAAATTTCCTGGAAGGCAGCTATTCATTCAGATGTGCTGCTACGTTTGGGAAAGCCGAGATGAACGGAAAATGTGCAGAATAATAAGAGATCCTTTCATACATTTCTCAAAGTCGGCGATGAAAATGACCTCCGGGGTCCTGGGAGAGAGACGCCGCAGAATGCCTGATTCTGAGAACAGAAAGGTTCTTCAAACGGACGGCCGTGTCCTTCGGGAGCACTTTCTGAGCGAGAACTCGACTAACCGAACACGCCGAGGTCAAACACTCGTAGCCTTTGAAGCAGCAGCAGAGTCGATGAATATTTCACTTTGAAAACACAAGTTCAACAAAGATATAGTTCTCTGAAAAAATGAAAGTAACGTCATCATTTACTCGATTATCATCTATAATGAAAACTATTCATTCAACTAACAATAATATTAACTAAAATAAAAACAAAATCTAAACTAAAATTAAGCTGTAAATATACACTACACGTAAAACATGAACAAAATAAATTAAATAATATTATTAAATTACATATTAATTATAATAAATTATAAATGTGTTAATATAATATATAATATAAACTATTTTACATAATTATATTAAATTAAATTAAATAAAAACATTAAATATGCACAAAAACAAAATGACCAAAAACAACCAACCAAACAAAAAATATTATAATATTAAATGACATAAATAAAACAAACTATAATATACAATAAAATGTTAATAAAATATATTATATTATTAATATATTTCTTATATTATTAATTAAAATATATTACATTTTATAGGAATAACAATAATAATTATAAAGTTAAATTACATTTAAAAAAACATTATGCACTAAACTATAAGCAAAAATAATAAATGTTAATTAGATATTATAAATATATAAATTATATATAAGTCATATGTTTAGTAAATTAAATTACATTATTTTATATGTGTATGACTTTCTTTAGTCTCTTTCATATATGAAAGTGAACAGGATGACCATAGCTCACATATCTCTTTTCTATTGCCGATATTCAAACTAAGATGTATAACAACCGACTTACTATTTTTATTACACTTTTTCTGTGTGATTTTTTGTGTTTTTCACAGCTTGACAGTATCTATCCCCACTCACTGTACAGAGAAGAACAGCTGCTTTTATCTCCTTAGTGTTCCTCTCATGAAAGACAGTCACGATGGCATGAAATGAGGATAATAAACACAGAATTTCATTGTCGGGTGAAGCCGAATACCAACATCTTTTTACCGTCATCATATCTTGTTTCCAAATCAAAACAGCCGCCTATTTCAGACCGATTCTGGACTTTTACCGCATTGAACTCTATCTGGATGTGATTGGCAAAAGCTCAACAACACTTCAACACACATCCCGGGAATACAGCTTACCTTTGGAAACCAATAACCAATTTTCATAAAGGTTTAATCTCTCATTCGACAAAACCTGAAAACGAAAGGAAAACACATCCTGTTCTTACACTTTCCCATAAGCTGCTTTATCTTTCTCCACAAGAAGCTGAAGGGGAAGGATTTATCATATTCTCTCGCATTGGCAGAATGCAAATGCTGCTCTTCTCATGAATATTTATGATGGCACCATCGAGACCTCGTTTGAATAAATTCTTTATTTTAACCTGACAACCGGACAAACAGGCCGTTTGAATACGACACGTCCTCTAGTGCCGCTCACCCTCTTGATCACGCGTCAGGAGTCCTTCAGCGATGCACTTCAGCTCCAATGGACCAAGAATACGTATGTGTACTGCAGCGCGAATTAAAGACATGCTTCCTTTCAAGTGTGCGCTTAAACCACTTCCTCTCAAACTCTCGCGGCCTCTCTTTCTCATTTTCTAAATCTCAGTCAATCCTTTAGAACAGTGGTTTCCAATCCTGGTCCTGGGGACCCACCGCTCTGCACATTTTGCCTGTCTCCCTTATTTAACAGACCTGATTCAGGTCATCAGCTCATTAGGAGAGAGATCCATGAACTGCACTGTGTGTGTCAGATAAGAGAGACATACAAAATGTGCAGAGCGGTGGCGGTGGGTCCCCAGGACCAGGATTGAAAACCACTGCGTTAGTTTAGAACATCACTCATTACACTCATTACAAGAAAACAATTAAGACATGAGACAAAAAAGAACTAAGAATTGCATAGCAACCACTCAGAGCATCCTAGCAACTCCTTAGCAACCATTATTACATTAATTGAAAATATAATGAACAAAAAAACTAATTTAAAAATTAATAAATAAATGACATGGTACATTTAATACATTCTAACATAATATTTATTACCGATTTTCGAAAAAAGTGTTAAGAAATAACACAAGAAATGCATAGGAACACCCTATCAACCATTTAGAATACCCTAGCAACACCCTAGCTACCTCTTAACAAGCACACAGAACACCCTTGCAAACACATAGCAACACCCCAGTGACCATAAAGGACACCCACTTTACTGCTTAGCAACGCCCTAGTTACCACAAAGAATAGCAGTTGAATATCAACAAACTAGCAACCACCAACCACCTCAAACAGCATAGCAACAACCTAGCAACCACACAGAACACCCAAGCAACATCACATCAACACCTAGCAACTGCAAACTATCTGTCACCTAGCAACCTCCCTAGCAACACCTAGACAAAATAAACCTATAACTATTGTTAGGACCATTAAGATTTGTTTAGCAAAATAACCATTTTCATTTAATTTTTTTTATATTGTCAGTATTTATTTTTCTTAACTAATGCATATGAATTATGCATTTATATCTAATCTAAACTGTCATAATTATTTCTATAACAATATCACACACCCTAGTATTTACAAAGCCCTGTTCGGGTAACTCTGTCCTACGATAAAAGATGTATTAAAATAAAAAAGTGCATAGGAAAAATATGCATACAGTACTCAAAGCAAGCACATGGGTTGGTACATTTTTTTTACCAAATGTTAAATAAAAGGGTTCCTTTTTGTCTGGACAATTATAATCTTGGCACGAAAACCTGATTTCTTTATGACATTCGCCCAAAACTCAGTGTAACCTCTTCTTCTTTAGCAGACTGAGAGAGAGTGCATATGATCCAGTGGCTTTAGCATCAGAAATGTGGACTGGCCCTGAAAAATCAGAGCCAACCCGAGCCTGCCAAAAGTGCAATCACTACCACCGGCTCTCTGCAGAATACAGATGCATGCAGAGCTCAACCGTCGCGCACATCCAGCTCTGCCAGCTATTTAGCAAGATCGAAATTACATTTGAATCAGTGACATTTGGAATTGATGACATCATGAATGGAATTCTCACACACACTCTATAAATCTGAAATGTCAGCAGGTCAGAATGTGACGTCCATCTGAAAAACACACCGGGGAGACAGATGGGATGCTCTGTCATGGATAAGACCGCCAGTGAGTGACAGCGCTGAGGGTGTCTGCTGGGAACACTTATATCAGCAGAGTCAAAGTTCATTTATGGAGCTTTAATACACAAAAATAAACCGTTTTGAACCATTATATTTGTCTTATTACCAGTAAAATATACTTAAATGTACTTGTACTTGACGTTAAGACTTGTTTTCAGGAATATATACTGAGTTAAGTTTATTTATCTCACCCCAGTCGGAGATAGACGCCTTATTTATCTTGCCTTCAATGACTCACCCTAGAACACCCTAACAATTGCATAGCAACACCCTAGCAACCACCAATAACACCCTATGCACTGGCAAGCAACCTTCTAGCAACCAGCCAAAATACCATAGCAACCACATAGCAAAACCCTCCCAGAACACCACAGCAACCACAAGAACACCCGATTAACTGCTTAGCAACCGTCTAGCAACAACCCAGAACACTCTAGCAACTTTCAACCACTCAGAACACCCTAAAAACCACATAGCAACATCCTAGCAACCACCAAGAACACCCTATGAACTGGCAAGCAACCTTCTAGAAACCAGCCAAAATAACTTAGCAACCATTTAGCAACACCCAAGAAACCACCAGGAACACCCAATTAACTGTCAAGTTACCATAGCAACCATCCAGAACAACCAAAAACACTAAGTACACACTATTAACTGTCTAGCAACCACCCAGAACACACTATCAACCACATAGCAACACCCTAGCAACCACCAAAAACACCCTATTAAGTGCCTAGCAATATTCTAGCATCCGCCAGAACCCTCTAGCAACCTCATAGCAACACCCTAGCAACCACAAAGAACACCCTATTAACTACATAACCTACAGAACTCTAGTAACCTCCAAACACCCAGAACACTCTAGGAACCACCCAGAACACCCTAGCAACTGAATACTGATTAACCACCCTAGCAAACACCAAAAACTCCCTATTAACTGCCTAGCAACCACCCAGAACACACTAACAACCCCCAACCATTCAGCAAACAACCAGAACGCCCTAGGACCCGCACACTACAACAACACAATAGCAACCACCAAAAACACTATTAACTGCATTCATTTAGCAGTGTCCAATTTTCAAAAAATTTTAGTGTCTGCGTGCATAATCAACCCTATTTAATGCACTTCCTATTCTAGCTACTTATTATAGTCTGTTATTAAGTAGCAAACTATTCCCACCTTAAACAGACGCCCTCTCAGTTCTCCATCTCTGTTTGACACTAATGTGCTAAATGAATATCATGTAATGTGGCTGTAATCACCTCCATCAATTTGATTGCAGACTCTAATAGTGGCTCTGGTCAGTGACTCATACATGCTCTTTTATTTACTCCTCTCTCATCTTTCTGCAGTATATGACCATATCTGACACGCTGCTCTGTAATGGGATACAGAATGATGCTGTTAGATGCCCCGGTGACCTGTGTACCAGGTTTTCTTCCAAATGTTTAATGGGTCATTCCTGTTATGCAGAACCTCTTGAACTCTGAATGAATATGTTGGTGCTGTAATTTAAGCATGCTTTTTTCTGTAAAAAAGGCTTTTCATAAATCCGCTAGTCAAGCTCAGACTCTAGGACAATGGAACTGACAATTAAATTAAATTTTTGATTGATTAATTGACTGATTGGTTGGTTCATGTAATAAAAAAATCATTAATTAAATTCACTTTATTTGTGATAGTGTGTGTGTATATTATATATGTATATACGTGTGTGTGTGGTGTGTGTGTGTGTGTGTGTGTGTGTGTGTGTGTGTGTGTGTGTGTGTGTGTGTGTGTGTGTAATCCATTTAACTCTTTGAAAATCACCTTTAAAGTTGTCCAAATTAAGTCCTTAGCAATGCATATTACAATCAAAAATTAAGTTTTGATATATTTACTGTAGGACATGTACAAAATATTGTTACTTAATATACTAAGTATTATTAATATACTTAATATTATTTTTGGCATAAAATAAAAACTGATCATTTTGACCCATACAATGTATCGTTGACTGTAATATAAGTCTCAGTTGTCCCCTGAATGTGTCTGTAATGTTTCAGTTCAAAATAACTAACACATAATTTATTATATAATTTTGAATATTCCTATTTTGAGTTGAGGCAGAATCATGCTGTTTTCATGCATGTCTTTTTAAATGCAACTGAGCCACTGCTCCCCGCTCCTTTTCAAAAATAGGGCTGTGCCTTTACATCTCGTACCTCAAATACTCTGCCCTAAAAAATCATGCTTTTAAAGCCATATGAGTGTAAACTTCTGATATATGGTTTTCTGAGTGCACACATCCGCAGCACGTGCACAGAAAGCAGCTATCACACTGCATGTGAGTACCTACTAAACTAAGCTCTCTTTCATGTCTTATTGCACCTAGACTGTCTAATACACACATGTTTAAGTTAAAAACACACAAGTAAGAATGCAGTCCGGTATGTCTGTGAACAAACAGCTGTGGGAAAACAAATTGCATGTGTGTATGAAGTGACAGCAGTGTAACATACAGTACCTATACTGCTGTCTATGCTGATAATATGACCCAAACCATAAAATAAAAACAGAAAATCACTCACTGCTCTTGAATGAATCATTTCTGTAGTTCTTTTAAGAAGACATTTCTCACTTGAATGCAGCGTTTAAATGCTCCAGCGTGAATGTAAACATGGCGGATTTTGAATATAAGCATGGCTCCCTCAGGGCGTGGTCTCTGGTAATATGGAAGTGTTGGTCAACAGTCATGGGCAGGGCCTGTGCAAAGTGACGTCAAATTTGACAGATTCTGCAAACAGCTTGCTCTGAGACACGGCTTATGATTTATGGGGGGAAAGGAGGATATCGTTATAGGGTGGTTGTGTACACACACTGCCAACACATATTTCTGTTCAAACAACATGTAAAAGTGAATTTTGCATAATAGGTTCCCTTTAACAGCCCCAAAGAACGCATGCAAGACAGGCACAAAATGAACTGCATAGAAGGACGGATCCAAGTGGTTTGTTATTAACTGGTTTGTTTTCTTGTTAACCTTGAAGGCAGATTTTTGTAGTCCCAATCATGCATATTTCCAAGAGGACAGAAAAATGAATTTAAAGATCCCTGTGAGTTTTTAGCATTCTTTGGAGAAACACAATGCCTTGTTGATTTGCAAGGTGGCAAAGGTTACAGAGATGTTTTCTTTAATTGACAACACCTTTGGCCCAGTTATTAATGAGGCCAGTGCAGTATGTAGCGGCGAGATGGAAGACGGTGCCCCCACCCCAATTACGGCTCCAGGGTTCTTCTCAAAAGCCTCTCAGCGGGATGATTAATTCTAATCACCAGTCCTTTAATGCACCATCCACGATGATCTCATTACGACACCAATATGACTGCAAAGCTCCAACATCCCAAGAGCTGAGAGTACGGGAGCCAATCAGAGCAGTGGAACACATTTAACCAGACAATTACTGGATTCTTGAAAAGACTAGACGATGGAACTCACACTGGACAGTTAATCAAAGGGAATGTGTTAAAAGTGACTCCAATTTAACTATGAACCAATGGACTATTGAACGACATGTTTAATTGATGACAGACTATGTAAGATGTAGCTAAATGTTTAATGACTACAGCTTCCACCATTTTGACCACTGAAACTCCTTCAGTGTCCAACAGAAGCCAGTCTCATTATGGATCACTCACTGATCTGAAATCAGGCAGTTTTAGACTGGTAATGTGTCACTAACAAGTCCATGTCACAAAACCTAGTGCGATGCCTTGCTTTATATCTACACACGTACTGTAGCTGCCTTTTTAGAGAGCATCTTCACCTATATGTCTGTCTATCTATCTTTCTATCCATCTATGTCTCTCTCTATCCATCCAACCATCCATCCAACCAATCCGAATCTGTCTGTCCGATCTATCAATCCATCAATCTCAAAATTAGTTATCTCAGGAGGTGCTCATTTTTTGGAACAGCCTTCTTGACAACAGTATGCCTATGACGCCGTAGGCAGTTTGCTAGGTTTTGGACCAGATATGTTTGACTGTGTAAAGGTTGTTGAAGAGACAGCTTTTGGATGTTTCCCTCATTAAGACACCAAAAAGACCCACTAAAACGGTCAAACAACCCAAAACAAAAGCAACATTTAAATGACCCTTAAAATGACCAAGTTGTGATCATGTAATGAGCTCATCGTAACATTCTGACATGTATTAGGAAGACATTTACAGATTTCCTACCCAGCATGCTCATACATCACACTTACCCTGCAGGTGGCATCAATCTGAACGATACACCACCTCAGTCGCTGCTTCAATGATGGCTGACGCATGAGTAAATCAACAGAGAAGAGAACAGTAAACAACGGTCGGACAGATGTGTGTATCTCTAACACGTAAAGAGGGGAGCATTGTAGTCCTTTCAAAAAAATTGCTGCTACCTGCAAGGAGAGAGGAAAGTTTCTTAAGGGCAAAAGAGCAAAGCTGACGGAGATAATGGTCTGACTCACACATCACGGCATGAGACGAGGAGAAAATCAGGCAATAAGGTCTTGTCATTTCTCTGGCTGTGCTCGGCTCATGTCTTGAGCCCCAGGCATGACATAGAGATGAAACCAGTGGCACAGTCCTACGCTTTTTGGTCTCACCCCAAACAAGAGGGTTTTCAAAACAGATTATTGAGCTTGCATCTTCATTTGAGTATATTAGGGAATACTCAAAGAAATATGAAGACACATAACAATGTCCCAGATGCTCTTTTCCATACAATAATAATGAATGAAAATTTTGGGCTTCAAAAAGGACAAAATGCACCATTAAAATATTATAAATGTTCTCCACATTACTTGAACACTACGCTGAAGTCTTATGGGCCACCTTTATGGAGCTTTTGGTCAATTTTAGAGCTTGAAAATGTATATAAAGTACAACATGAGCACAAAATAATCAACTATCACTTTAGAAGATTCAAGATTTTCCAATTTTACCTGCATCACTGAATATTAAGATTTGACAACCCATCTGATTTCACCTTCAATGACAAAGTGCTCTGGCTTTTGTTCTCTCCCCAAACACCAGGTGCTGCAATCATGATCATTGAGCTTGCATCAGCATTTGAGACCATTAGGGAAGACTCAACCTTTCAGACTTTTATGAAATATTAAGACATTTACCAGAATGCTCTAGATGCTTTTTCCCCATACAATAATAATGAATGAGGATGAAAATGTTCTACAAAAAGGACAAAATGCACTATTAAAGATGTACACATGACTTTTGTGATGTTTTTAGAGCTTAAAATGTGCAAAAAGTACAACATGAGCAAAAAAGCATCCACTATCCCTTTAAGAGCTTCAAGATGTTCAGATTCTACCTGCATCAGTGAACATGAAGATCTGGCATACATTTGATTTCACTACCAATGACAAAGTCCTACAGTTTTTGGTCTCGCCCCAAAAGTGATGGGCTGCACTATTGATTATTGAGCTTGCATCTTTATTTGAGCTCAACATGGAAGATTCAACCATTCGGACGTCCTAGAAATATGAAAACATGTAGAACATCTCAGATGCTCTTTCTCATACAATAATAATGAATAGGAACACACACTTTTAGGCTCAAAAAAGACAATGCGTCATTAAAGTACTATAAAAGTCATCCAGCACTATATTTAAACTGTTCTAAAGTCGCATTGGACCTTTTATGTAACATTTTTGGAGCCTGAAAATGTCCATAGAAGGAAAAAAGTACAATAGATTCTCCATTTCTGCTTGTATCACTGGACTTGAAGATCTGGCAACCCATCTGATTTCACTACAAGTCTTCTGGCCTGAGGACGCTGGTGTCTGGCGCTACAGATGCTCAGCAGGGTCAGTGAAGATCGTTGACAAAGCAGAACTGACAAGCGAGTCAGCTTTGGCAAAAACATGATTATTCCTGCATCCACTGACTTTTCGCACCATTCTTAATTTTCAAACAGTCCAAGTGCTCTGTTTTATGCACCACTGAACTGCTGACTTCAACGTGGGAATAACATTACCCTCAGAGGTGCGGAGGAAATACATTAAAAGTGACGCAACGAAGGGGAAAAGCTCTTCCTCACAGCTGGATGTAAGAGAGCTCAAGCAAACACTAAGCGTTGCAAGTCACAGCTGGTTTTCCTTAAATGTTTCTATTAAACATGAAGGAGGAGTGGAGGTGGAACGGAAACATGGACACAGATGCTGTAATGTGGTTTCAACACAAAATCCTCTCCTCTAAAAGAGATGGAGGGAAGATGGATAAATATACACATATGTGGATACATGTACAAATATTACTGAAATGAGGATGCAACACTTTATTTCTTATTAACGGAGACAAAAAGTTTGTACAACAATATTGAATCTTATGAAAACTGCAACAGTTCTAGGTCAAAATTTGCAACAAAATTTTTAAAAAGCACAAGATCATATGTTTTGCATAAAGAGAATAAAGCACATAGAATTAAGAATTCTTTCGTCGTGACATTATGTTCATAAGCACATTTACACCAGTTTTATTATAAATTATATATATGCAACATTTATCATTTTCAAATAGTTAATTTAGTTAACTTGATGTACAAAACAAATGAAAATGAAATAAAAAGGAATAAACAAACTTAATTAATAGATATATGAAAACACAAACTACTAAAATGACCCCAAAAAACAACAACAACGACAAAACATCAAATAAAGAAAATAAAACATACAAATATTAAATATACAAATTAAAACTGATTCTAAATATTAATACAAACTATAATAGTATCCCAGTGATTCTAAAATACACAGATTTAACCACACATCCCTCAATTCTCAAAAGTTTATGAATGAATGAATGAATGAATGAATTATTTTGGGAAACTAAATAAAATTTGTTTTTGTCATGCAAAAATGTATTGTATATTTTTTGTATGATTTTGAGATGAAAGTGATCTTTGTGAGTTTTGCCCAAATACATGTATGATTCAGAAAAAAAATGTCCTCTAATATCTAACAATGATGCATCAGCGTAACAATGAGCTTAAATAGAGAACAAATGGAGATGCTAAAGTCTCACTCTCACAAGTCCAAATCTAAGCTGCCATCGTTCATTTCATAGCTCTTCTTTCACATCTTGATAATAGTTTTCATTTCTGCAAAGGAATTTTAAGAGAAACATAGGCTGATACTTAAATGAAGCAAATGTCTGCTGAACTGCAAAAGAACATTGAGACTTTTCTTTGACTCAATCTCTCTTAATTTACAATCCAGCCACGGCCATCAGGAATGGCAGGATCCTTCTGGACACGGTGTTCTGCAGAAACGCTCCATGCGGAATGAATGCCAGCGTGAGTGGGAATACAGAGACGGTTTCACACTGTAGGAATACATTATTAACATCACCGGGTTTCATCAGGAAGCTCATTCTGAGGGACTCCACCACAGAATCAATAACAGACTGCTTTTCTCTGGGCTTCTGTCGTGTCCTGCATCCACTCACGCTCATATCGCGGGATGACTGAGTCAGAGCAGACACGAGATGGCAGCGCCTCCGGGGAGAATCAGATCTAAAAATACTCTTAATTAATAAGCCCAATCTCATATCCGACTGATGCCAGTGTTCACGCATGAGCTGTGTTTGTAAGCTTTCATTCTCCCTCCACTGCTTCTGTTCAACCAAACTAGGTTACACAAGCTGCTACTGTTTTTGCAAACAAAAATTGACTCATCCATGAAGCACTGATACAAACAAAAGGATTTTGGGCTTTTTTTAACAACACATTCTTAAATCAAGAAGCATAATTACATAAGATATAAAGTGTTGATTTCTTTAAAAACTAACACAAAAAATGACAGTTTGCTTAAAGGAATAACAAATATCTCCCAGTAGGGTAATACAAATAAAACTAGTTTTCCCTTCGAATTAAGTTTATTTTTCTGACCCCATTGATATATTTTTTTCTTGTTTTAAATATAAACTTGCATATTTATTTATCTATTGATTTAAGAATACAAGACTTAATATGTTAAGTCATTTTGCTTCTCAAGTAAATGTATCTTGATTTAAGAATGTTTAAATATTTGTACTGGAAAATACTCAAAAACACTTTTGCATTGTAGTTTAATAAAACATTTGATTATTTACTCATCCTGATGTCATTCAAACTCATATCACTTTCTTATTTAAAAAGAAACAGCCATTTAATGGATATAAATAGAAAGACAAACATAATTTAATAAAGTGTAAATTACACAAAACATGTCTTGTTAAACCATAAAACGTCTCAGGTTACGTATGTAACCATGGTTCCCCGAGTGGGGAACGAGACACTGCGTCCCCTAGGGGTCGCTATGGGGAACGCCCTCAGCGTGACTCGTGTCTGAAGAAACATATGGAAAAACACCAACTGTTGGCCGGCGACAGCCCATGACGTCACTACCGGTGCGATCATAATAAAAGAGCCACCGGGAGAATACATCATCCGCTTCTTCGTCTGAAGCTTGCGTCCGAAGCATGGCCCAAAGCCTAGGGGACGCAGTGTCTCGTTCCCCACTCGGGGAACCATGGTTACATACGTAACCTGAGACGTTCCCCTTCATGGGAACTTCGAACTGGGGTCGCTATGGGGAACGCTATACCCACGCCACCATGCTGAGGGGAGTGTAAGCCAATTTTGCGAAAAAGGCGAGCACTAAGCCAACTCTACCCGGCTAAGGGAGTTGCCCCTGGGACGGTTGATGGCTGTCAGTGATATTATCCCCTTCGGCCAAAAAACCCGAGCTGCATACCCTAAGTACTTACTTGCTGGGTGCCAGGATTACCGGACCCAGGGTAGAGCTCAGAGTCTTGAAATCAAAAAAAGATTCCTTTAAGGGGATATGGCCAAGCACCTAGTAACTAGGTCCTGGCCGATCACTCAGGGGCTACCACTTGCTCTGCACCAGCTTACTGAGGGAACTGTCTCAACAGACCTCTTGGTAGTGTAAACCCCCTTTTTGGACCCAAAATATTTGGGCAGAAGGAGTGGGGCCCAAGGCACAAGCCGGGGCTCAACCAGCTCAAAAAAGGTCCCGAAGCTGTGCGCGTAACCCTACCCTTACGGGATTTTAGAAAGAACGCAGAACTTTCGATGTGCGGACTTACCACTGAGTGGATTTTAGAAAAGTGCCCAAAGTCTTGCGTGTGCACTTACCATAACAGGTTTTTAAACGTTCTATGCCCTGGAGCGGAGAACTACTCATTCCTCGGAGTGAGAGGGAACTCAGACGCTCAGAAGGGAGCGGCAAGCTCATAGATGACCCTCTATGGTGAGGGGAGCAATGCTGGCTCGACCCACAAGGCGAGCGACCTATCACAGAGCTCTGGGGGGCGGAGAAACTCGGACGCTCAGAAGGGAGCGGCATGCTCATAGGTGACCCTCTGGCTGAGGGGAGCAGTGCTGGCTCTACCGACGGCGAGCTCTGGAGAGCGGAGAACTCATTCCTCAGAATGAGAGGAACTCAGCTACCAATGAGGAGCTCTAGAGCGGAGAAAACTCAGACGCCCCGAAGGGAGCGGCATGCTCATAGGTGACCCTCTATGGTGATGGGAGCAATGCTAGCTCGACCAACAAGGAGAGCAACCTATCACAGAGCTCTGGGGAGCGGAGAATTCATTCCTCAGAATGAGAGGGAACTCAGACGCTCCGAAGGGAGCGGCATGCTCATAGGTGACCCTCTAGTGAGGGGAGCAATGCTAGCTCTACCTCAGACGCTCAGCAGGGAGCGGCATGCTCATAGATGACCCTCTATAGTGAGGGGAGCAATGCTAGCTCGACCAGCAACGAGCGACCTATCACAGAGCTCTGAGGAGCGGAGAACTCATTCCTCAGAATGAGAGGGAACTCAGACGCTCCGAAGGGAGCGGCATGCTCATAGGTGACCCTCTAGTGAGGGGAGCAATGCTAGCTCTACCTATAACGAGCTCTGGAGAGCGGAGAATTCGTTCCTCAGAATGAGAAGGAACTCAGACGCTCAGGAGGGAGCGGCAAGCTCATAGGTGACCCTCTAGGTGAGGGGAGCAATGCTGGCTCTACCAACCACGAGCTCTGGAGAGTGGGGAACTCACTCCTCAGAATGAGAGGGAACTCCGCCGCTCAGAAGGGAGCGGCATGCTCATGGGTGGCCCTCTGGGTGAGGGGAGCAATGCTGGCTCTACCAACAACGAGCTCTGGGGAGCTGAAAACTCATTCCTCGGAACGAGGGGACATTCAGATGCTCCGAAGGGAGCGGCATACTCATAGGTGACCCTCTAGGTGAGGGGAGCAATGCTAGCTCTACCGACAGCGAGCTCTGGAGAGCGGAGAACTCATTCCTCAGAATGAGAGGGAACTCAGACGCTCAGAGGAAACTCAGACGCTCAGAAGGGAGCGGCATGCTCATAGGTGACCCTCTAGGTGAGGGGAGCAATGCTAGCTCTACCGACAGCGAGCTCTGGAGAGCGGATAACTCATTCCTCAGAATGAGAGGGAACTCACCTTTTTTTTTTCTTTTTTTTTTAAGTCCTGGCTTAACAGGACATTTCCACCTAGCCTCGGCCAGGTGGAGTTTACGGTGGTTACAGGGGAATAGAAAGGAATGAGAGGGCTTGCCTCTCTGACCCGCGCCTCTCTCTCACCCTAGCCGCAGGAGGGGGAGGGGCGTGAGTTGCGAGACTAGCCTTCTGAGCCCATCTCTGATCCTCAGACCGAGATGGGCTAGGACCCCTGGTTGTTCGGGCTCAGCAGATCAGTCTCCATAGTGCTTCTGCAACGAAGCGACGGTCTGACCTGCTGCTGCATATGCCCTACCATTTAAGCAAGATTCAGGGCTTAGATGGCAAGGAGGGAGCCTTAAGAGAGGATGTCTCGCCCACAGAGAGATAAGCTGGCTATCATCTCTTGCACAGGGGGCATCCCCTCATAGCCATTTTCATGCAACCCCTCAATGTCAGCCTAACTAGTATGCTGAAACCTAGAAATACGAGAAAAAAATTGCTTCTCAACCTCCACATCGAGATTTTGAAGAAAGGAAGGCTCGCTCGAGCTGGGGATTTATGGTCAGAAAGATTTATTTTTCTGATCCACCATAATCCCCAATAACTCGTTCATATGCAGTGCAGAAGGATTGAGAGGGTTCAGTCTCAACTTCCTCGCCCTCAAACATCTCCTGCTCTGGGCATAACCCAGCAGAGCACTAGCTGCTGAATGTGATGTCAGAAAGATTGCATCATCGCAATCCAGCAGCTCACTCTCGTTCTCGGCCGACGCGCGCGAAAAGGGGCGGTCCCTCTCTAACACATCGGCCACATCCAACTGCGAACCCCACGATTTCATTCGCCTCCGTGCCTCGGCAGCGGTGGGTCCCGAATCGCGGGAAGCAGACGGCTGCCCCTCTGGGACAGACGACAGCGGAGCTTCCTCATATTAGAGAACCGCTCACAATGCACGCAAACCGCCCCCTCGAGGACATCGCGTGCGTGCTCCATGCCCAAACAAAAGACGCAACAGTCGTGTGTGTCATCGGGTGTCAAATAACGAGGACACGGATCCACACACTTCCTAAACGCCTTGCTAGTGCTCGCCATGATAATAAAAGGAAAACTGTATTCCTACCAGAATGCACGCTTCAAACAAAACAGTCAGTGAAGACGAAGAAGAGGATGATGTATTCTCCCGGTGGCTCTTTTATTATGATCGCACCGGTAGTGACGTCATGGGCTGTCGCCGGCCAACAGTTGGTGTTTTTCCATATGTTTCTTCAGACACGAGTCACGCTGAGGGCGTTCCCCATAGCGACCCCTAGGGGACGCAGTTCGAAGTTCCCATGAAGGGGAACATTGTTTTCATTATAATTAAACTAGTGGTGGGCCGTTATCGGCGTTAACGTGCTGCGTTAACGTGAGACTCTTATCGGCGATAAAAAAAATATCGCCGTTAATCTATTCTCAAAGTTGGGTTGGGAGCTGGGTCTATACTACGCAAGCTATGATGACTTTCACCCTGATATTTTAGCGCGGATGTATACCTAGCCGAATTGCACTGTAGGGGGCGAGAACGAGTCTTCGAACTAGAGGCTCGCAGTCCGTGATGGACAGATTGTTAACGGCTGGTCTATGTGGTAATACAATCGGGCAGGACATCCAAACACTCACCTATCATTCATCAACCTCAAATATGGCTTTTCATCTGAAAGATGTATGTAGTAGCAACTTTACATGGCCGCTCAATATGATGTTAACCTAGATAAATGTGCGCTATTGAAGTGTTTGTGTGGAAGCGCGTTTGCTGCAAGACAGGCTCCGGTGCGTTCACTTGCTCTTAAATCTCCGTCATTCTTGGTCATACAGATAAAAGTAGCCTAATACATCTTTCGAATCTGTAAAGACTCTACGTTTATTTGTGTACACTCAGAATAACAACGAAACGTTGCGCTTTTAAGCAAACAGGATGCGCTTTAGGTCTCATGTGAACTTGAGCGAGAAACTTCGAAACTCGAATATATCGAAAAATATATCTATAGAGAGTGAAATGTCAAAAAAAATTAAAATAGAAGACGTGTGTGTTAGCATGGATGATTTACATGAAATTTAATCTGTGCAACACTGTGCATAATAAGATGGCTTTCAGTTCAATATAATAACAAAAAACGACATTTTGGGGTTTTATTCAACTAATAAGGTGGGCACGCTGTGATCTGTACTATATTTTTACTGTAATTGACAGTTATCTGCAAAAAAACAAAAAAACAACAACACGGGAGTGGGAGGGAATGGGAGTCATTCTTCCGGGAGTGGAACGGGATTTTCCTCCAGTTTTTTCGTGGATTGGACGGGAAGAGATTAAAGTTTGTGATGCATTTTGGAAACAGGAGATGAGCCCCTGGTCTAATGCGCCACCTGGCTTGAGAAACCCGTTCTCAAAGACTTACTTATAGTCATTATTTGGGTAACACACATATTCTGAATGCCTTCGGCAGAATTCAAATGAGCCATTTTAATCTAGATTAATTTCAAAATGAATCTAGATTAATCTAGATTAAAAAAATTAATCTATGCCCACCTCTAAATTAAACACATGTGCATCCGCTTTCATCAATTCTCAAGAGCCTAATGAAATCAATCAATCAATCATCTCATTAAAGCAAAAAAGGAAAATATTTCATTGTTACGGTTTGTTGACCTGTAGGTAATATTTGATTATTAAACTTTTTTGTTAGTTTGTTTGTTTCCATGTTACACATTCAGTTATTTTGTTGGCTATTATCCATATGATGGAAGTAACAGTACTAGCACTTCAAAAAAGAAGAAAAATACCATAAAAGTGGTCTTGCGTCATGTTGTGTTCGGGTCATTTTGACCCAGAGAGGATTTTTTTTTTTCAACATAAATGCTAGTTAATGTTATCGCACTGGATTGAAACATATTGACTTTGCTCACACAGTGTAGAACAAATTTCTACCCCAAACATTGATAATTTATGTACTTTTTGGGGATTTCTTTCCCACATTGTTACACTTGAGCTGTTCCCTTGCAAAAATGACCAGCCTGCAAAAAATTGCAGGAGTCTCAAATAGCTCTGAATTCGAAATTCGCCGCAACATCAGTGACTTTACATGTCATTAAAGTAAAATATGATGTACTGTACGCTGAGAGTTAGTCATAAAGATATAATAACAAGAGGACATGTTTAATTGTCAAGGGTCAAAGAGAGGATGCAAATGGTCATTCAAAACTAAATGTTTTTGGTGCAAGACACCGTGACTAAGATTATAAGAGGACTTCAGGATAAAGCATGTGATATGAAAGTGCCAGACTGCATTTGCTGTCACACACATCACCTGTTTGAATATGCGAGCCTGGATGTGCATATGACAAAATGTTCTCACTTGTTCAATAGCATCGACTCACCTATGGAGTCCCTTCAGTTTGTGGAATGAAGTAGCTCTTGTAGATGTGGAGTAATTACAAACCAGCGCTGGCAGGCCATCAGTCAAGTGTGCTCTCAGGAAACACGGGATGAATAGGAAGGGGAAGCCTGCCGGGAGGGGCGGCACTCATCTAGATAAAGATGTCGGTTTTGAAAAACAGCTGATGCCCTTTCTGTCATTTTTCTGCTGCAACTCCAACATGACTGTATTAGCGCAAATGAGATTCTCCAGGCATGCTGTCTTCTCTGTGCTGTGAAAATTAGCTGAAAGGGATTGTGGGAACAAGAGGAGCTTTGCAGTCTGGTGCCTGTCAGAGAAGTGATGGCACTTCATTACCATAAATAGAAAAGGCCTGAAATATTGATTTAACATGAAAGGAAACAGTGATTTGGCCATTTAATTTCACTTTATTTAAAAGGACAAGAATATGCATAGTTTAAACGGGACGTCACCCCAAAAACTAAAGTCTACTCACTGTTGATTTTTTTTTTTCTGTGGAGAACAAAAGTAGTCACCCAGCAGAATGTTCACGCTGCTCGTTTCTACACAACAAACATGAATAATGTTCATGTCAAGCTGAAATAGGCACTATAATAGTCGCCCAAACAACTTATTCAGAGTCGTGTGAAGCTGTAAAAACGTTAAAAATTAATTTTCAACACTAACTGCTAAACTTTTAAAGACAGACCTGTTGTGAGTGCAGAGTGGACAGTTAACTGGTGGTATAAGCTTTTGCTGAACCCATATCTGTTCAAGTTAATTCAACTTAGATTTACAATAATCATGTTTAGTACATGAATTTATGGTGAAAACAGAAAATTCCACCAATTTGGCACAAGTTCATCCATTCTTTCCTAACGATGGGATCAGAAGGAAGGCAATGCAAAGACTGTTTCCACAACTCCATGTCTTTCTCAGAGCCATCTTTATTGTTTGGTTTCTGTGTAGAACTGACTGCGTGTTTGGCTCTCTCTTTATTTACACTACGTGCGTGAATCGGTGGGCGGGGCTAAACAGGCAGCACTGTAGAAGCAGGCGTTGATCTTCTTTCTGTGGAGGCGGTGCTTACACTCAAAAAAATCCTGGGTTATTTTTTTAACCCAAATGCTGGGTTGAGCCTTTTGGGTCATTTTTTGGGGTTATTTTTTCAGTGTTTGGGTAGTTTTTGTGTTACCCAGCTCCTGGGTCAAATGTAACAACTCAGTGTTTGGGTAGGTTTTTAGTGTTACTCAGATCCTGGGTCAGAATAACGCAGCGGTTGGGTTATCGCGGGGATATTGTATATTAGAGTGCGGTTCTAAGCGCCATCGAATTGAAGCATTTCTTCGGTAAATACAGGTTTGTGTACATTTTATTTTATTGATAAAATCGTTTCTGTGCTGTATATCATTCAATTTTATGCAGATCAACATACAGGCGCGCGTGTGAATCACTAAACGAACGTCGCTCGCATCGCGTCGGTCTTATTGCGTGATGAAGAGTCTGATGCTTTGCATAAAATAAACAATTATATTTATAAAGATACAGAACACAAATACTTTTGATGATAAAATATGTCCTCAGAGCTGTTTACTGTTTGTTTTTGGGCAGGTTATGAAGGCAATCGCAGCACATTTCGTCCATGAGTGAAGCGCAGGGCGGCGGTCTTATCCGTGAGCAGTTCCCACCGAACACGACTCCAGCTCGGGTGCGAGAACCAGCGCCGTTACGGTGGAAACAGAATTACAGAGAGTGGTCGATTTACTCGTGAATTGCATCTGTTTAATGTTTAATCTTTACTTCTAATGTTTGTTAAACGAGATTAAATGGGCAATGAGTAAATAGCTTACATAAAAACGAGAGAAACAATTCTGTAAATGAGAAATAAAGGAAAATTAAGGAAGTTATCACGTAAACCAGTGGTTGTGGAGTATTTTACAAAAGTTTAGAGGATTTAAGTTAATCTGTAAACATTATTTTATGCATAAATTACAAAAAAAGAGCTAGTATTATAATACAAATGAATCAACCCATAAGCGGAGTTAGATCAACCCTTTATGATGGGTTAAATAAATAACCCAATTTACTGGGTAAAATAAACCCCAAATGGGTTCTGTCCTATATTTACCCAGCCCTTGGGTTAAAAACAACCCAAATTGGGTTGTTTTTAACCCAATGTTTTTTAGAGTGTATCCACACTGTTACGTGATAAAGTGGCTCATTCCACAAGCTGTCGTTTTGGCAGATTGGCTTCAATATAAGCTGTTATGAGTTCTGAAACGTACAGGATGTTTTTATAGCACAATGACCTCTTATATGTTAAAAGCTCAAGTGAATTTTGATTTCTCAGTTCATGACCCCTTTAAATTGATAGTTCAAATCAATCTGCAAACTTTTCTTAATGCAATGTCAATGCAATATGGCACTGCTGGTTCTGGTCATGCAAACAGGTGGTCTCATCATCCACTGGTCCTCAACACCAGGGCTTTAACCAGGCTTGACAATCAGAGCGATTGCAGGTCTCCCAAACACAAGGTCTCCAGACTGATCGTGTCCCTACAGCAGCCAGACTCGCTTCTAGCTCTGTCTGGCTAACAGGAATCAATGAGAGCGAGGCCCCTCGGGAAACCTTCAGTCGATTGTAATTCAGCTGGTGGAATGCCAGTATTACGAGAGAAGATACCACAGCACGCCAGAATACAGCAACACGATGAGCAATATTACAGCACATGCACATCCGGCCAGGTGTTCGACTGCCAATCACAGACAAATGAGCCATCGGCTGGCGGAGAACAAACTGTCACTGAGCTTTTGTTGTTAACAATAGCAACCGGCTGAGAGGTCTGACTCCACAACCCCCACTTACTCGCTTGCACTGTGTGCTTTGAGAGGGTCTCGATTCGTGTCAATTTGATATCGCCTCCGCTGAAAGCCGAACCCCGTCGTTTAGAGGGTCTCCGGGTGACTCTTCGATAAGAGAGACAACAAGCGAGATATGAAGCTAAAATACCGGCGACAGGGAGGTCATTTCAGCCACAGCAAACACACAATCATCCAGAAGCTGCGAGTCGACACAGCATTTGGGGAAATTGCTGTTAGTCCCGTTTGCGAAACATTAAACATCAAAATGTGTTGTGCTTTTGATTTAAATTGTTTAGGAAAGGCATACTGTTAAATTATTTTTGCTTGGCTGATGATAAAATGAGCCAAATACATTGAGACATACATCGAGC
>CM049795.1:43542191-43570119 GCA_027422405.1 Ptychobarbus kaznakovi
CAATACATAATTTTTTTCAAAGCAGCTTGGTAAATCATGATGTTAATATTTACCAGATTAGAGCTGTGATAATACAAGCAATCAAACAGTGGAGATATGCTACTGTAACTGTTATCTTAGTATCACTGAGACAATATCATAGTTTTTATTAATATTTTGAATATTAATAATGAATACATTATTTTTCATAAATTCTGTTTTCATTTTATAGCAATTTTGTAGTGCATTTTTGTCATTTGTAGTGTTACCTCATTACTTCACACACATTTAATTGTGTCATAATTCCATAAAAAATTTTGTTCATTAAAATAACTTGTTCCACCTCTGTAACATATTTTCTTTTCTGCTGACATCATCAAGCCCTCGTATTTCACCATCCAATCATATGCCATTAAATTACATTAAGCCCCACCCCAATTTTCTTATTGAATGCTCTATTTTTACTTATAAAGATGTCACATTATGTAAGTAAAATGGGTTGCAAACTCATTTGGTGTTGACTAAGTTGTCAGTAAACATCTACATCAGCAAAAACAAAGAAATGTTAAAAGTAGAAGGTGAGAGGAAACACAAAGGACAAGCAGCCTAAATCCCCTCATGTCGCGGCCACTCTCTAACACACACAGAGCTGTATTTCACTGGCGTTCAGACTCAGATAATCAGCACTGGCCGACAGTTACATCTATCACACAGCTGGCCGGGCCTTGATTCATTACCAGCCGCCAGCTGCCGTTTCAGAGCAGATCTGGGCTCGGCTCATCCGGCCTGGCAGGTGGGATGCTTCCATGGCATTTGTCTTTCCTAAACAGTAAAGTTGTCCGAGCTTGTTAAGGAGAACAGAGTCCACTTGCAGCGGGATCAATAGCTGTAGTCAATCTGCAGACATCAATGAAGGCAAGAAAGTATGGATGTTCTGCTGCCTCGGCCCTCTAGCCAATGCACATTGACAGCTTTTCAGTCGGACAGGGTCACTTTGAGAAAGTGTAACCTGACTGAAATGACAGTTCCCAGCTAATGAGTGTCCAAAACACAGTCTGAAACCAGCTAAAACTTCATAACTAACTGCTTATTTCTTTTTCACACCAAAAGTATGTTGAGCTCTCAAAGCTATACCTCAGTACCTCAAAGTGTTATCACACCATTCTTCATTCTCGAGCTTTCCTTGAAGTCTTCATCTTTATAGGAGTTCTCCAGGCTTTTCCATTTAGAAGCACTTCTGCTGTCTTGTGTTTCCGCACATAATAACGCCAGTATTGGTTTTGCAATTTATTTCAAGCGTGACACTCCTGACCTCCCTCTAAAGATGTTTTCTGCAAGGCTTAAAGTAAGAATAAAAGCAAGCGAAGCAGAACTTTGCAGATGGTAAAAGCACTTTTAGGAAGCCGAGGCAGATGTACCCACACATATTCCGCTCTGTTGCCAATAAGGTGGATTGTGGAATTAAAACCGCCTGAGAGAGATTTCTCTTCATTGTCCTGACGACAGAAAACTTTCATGGGTAAGTTTAGACATGATATACTGTAGGGCTGAGTGATACAGCTAGAAAAATATACTTTTAATAAAACATGCATTTGATCAGAAACCCTTTAATGCAATCAGTCAAAAGCAGTAAAAATATAGTTAAAATTAAGTTTCCACATGGTTTTCCAGCAAATTAGCTCAACTAAGTGTGATATTTAATCCTGTTTATATGCATATCATAATCATAAAGTGTAAGAACTAATCTGGTAACACTTTACTTGAAGCCTTTAAATTCAGAGGATGGTTCTGGTTTATGTGAATGGATTCTTTTAAACTGGTTACTTAAATGAATCATAGAAAAATCCAAATTCTTTTACATCATTTAAAGTAGAAAAACAAATAATTTCCTGCCATAACATTTCTAGTACATTTTCTATTTATTAAAACACGTACATTAAAAAAAATAATATAATTTAATAATAAATGAAAAATGAAATTCGTTGAAATAGACTGTTTGAACAGAACATGTTTTAAATCAGAGACACCATTAAAATGTCTTAATACTCTTTTTCTCAGTAGTGAGGAATTGCACAAATCATCTAAGAGAGTTTAGGAAGTGCATTAAAACATCTTTATACAAAACTGCTTCCTGAATCCTTTGTAGGTTTTGTAAATTGTTCATATGATGCTTGTCACCTTTGAACTTTAGCCTGTAGAGATGCCTATAGAAATAAAACGTGCAAGTGAAATTCCTGTTAATTGGCAACATGTGTTGCGTTTGATGTCCTGTGGTTGAGTCTCTCACTTTTGAGAGCTGATAATGATGATGAGTTAACACACTGTCAAAGATCTTGATAGCTAAAGTCACCCGAGGGACAGTTATGATACTCCAGCAAGACTTTACGTAACTGTGCTAAAGAAGGGAAGGGAAATACCTTATAGTCACTGCAAAATATTGTGTATTTTTTTTCAGTATAAATATATAAAACACTGTTAAATCAAAATGCATTTACACTTGAGAAGCAAGATACCTCAACATAAGTCTTTTTTTTTAAAAAGCATAAAATTAAATGACTTTGTTTTAAAAAAATCTGTCTATTGGGTAAGAAAAATAAACTTGTTTCCCTTTAAATCAAGCTTCTTTTTTTCAGACCCTATATGGTTTTAAGCATAAAACCACTTACTTTTGATACATTGAGCAGAAAATAGGACTTAATATCTTTTGCTTCTTAAGTAAATGTATCTTTACTTAAGAACTTTTACTTAAGGTTTAAACATTTATACTGTAAAACAAGTCAGATATACTAAATAAGAAACTTTCTTGCAGTGCATAAACCAAATTGTGTCATGCATGTCATGTGATTTGTACTAATGCTCTGATTGGTTGACTGCACGTTGGAATCTTGGTTGTTTGCATTTAAATGAGTTTTCTCCATTTGCTATCTTGATAAAGACCTATATGTGCTGAAATCTATTGGAAAAATAAAGAATAGATTTCTACCAGCCTCATATTTTGATTCAGTAATTTCTCCACTCCACATATAAACTAAATTACAAACATATTAACATCTAATGCGTTTGAAAATACATTTCCATATGCATATTACTGCAGTGGCTTAAAAACACTACATAACTTCTGTATTTTCACACTTTAAGAAATGAATTCTACTTTCTATAGATCTGACTGCATCGAAATGTCACCATCTACGACATTAGAAACACTGTATGGGATGTGCTTTGCAGTTTGCACCATCTGTTCCCCTGTGGCATCACTTGTGTGCAGGTCACAACCCCGAAATAACAGAAGCCTGTGTTTAATCTATAGACAGAGTTTGGCTTCCTTGGAATGTAATGGCTTCATTAGGCCCTTCAAGCCTAGCAGACGCGCATTTCTCTCTTGAATTCCAGTGAGAACGGCAGTTCTGAAACCGCTGCCCTGCCCTGGACTTCTGAGTTTTGGTAGAGTATAAGGTGTTCAGCAGCGGGCTCATTAGCACTAGCCTAGACGCATACAGCTGAGGTGGTTACCGAGGATTAGATGAGAGAGAGGACATACTATGGACAAATGCGTTGGACAAAGAGAAAAGAGCAGAAAGATGGGGAAAATATATCAATCTCAATGTCTCCAGCTCATCCTTTAGTCCAGTCACAGTATTTTGTGAAAACTCAGTCCATTCGAGAATAGCAGAGCTCATTTTGCTAATATGATATGTATAGACTCTATATATACTATAGAGGACCTGAAGAACAAAAGCCCAGCTGCTGAAATGGCCATTTCACACAGCTTTTCCAAAACTATTGGGATAGTCCATGATGGATGTAAATGCAATTCTCTATGGCCCATTGGCATGGTAATTAAGGCTAATGTATATTAGCATCTATTGCTACTTGCTCCTCAGAGAACTGTGCTCAATAACCTCATCCTGGCAGCTGTCTCGATGCTTATTAATTTGAATCCACACAGGTAAAAGCCTTATAAGAAACATAAAAGCCTGAAATGACAAACTGTTGCCTACCTGGATAAAGAAACACAACATGAAACCATTAGCATGTAGACAAAATTAGGCAACTTTTATGGATAAGCAGTCAGTCACATGCTAGCAGTTGTAGCACACTTTATTAAAAGAAATGTCTAAGTTATAAACAATTATTGAAGTATTTCAGTACACAGTTTTAATCTTTCTAAATGTCTTGTTTAATTCAATGCAACAGTTCAGAAATGTCCAGTGAGTGGTGCTAAAAATAATAATAACAAATATGAAAACAATGCATTAACAATGTCATTTTAGCTTGCTTTCACAAGACTCTGTGCTCTTGTATCGATACTTATGTTTTACGGCACTCCAAATCACAAGTGCAATCTTGTACCAGGTGCGCTACAGAGCACATTGCAATATCTGAAAAGTCGTGCATTTGTTATGCAAACATCAAAACGCATTAGTTTACAAATCATGCACGATGGTAAAAGTGTTTTGAGATCATAACGTATTGTGCATGCAACCATGCAAAAACAAGTCTTTATTACTCAATAATCTGCCCTGTAAAACTATGTGTGGAATTAAAGTTAGAAACTGCAGTGAATTGTACACATTAGTGTGTTTTTGGAGTTTTTCAAATTAACCTGTAATGGAATTCCAAAGGAATTTTAGGAGGAACAAGTTGATAGATTATTGGAACACATGAAAACTCTTTAAAGAGCAAACTGTGAGCCTCTGGGAAATAAGATGGTCTTGGTGTGACTAGAAGCCATTCACAGCATGTTGTCAGAGATCATTAGTAAGTAAGTATAGCGAGAGTCATCTGCACAAGAATGAATGCAATGAGACAGAATACTTCACCCAATTATAGATACCTCAAAACAGCCACACATTATGCAGGTTAATCCAGCCTATTTCTCACCCAAATATGTGATGACTAATATAACAATGTTACAATCACAACAGCGCCATATTCCATCTAGTTTGCTGGTTAATCGCGGTCTTTGCATGCAAGAGAAAGCTACTTCTGTGCAATCTGTGCTTTATACATCACTGCACTACTGACAATATACTTTTATTTAATACAATTTTCCTGGAAACTTTAAGACTGTTTATTTTAGCTAATCTAGCTGGTTTAGGCAAGATTCAAAACCCTATGAAACCATTTAACTTTGATGAGCAAACTGCTGTTTTATCAGCACTACAGCTCAATGCATCAAAGCATGCATGCTAACCGCTAGGTCATGACATCTATTCACTTTCAGACAGCGAATACAGTCTTGCACAAGAGTAAAAAATGGCCCTTAATTAAACTCAAAGTTTCTTTGAATAAACAGGTTAATGTGTATAGCCCCAAAAGGGCAACTGCTATCTGATACAAGGTGATTTGCTGAAGTAGTGACAAACAAGGAGGAAGATCTCAATTGTCTTGGCCATTAGCGGAAACTACAATGAGGGCATCATTGTTGCAAAGCTATTGACTTTTCATTTGCTTGTTGTATGACATTCATTTAGCGGCTAATTGCATGCTTGTTCAATTCTTTTCTATCCGTTTTAATCCACCTCTCGCGTTACAGCTGGGAGACTTGAACCTGCAGTTTGGGAAATGAAAAATAAAGACTCCTCCACAAAGTCAACAAAACAACTGCAAACAAAAGCCAGGAGAGCTCATATAGGCATGTTCACGTCTGTGCTTAGACTGTCTCCATCCATGTCTTACCTTCTTTTGTTTGAATTCAGAACAGTGACATTAAAAGACAATCTTTTACTTTTGAAAACAAAATGTGTTCTTTAAAAAAAATCATACTTAATATTGTAGACATGGTTTTACTGCTAAAACCACAGATGGTACAATCTTGGATAGTTTTGCATGTACCACAGTTTTACAACAAAAACCATAGTTAAACAACCATGGTTACTAAAGTAAGACTATGATTCATTTTGTGATAGAATTATAATTCCTTACTAAAGTAAGACTGTGATTAATTTTGTGGTTATTACGGTTTTACTGTAAATGCTGCAGTAAAACCATAGTTTTACTACAAAATCATAATTAAACCATGGTTACTGTAGTAAAACCATGCTTATTTTTGTATTCAATAAAATCATGGTTGAACCACGATTAGTAAAACATTGGTCATTTTGTATTTACTATTGTTTTACTACAAAAGAAATGTGTTTTCTGTAGTGAAACCATGATTAATTTGTCTGTTTTTCATTGTGTAAAAATCATCCACTCATTTGGATATAGACACTCGACAATCTCCATGCATGACGCAGAAAAATCCCCACACACTTCACCTTTCATCTGGCTGCATATTCAAAATCATAGCTTCTGGCTAGACTGTGCTTAACTACTTTAAATGAGGAGCAGCGAGTATCTTTAGTAGCTACAGTTTCTAAGTAGCTGTGAAACACTACGTGTGATGGTAAACACTGGAGTCCGGAGGATGCTAAAGTGGATGTTATTACACAAATGTGTGCCATCGCTCATGAATTTTTAATGCACAATTAAACAGTGCGATTAGTACAGCTGTGTCATATTTGCATTTGTGGAGCAGCGGGGTCTCTGGTAATAGCTATAATTCTATCACGTAGGGTGAAGAAGAGGGGAGGATTGTAGCGTAGAGGGGTTTTAGCAGAGGAGGAACTGTGTTAAAGCCCATCATTATACTTGCTGTCCATCTGTGTCCTCCTCTCACCCATATTCGCTGCTTCTCTTCAGCCGCGGGTCTTTAATGAGACTCCAGGGCACTTGATAGCAGAGAGAACCATCATTCCTTTAGAGGAAATGGTTAGACACAGAGTCTGTTTTACACCCTCCCATTCAGTTTGCATGGCTGCTTAAACAGCTTGATGACCCAAGATTGTCTTCATGGGGTAAACGTGCAATAAAATGCACTGAATGCCAACTAGAAACAGACTACTACTAGCTGGCGTACTTTAATGCACTACTATGGTCCTAAACACCTGAATAGAGCTTTAAAGTGTACACTTGGCCACATGGCGTGTCTGAAAATATGCCCAGTCATAACACTCTTCTCCATCATTTCATAAATTGCTGCTGCCATGATCAACAGAAAATGTACCCAAACATCTTGTCTGTTTACCACATGCAGAAATAATGCAATATTAAATGCATAAAGTCTATAACAAACCTCATTCGCATAGAAACAGGATGTGTTTGCACTGACAAGAAAGACTATGCACTAAATACAGCTGGAGCAGTGCTAAATCACACTTCAAAAATGTTGTAAGATGATCTGAATATGTTTTACAAGGAAATATTTCATTCGTTTCTACTGTAAAATTGTATCTTTAATTCTGTGTTACTTGTGATTTCTATGCGAAATGTATTAATAATTTAGCTTCAAGATTTCAGCCAAGATTTCATGGGATTTCTGATTTTTCAAAAACTGCAACTTTTCTTAAATATTATGGCAATATACACAGCATTTTTGCACAGTTTTGCTATGAAAATTCAAAAATAATCATGACTTGCATTGAAAAAAGTACAAACAGATCTCTTATTTCCCAAATAATAGAAACTGCAAGTAATAGTTTTTTTTAAGTACTCTGATAATCTTTGTTTTATTCACAACTCTGATTTTTTTACAGTATACAATTACCTGTACATATTTTTGCATATGGTTAAATAAAAAAAAGTACTTATCCAGTAAAATAATGGATTTATTTAAATCTAATATACTGGTAAAATCAGACATTATGGACTTGACTAGCGAATATTTACCCCAAATATAGTGATCAACATTTGAAGTGGATCAAAAAATTAATCAAAGTTGTCCTAAGACAAGAACGCATTTTGGTTTTAGGTTTTAGGACAGCTTTGATGAAAGGTTTTGATCCACTTCAAATGTTGACTACTACATTATATTTAATATCATGTAATTAATAGTATCATTAAACCTCTATGAACTTTCATTTCACATGGATTCATTAGTTTGGGCAAAGATTATGGATTTTGATTAGCTAATAATGCTTTTCCCACTCTCTTTTGGGGAAAAAGACAAAAACGCAAGCTGCAGCAAATAATGTAGCATTTTCCTGACTTTTCACCAAATTCTGCAATCGCAAACCTGTGAAAGGATCAAGTGGTTGGTGAATAAGACGCACATGTTTTGCTGAAATACCACATGCTAAAGTAATGCAATGGCTAACGTCAAGATTTGACTTCCCCCTGTCTACTTTCTGTAAGACTTGCTTAAGTCTCTCATTGCTGGGTGGACAACAAACACTTGGTCCCGCCGGTCGGTCTACATCGCCTTTGCCCTTTGTGAGCAATGTCAACATCCACTGAACGGACAGAAAACAGCTGAACACTCAACTGAGAGCACTTTGGCTCCCAAACTCCTACAAAATCAAGACCATCCATGACATTTCGGTCAATACGTGAAAGAGCAGAGAGTCACCAGGGTACCCAGTACATTCAGAAACACTGCAGTACGTAACAGACATAATCCCCATTTATCCTTAGTTTAACAACTGAGAATTCATTAAATGTATTCTGTATATCTCGAGCAGATAAGAATGAGCAAGATAAGAATAATAATATGCTTAGTCAAGAGTGGAATACAGATTTTAAATCACTAGGCTTTAAACAATCGTACACATTGTAAATGGATTACAGAGAAAACCCATATACAGGCATCTTATACTGAACGAATAAGGATCATTTACTCAATATCAGACTTTCAAGTTGTTCCAAATACAACAAACTCACAGAGAAACGTAGACATTGATGCTAAGAAATGCATGACAGATGAAAACAATGTTCAAAAATCGACTTAAATTTTCAAATGCCTGATATCCCTCGACTGGATGGATTCATAATCTGAAGTGCCCAACGAACAATACTTGATTTTCACAGAAACTCTGCAGACTTGTTCTGACCTTCAGCAATTGTCACCAGCTGCTATAGACTGCAAATTGAGGCAAAAATAATGTGAGTCCATAATTTACAATAACACTTCCACCAGTGAAAAAGTCAATCTCCTGTTGTTCTCTCACATCAAAATCCAATAACATGTGTGACCCTGGACCACAAAACTTAAAAATAAGGGTCAATTTTTCGAAATTTAGATGTATACATCATCTGAAAGCTGAATAAATAAGCTGAATTAATTTGTTATGATAGGACAATATTTGGCCGAGATACAACAACAACAAGAAATCTGGAAAATCTGGAATCTGAGGGTGCAAAAAACAATTGAGAAAATTGCCCAAATGAAGTCCTTAGCAATGCATATTACTAATAAAAAAATCAGTTTTGATATATCTACCGTAGGAAATGTACAAAATCTCTTCATGGAACATAATCTTTACTTATTTTCCTAATGATTTTTGGCATAAAAGGAAAATCAATCATTTTGAGTTTGACCCATACAATGTATTTTTTGGCTATTGCTACACATATACCACAGCGACTTAAGACTGGTTTTGTGCTCCAGGGTCACATATTTGTTTCGATCTGTTTCTGAATTTTTTCGCTTGTAAACACCATTTGATCTGTGCAGATTTCTCTCCTGATTCAAAAGTTTGATGTTAAAAACATCTTAATGATGGATTTGTTTCTTATAAACACACAGCTTTTCACTTCACAAGACATTAACTGATGGACTGGAGTGGTGTGGATTATTGTGATGTTTTTATCAGCTGTTTGGACTCTCATTCTGACGGCACCCATTCACTGCAGAGGACCCATTGGTGAGCAAGTGATGCAATGCTATATTTCTCCAAATCTGGTGAAGAAACAAACTCATCTATATCTTGGATGGCCTGAGGGTGAGTATTTTTTGCTAATTACATTTTTTTGCTGAACTATTCCTTTAAGGCCAAGCATACACTACAAGAAATATGCTAAAAATAAAACGCACTGTTTCTTGTCTTCAGTCAAGCCCACACTACAAAACTATTCTGTTGGTTAGTACCTGGGACTAAAAACATAAAGAGGAAAGAAGCTTGTTTCTTGAAGCGTGCATTTGGTTCAAGTTCATCAATGCGTCAAGCCAATCTTGGAAAAGCCATCTTACCCATCTCTCTGGAGATCTGCACGAACGCTTCCACGCCGCTTTCCCCGTAGTTCCCTTCAGAAGCCAGTGTAGAGACGTAGTTCCAGCTCATCGCCGTGACAATATCCAGCATGGCCTGCGCCTGGTAGGAATCCGGTGGAACGACACGGGAAAAAAAGTCATAGCGGGTGTTATCGCTCAGCTCCGGAGCTGTGGATGCATAGCTGATCTGAGGAATCTGCAGAGAAAAGAATAAAGATAGACAAAGTTTAGAGAAAGGGTTCTCTTGTATCACAGTGGAAGAAAGAGGGATGCGTTTCCAGATCCAGTGACCTGCCTAGACGGCTATTGTCTAAGATCAAACTGCCTTCTAAGATACCTAATTTGGGCCAAATTACATGCACCATTGCATTTCTCCTTTATACAAAAGCCAATCAATTCACTGCAACAAGCTCAGTGAAATCCATCATGGTGGATTAGTCAACAGATACAAATGATAAAACACTTAATTCAATTGATCTTGAAAGGTTTTGATGATAGATGCGGTTCACCCAATACACGCTACTTCAACATTATAGCTTGGCAATTCATAACTATTATATGTTTTGGTGAATTGGTGTTCACAATTCTTATGATCTTATGTTTCGTATGACGGTTATGTTTAGGGGTGGGGTTATAAATGGGCCTTCACCCTTACACTTTGTCCTAAAAATCTTATGTTTTCATAAGATGCACATCGTACAGATTCATACGAAATCACCACTTGTTACGTTTTCTCGTGAGTTGGGGATTTTGTTTGTGCATAATAAGTATTGCATTAGCTTTGCAATATGTGCCAACCAAGGTTATTATCATTTACTAAAACAAAAAATAATACTTAAACCAGAAAAAAATAATTACTTGAAATAAACGTTAACCTCAATTAAATAAAATATTACATTTAAACTTATTTTACTTCAGCTAGTTGCAAATGCAACACTTTTTGTTTTTGTTTAGTTAAAGTGCTAAAATAACATTTTAAACAACATATTTAATAAAGCCCAACACATGGCATGGGCAAACATATTTATTGTGGCCATAAATTATTAATTAATTCCCACTAATTTAGAAGCTCATTTCATTAATTTGTTTCATTGTTTTAGATAAATCATGGACCCAAATTAAGAATTCATTGATTTTTTTTTTTCCTTTTCATAGTAAATTGTGGTTTTGCTAATTCATTCCCTAATTTTGATTTAATTCAAATGAGGGGAAAAATTAATAGTGAGGCCACAATTTTCTAAAATGAGGGAACAAATTGTTAATTCATGGCCACAATTTATATACACTAAAACAAGACCTTAAATTAAAGCCAAAATGAAAAGAAAAAAAGACAAGGTAAAGCAGTCGGGTCTGCTGCTGAGAATCATGGGTAATGGAGTCTGTGGGAAGTCTGACTGACAGATTCATTGTCTAGAGAAAGAGGACAGGAGGAGGTTAAAGAAGCTTACGGCTGAATTATTCTGTTACGAGACTGTTTTGAAATGCAGCTCACGTCCAGCTACACAAACGGTGTTAAATCCAAACACCCCCGATGACAATCACCTAGACTGTGCTTTCACCGCTTGAAGCTGTAAATAAGAAAACATTTATCCCCAAAGCACTTGAGGAACATCACCGCATGCGTGCGGATAGCTGCGTCGAGTAGATTCATGAGTAATGATGCTGAACAAAACTCTGACATTGAAAAATACATCAGATTTACTCCGTCTCCAGCAGTGAGGAGTGAAAATCTGACGCCGTAAGACTGATAACCAAGAGTTTGTGATAAACGTGATGACTTCGAAAGCATGCAAAAAAACACAGCTTCAATGCTCTCAGCGTCTTACGCAAAAACTATGTTGCTAATACGATGCCAAGTCAACTTTTGCAAAGTTCACTCAACGGAAAAGGTTAAGCATAATGCATTGCAAACTTTATTTAAGTATAGCAGTAACGACTTATGAATATTTCATGAAAAAAGGATACACAAATAAGACAACTCCCAAGAGACCAAGATACATAAAAAGGGGAAAGATAACTCCACTTTTATTGCATAACACTTTAAAAATAAACAAATATTGCTTTCTGGTGTGAATATGAAGTTATGATCTCATATCAAAGCATCTTGGTTTATTGCTCATAGAACACAATAGATTTTTATTTGAAGAATGAATTTAAATTCAAATATCAACACTGCTCAAGTTATATAACCAAAGAAACTGCAACCAAATGTGCCTCAAACCTTACATATATTAAACAAAATGTGTATTCTAGAATAAAATACTTTTTAAAAGTCTGTTTTTTTCCTGCAAGACTCATAATATTAACCAGTAAGTTAGATTACTAAATAAAATGCAGACACATGCTCCTCATAAAATAAAATACTTTTTTAAATGTCTGAGTCACACCACTAGACCAATAATTATTAAATAGGAACTTGCATGTGGGACTTTGTCAGAGGAGATGCCACCATAAAACACGGGTCCGTCGAAATAAGGCAATAAATCCATTTAACCCAAAAGACCCATCTGGCCTTCTGCTCTCTGGCATTGTGTGTCATAAATTCCCATAATTACACATCTAATATAATAATATCAGAGGGCAAAGGATTTGAATTCAGCCTCTGAGAACACAAAGGCATACAATGGTTTGCTTTTTACAGTCAATATAAACTCTCAATCCTCAGTAATCCCCTTTTTCAACATGTCCTCAAGCTTTCGCTGCATAATTTAGCAAAAACTTAAAATATAAAAGAAAGAAAGTTTACCCGTGCAATGCATTTATGAACACAGCTTTAAAGCTTGCTGAATGAGGACTTCAGTATTCAGCAGATATTGTAGTTTATGATACCCGCAGATATAAACTATAAAGAACACAGCATGAGATGTTCTGGCCAGGCGCTTTAAAAGAACAACGGAGATCTCCGAATGATGCATGAAAAGACAGCTGCACGCCGCCACACAAATGCATTCGCATTAAGAGAGCAGGCCATTGAAGCCCCGAGGCCATGGACGACAGGCTGGAAGATAAGAGTGAAACAATGTGACCGATCTGTGGTTTTACAAAACAGGACGTGATGAAGACCTCCTTCAGCATTTAAGACCTAATATTCCTCCGAGATTCGCCGACCCGAGACCTCCTTAATGGATAAAAAGAACAGCATAAGCTGCTGACAGCATTTGTGACATAATGTCAATTACCACAGAATACAATGTTGACTCGTCCCTCAGATAAAATAAAGAGATAAAAGCAAACATAGTAGCAATTGACATGCTAGACGTTATGTAAACCTTTTTAAACAGCATTTTTCTAATTCTTTTATAATTTGTATACATGTAGTCAGTGTTATTTTAGTATTATTGAGATACTATTATAGCTTTTATTGCCATTTTGAATCTGTTTTTATTTATATCTTTTCAATTTAGTAATTTTATTCAGTTTTTGTCATTTTCAGTTGTTTTTTATATATACTATGTATGTGTGTGTGTGTGTGCGTGTGTGTGTGTGTGTGTGTGTGTGTGTGTGTGTGTGTGTGTGTGTGTGTGTGTGTGTATGTTTATGTGGTTTATGAGGACACAAATTTGTATATGACATTTGACAGGTATTACATATTTTCAGTGTCCCCATTTAAAACGCTTATAAATCATACAGAGTGAGTTTTTTTGAGGGAAAATAGAAATGCACCGTCTCCTGTGTAAGTTTAGGTGTAGGTGTTAGTACGGTTTGTACAGTATAAAAACCATTACGCCTATGGAAAGTAAACCATAGTGTATTTTTAGTTTAGTTATTTAGCACCACAAGTCAAACTAAATCTAAATTAAAATGAGAAATTATTGTTTGGCAACAAGCCAAGTTTCTTTTCTTTTCTACTTCATGTTTGATTGTTCTTATTTTGGTTTGAATTTTAGCTTCATGTTCAACCATAATATCCCTGGCATTTATGACCATATTAACTGAACAAAGTTATAATCATTTATTTTTTCCGCTATAGTTGCAACATGTCTTATTTGCACTTAGTTTAAGTTTATGTATAAAATAACTAAAATTAAAAATTAAAAACCAAACAGATATGTTTAAAAACAAAACAACAAAAGTTACTAAAACTTTTACTAAAATTGCAATGAAAACAGATAAAAAATTATTCTAAATACTTACAAAAACCCTAATAGCATCTCAATGATACTAAAACAACACTGTAACTGAGAGAAGTTTCATTTATCAAATTAAATTAAATAAATCTGAAAGAAAAATATTAAAAATGGAGGAAAAACCTGTGTGCCAATAACAGGATATACACTTTTCATTATACATTAAAATTGTAATCTAAAAACCCACTGGCTACAATAATGCACTTAAATTAAGCAGAAATGTGTATTTTTTGTTCCATTAAATGATCCTTTTTAAGTTTGCTGGTTTTATCTGATCATGGCTTTAACAGCAAGGTTAATAAGTGATTTTATAATACTAATAGCCTCATGCGGATATATATTTTTATAATCTTGCAGCTAGACGTCACCGTGTCTACTTTTAAGTGCCTTATACAGTAGCAGCAATATTTTTTTATGATTGATGACATCAGTGCTTTAGTGTATTACTTGTATTGAACCCAGAACATTCCTTTAAAACAGAAACAAAGCAGCATATATAATTATATAATGTAATCGTTTTCCTATCATTAATCAATGCCTCCACAAACAACTCTCCCAGAATGCTCTGCACTTTTGAAATCATTTGCATATTCTGGGCATTGTCGTATAGAGAGGTCAATCAAATGAAGTTATAATGCAGTGTTGGATGTCATAGTATGATATCTAATCATGCACATCCCACAAACACAAATATATGTGCATGCATTTGAACAGCGCGTGCGTGTGCGTGTGTGTGCGTGTTTGTTTGAGGATAAAGGAGCTGCCTGGCTGAGCGGCTGATAGATGGTTCTCCAGCACTGCTAATTAACCCTTGCTCAGACCTTTATTGTCTGACATAAGGCAGACATGGACCTTAACAAAGGGTGCACATGCAAGCGTGGCCTCATACACGCACTCACAAACACACTGAGCAGCCTCATGTAATTACAGCTGCATTGATTAACGCGTCTTGTATGTTGAGATTACACTGATTCCCTGGCCAGTCTGTGTTGTATGAGTAGAGGGGACGTATTATGAATGTGTGTGTCCACATATGCATGCAGTAGCACAAAAACAATAGACAAAACCTCACTGCTACCAAATCTCAAACCTTAAAATGCATATTTTACATTCAGGAAAGAATAATTTGTATTACAATCCGAACAATCCCTAAGCACTGGTACATTAAACTTATGAACTTCAATGCAGTAAAATTAGTCAATCAGTCAATCGATTGATCAATCAAGTAAAAAAAATTCAATAAAATAAGAAATTAAGAATTAAAAATAAAGATATTAAGAATTGTATTATTATTTAAAAAAAATATTATTATTGCATGTCCTGGCACATAATATGTAAGATTTGTAATAAATGAAATGCAAATACATTGCAATGCAAAGCTAAGCGAAAATAAAATATGAAGATATTAAGAATTATTATTTACAAATATATGTATGCTCAAATGTGTGGACATACTATTAAATACTATTATTAATTTCAATGCATTTATCTAATTAAAGAGTGCAAATTATTATGCATTAGTATATAACACATACATATACACACACACACACACACACACACGTGTATGTGTGTAATATTATACGTTTATAATAAAGTGTAAAATATCTTTTTTTTATCCCCAGTATATATAATTTCATAAGTTTTTAGTAAACTTCCAAAATGTCCAATTTTACACAAATATCTTTGTTCTTGAAACAAGATCTTAATGTTAACGAATCAAGTTGCTGCTTCAAAAACACACAATACCTCTAAAAACAGTAAGATATGATATTCATGACAAATTCTCTGAAAACAAATCTCAACAGCCTAATATACAATGTGTATGTGAATGTATGTGAATTTATTATATTTTCACTCTGGTTGGAAAAAGATTAGAAACCTGTGAATCTACAATGATTAAGAACAGGGTGTTTAGTTTTGTTATTATCTAATGATTTCCTAAAGGGTAAGATTTTAATGCATTCTCAGAAAACTGACCTTGATCTGTTCACAATAAAACAACTCAATGAAGTATCGACTGGTGAGGATATGTGCTGCCGCTCTAATAATGCCACTGCATCAGTCACCGCAGACCAGAAACACACCGATCCACTCAATGCAACACAATCAAGAACCTCTCTTCATTTATCTCTTCTGAATCTATCATACAGGCTAGTCGTTCAGGTGAAATGCATTATGGGATTTCAGGATGATGCCGTATGAACTCATTCTCTGAGTTCAGGGTTCAAATGAAGGGTGATGGTAGATTGAAAGGTGAGAAAGCGGATGTCAAACTCGATGGGCATCACAGATGTCTGGAGGCGTTTTATACACTCATCCTCAACCTAAAGACCTTGCACTGTTTTACTATCAGCAGCACTGTTCAGACTCAAAGAGGTGACTGGACTGAGCCTTTCAATCGTGCATTTGAGAGAATAGCAGATTTAAACTTGGGTTTTGAAACGTTTACGGTAGTTTAGTTTAGTCGTGTTTTTTCCTTTCACACAAAATAGCATTGAGTAAAAGTCCCAATAACTTGAGGATGTAACCATGGCAACAGCAGACTGATTAAGATCGATCCGATGATTAAGATATTGAATACTACATCGACAAAACAGCAGGGCCTACTGTCATTATCAATCTATGATAGATTTAAATATCATGTATAAATAAAAAATGACACAAAGACAATTTTTGGGTAGCAAAAGACACACATTAACCAATAACAGGCCAAAATTATCCATAAAGAATCCCCAAAAGTACTCTATAATTTGCTCAAGGTTCAAACGAGTTTGTAGGCAAAATAAAATAAAATACAAATATTTTTAAAGATAATTAATAGTTTTTTAAATATTAAAAAAGCATTAAAATGCACATATGTTAATTTATTTTTATTACATTTTATTTAGATGAAATTCAAAATTATTCATTCAGTTTAATATAATCTATAGGTTCTTATAGAATTGACCTATAATTTCGTGCTTTATAAGGATAAGACCATTTTTGGTTAGCACAAGACAAACCTCAACTGACAAGAGCCCCCAAAATATCTACAATGAAACCTTTAAGGCAGTTAACCCCCTGGAAAGACACGGTATTATTTGCACAGCGGTTCCAACCAACAAACAGGTTTCATGTGCTTTTTAGGCCAAAACATTGAGGGGAAGCAGGTCATGAGTCCCTTTCAGTCCAAACAAAGGCATCATCCTCGGGCACAGCACATTTAGCTGTAAGCATCTGTCGTTGTGCTAAAAATACTGTGTAATGTTGCAGTGTTGAGCAATTGATCCAAACATGTTATCTCACATTTAGTGACAGAAGCAAAGCGACGACAAAAGGACGGGACACTCGCCAAGATCCACAGCTAAAACGACTGCCAAAAGAGTCCAGAAAAGGCCATCGATGTCTCGCAGTGACCACAATAAAGCAAAAAGGACCCAGACAACCCAAACCCTGAATGCCACGCAGCAACTGACCATTTCACCCGCAATGAGGCGGATGGCTTACATTGTGCACTAGTGATAATGGCATCAGCGGGGTGTAATTGCAGGGCACGGTGCCCTCTCTGCTCGACAGGGGCTTTGACGGGACGTGCTGCATTGGCAGGTGGCTGCACAGCGGCTTCCAGCTTCACAGCGGCGGACGGTTTCATCCGTCATATGGACGGCCTGTCGGATTGGACGGCTGGACCGACAGAGCTACAGGTAGCGGAGGAGACAGATTAGCTGACGGGGTTTAACTGCCTGTTGAGATTGCTCAAGACAGCCGGCTCCATCACCTTACATTACCGCTTCACGTATGAAGAGATGTTTGCTTTAGGCTCAAGACTGATGCAGTACTGCTATCATACAGGAACAGGTAACCTCTGACCTGAACGACTCCGGTACTGAATTCTCTAATTCAGACACTTAAATGTTATCATGGCTTGATTATTTGCACAAGAAAAGTCTTTGCTCAGTGAGAGAAATATTGATAATATCATACTAAATTGCATGATTTTATCAGGGAATTTTATCACAAATAAACCTTTAAGTAGTTATGGATTAATTATTTGTGATGGACTGAGTTAGTTTACATGAAAGTGACATCTTGTTTATTGGTAAATTGAACTATATCATATTTAGAAATATTGATCATATCATTTTTTATCAGTAGAGTGGGACAAACCAATACAAATTAAAAAAGTGAACATTAATATTAGAGTGAAACAAATAAAATAAAATGTATTAAGCTAATTTTAGATAGCACAAGGAAAAGTTAAACTGATATGCATACAATGCATAAATAAATATTTAAAATAGTTATGACTTAATTATTTGCACAAGATGACAATCATTTGAAGTTAATTTGAATATTCAACCATATCATATTTATAAATACTGATAATATTCTGAATTTTGTATTTTTATCAACAGAGCTGAAAGTTGTAGATTGAGGAAAAAAATAATCAAAACTAACATATTTAAGATATATTACGACAGTTTCTGGGGTTGCACAAGGCAAACCTCAACTTACTGCAAACAACGCATAACAGAGCCTTTAAAATAGTTGACTTAATTTGCACAAAAAGATAACTCATTGTTAATTTGAGTATTTAACCATATTGTATTTAGAAACATTGATAATATCATACTGAATTCTGTCGTTTTGTCACTAGAAATTAAAAGCTTAGAGTAAGAAAGCAACTAAGACAATCACCACATTCAAATCCATTGCTAATCGTTGTTTTCCTCCCACAATGATGTCACTTCCTGGAAGATGATGTCATTAAGGAAGCGGCTTTGGTTAATTAAATGGATTTTACAAAAGACTAACAGGATTAAAAACATTTTCTATTTTATATACTTATTTTTTATATATATTATTATTTTGATTACAAAAAAATGACAAAAAAATATTATTTAAAATATTAATATTAATTTGGGTATTTTTTACAAAATAGCCAAGTTTTGACTTGAAAAATTGAATAATGTCCAGCTTTTAGAATGGTAGGTTTAATATATTAAGGATAGTATGAAGGGAACATGAAAATGTGGTACATAGTAAGAATATGCACTTGGACTATCTCAGTAGACGAGGGCGATTAGCATGCTAAGCCTCTGGGATCACGATGTCTGCAGCATCTCACCCCGTCTGGGATGAGCTGAGAATTGGATGAGCGCACAGCTCGCTCTGTTCCCTCTCACACAAGAGAGCCGCGTATCACACCTCCTGTATATACTCACCGGAGACGTGCAGAGAGTTCCTCAGGGGCAGGGGCTCAAATATAAAATACGGGCAATGGAAAAAAAATATAATAAAAAAAATAATATATATATACATTAAGTAGCAAAATTATTCACTGTTTTGAAGCGCTCCAATCCAATCGCGAATCATTTGATTCATAACAGGACTTAAAAGCGCGTATCGCAAATCATTTAATTCATAACGGGACTTAAAAGCGCGTACCGCGAATAATTTGATTCATAACGGGCCTTCAAAGCGCGTATCGCGAATCATTTGATTTCTTAACGGGCCTTCAAAGCGTGTATCGCGAATCATTTGATTTCTTAACGGGCCTTCAAAGCGCGTATCGCGAATCATTTGATTCTTAACGGGCCTTCAAAGCGCGTATCGCGAATCATTTGATTCATAACGGGCCTTCAAAGCGCATATCGCGAATCATTTGATTTCTTAACGGGCCTTCAAAGCGCGTATCGCGAATCATTTGATTTCTTAACGGGCCTTCAAAGCGCGTATCGCGAATCATTTGATTCTTAACGGGCTTCAAAGCGCATATCGCGAATCATTTGATTCATAACGGGCCTTCAAAGCGCGTATCGCGAATCATTTGATTCATAACGGGCCTTCAAAGCGCGTATCGCGAATCATTTGATTCATAACGGGCCTTCAAAGCGCATATCGCGAATCATTTGATTCATAACGGGCCTTCAAAGCGCATATCGCGAATCATTTGATTCATAACGGGCCTTCAAAGCGCGTATCGCGAATCATTTGATTCATAACGGGCCTTCAAAGCGCCTATCGCGAATCATTTGATTCATAACGGGCCTTCAAAGCACCTATCGCGAATCATTTGATTCATAACGTGCCTTCAAGCGCATATCGCGAATCATTTGATTTCTTACGGGCCTTCAAAGCGGGCCATCGTGAAACATTTCATTTCTTAACCAGACTTCAAAGCATGTATTGCGAATCATTTTATTCATAACGGGCCTTCAAAGCGGGTATCGCGAATCATTTGATTCATAACGGGCCTTCAAAGCGGGTATCGCGAATCATTTGATTCATAACGGGCCTTCAAAGCGGGTATCGCGAATCATTTGATTTCTTAACGAGACTTCAAAGCGCGTATCGCGAATCATTTGATTCAGAACTGGCCTTCAAAGCGGGTATCGCGAATCGTTTGATTCAGAATGGCCTTCAAAGCGCGTATCGCGAATCATTTGATTCATAATAGGCCTTCAAAGCGCATTTCGTGAATTATTTGATTCATAACGGGCCTTCAAAGTAGAGCCCTGCACGGGCCTAAAATATAGGCCCTAGCCCCGCCTGTGTCCGACAGTTTATCAGAGTTACCAGCCGAGCCGAGCCCGTATTTTAATTTTCCCTTCTCACAAAACAGCCTATACTTTAATGTTTCAGCAATTAGAATACTTCGGTTTTGTATGAAATGGCAAAGTGGTTGTATTTCGTTTCGTTATTTTATTAAGGTAATTTAGAAAAACATTTGGATAATTTTTTATTCGTTAAATGTAAGTTTTTGTTTTTTTAAATCTGCTGATCATAGCGTGTTTGATCAATTTAGACATGATAAATATATCTATAGAAAGCTTTAAATTAGTACTTAACGAAATAAAACATATAGAAAACAAAAACTCTTTCATTATAATCATAATCAGTAGATTAGTGATGCGCGGATGGCGGTTATATCCGCAGGTCTGGTTGAATAAGATAAATCATTAATGATGCAAATATTAACTACATTTTCTAAATAGGCTACAGAAATCGAATAAAGTTTAAACAACATATTAAAGTTATTCAACAAAACATTAGGCTATTTAGTCAAGAGCAGTGAGTGATTTTCTCTGTCTTTTGTTGTTTAATTAACATTAATGACAGACGGCAGTTTTATTATAGGCTGCTGTCACAAGACCTATTTCACGAATCCAATACTGATACACATGCGCTTTTCTTTCATAACTGTTTACATTAACTTGAGACAAAACTGACAGTGCTTGGATACTTGCCAGGACGACCATTTTGACATCATGTTGTGTGTATTTGGCCACTTAAGCAACAAGCTTTGCTTGTTTGATTTTGTACTCGCAGAGCGCGCCTGTCGTGTGACTGTGAGCGCACAGAAAAGGAGAGCACGAGTACCGAATGGCTTAAAAAGACGTGAAAATAAAAAATATATGATGATGCAACAATGACCCATTAAGAAATGGATAATTCTGTTTATCCCGAACTAAAGTCTTGTATCGCAGCGTTCAGCTCTACATGATAAAAACAACTTGTAGGATTTACTTGATAAAATCATTGTAACAATTTGCACTCAATTTTTCTTAGTAAATTTTACTGCTGTGATATCAAGTAAAACTTACTTGCCAGTATCAAGTAAAATGTACTTAACTCTAAATGTAACATTTGTGAAGACATTAAGTAAATGTTACTTAATTATATTTAACTTAGCAGGTTGTATTTATTAAAAGTAATTAAGTAAATTGAATTTTAAGAGACATCACTGTTGTGAAAATATCAAGTAAATTTTATAAATCTGTAATATTTACTGTTATGAAGTAATTAAGTAGATTTTATAATGTCTGTTCATTTCACATTTTGAATTACTTAGTTTAATTAATTTATATTACTCACTATTATTATGTAAATGTTGCTTTTTTTAAGTGTTACCAAATAAATGTAATAATTGTCTCTGCATCAAATACTTTTATCACAAATCACAATTAAATACAATAAAGTTGAACAGTTTATTATGTCAACATTCACAATGAACCATTAAATCAGTAATCTTCACATCAACTGATTAGTAGTTAAGGTACATTCAGTAACCTCTCTGATAATTTGCAATAACTGTAGAATTAACCTTGTACGGTTCGACTAAACCTCAGCAGCCAACAGTGGCATAACTAACATTAATGACGAGCACATGCATTGTCCAGCTGAAACAGAATGGTCACTTTTCCTTAATGCTAATTCAAGCATCTGCTGTTCTGTAAAATCAAAACAAAAAACAACATAATTTCCCCTAAAGAAAAGGAAAATCCATTCTACTCCATCCAACACAGATCTGGAATTATATTTTTCAAATACCCAATTAGACTCTTACAATTCACAAGTAGTCGTGACCAAATTTAACCACATTAAACAGTCTTTTGGGGAATCAAAACTTAAGGCAGGTCCAAGTCTGTGTGTTTGACAGTGAAATATCCATGAAGACAAGCTCTCCTGCACATGAGCGTTGGGTCCAATAGAGCCGAATCTATCTTTTCAAGTTTTTGTTGCAATCGTTGAGATGGAGATGTAAGTTGGATGTAAGATACCAACAGCCTCGATTGTACAGCACGTGCCATGTCAATAGCATTTAGGAGAGCAACTTCAACTTTAACGATTGCACTTTTGGGGTCATCTTAACAGCATCCAGGTCCAGGAAAAGTTTCTGGAACACCTCAAAGGTGTAGCTTAGTGTTGGGGGGTATGCCAGGTTGAGGGCAAAAATAAGCCCCATCAGCAGTGTGCAAGCTTTTGCAGTACTGCCACATCCTGAATAGGATGGACACATCGACTGGATCCTCTCGATCAGCACCATGGACGACCAGTATCTTAAGGATATGTTCAGCGGCATTACTGCGAGTGTCCTCCTGCATACAGTTTATAAGAAAGAAAGAACACAATTCTATTGAGAAACAAATACAAAAGAGATTCATTATCAGTGCAGAACGAACATGCTTGCTAAAAATTACTAAACATAACTCACATTATGTTAAATTCAGTATAATGTGTTTTACAGGGAGCTAACCGTTAGCCCAACTCCTCCCTCACTTTAGCCGTGAAATGCTGTGGTCTAACGTTAGGTTTTAAAAACTACATTTTATTTTCATTAAAAAGGTGACCGGACCTTCATACCGTTAGCTCACTAAAATAAAATGGCTGACATCATACAGGCACCTGCTACACAACAATGGTTAATTGGTATCCAAGTTCACCTGCCATCTGATACTGCATTTTTCCAAACTTTCCTTCTTTTGTGCAGACTAGCTTTGATAAATTACTTGCTGCGAAATTTTCAGTGGATATAAAAATGACTAGACGCTTTTAAATAAGGCTAACAATAGGACACACACAGGCAGCCAGCACGTTAACGTTACATCGATTTCCTTACAGACGTAACACGACAGTTTGAGCTTAATCACGGCCAGCTAACATTAAATTACTCTGAAGTTAACCAGACTGGGTTACTTTTTCTACAAGAACGCGGCTAACTAACGTACATTTAATCCCCTCTATTTTTGACTAACCTCCAGTCTCAACTTTATAGAAGTGGATAATGGCGGCGCTTTAGCTAACGTTATTATGATTAAAACTCACGTTCAGTTAATTTTGAACCGTAACGTCTATGCAATAATCAGACCATCAAAATGAACACATAGTTGTTATCACAAATCTAAAATAGAAAAGTCAAAACTTACCGAAAATAAGTCAGCCATGTAAAAGCGACATCCCAAACCGACCGTCTCTGCCACACAACCGAACAAGCTGCATCTTGTTGTAAAAAAAAAAACGCGCGCGGATTCAAACGCACTTTGCTTTTCAGATTAAAATTTACTTAGTATTTTTAGGTGAATGTGCTGTGACTATAAATCATTAAATAGTATTTGTAAATATATGATAACATTTACTCTTTCTTCTCAGTTATGTTATTACATGAATAAATGGTGTAATTTTTACTTAATATATTATAGTTCCAGCTTAAACTTGATTTTACAATGTATAAATTACATGAATTAATGTAATAGATTTTACCATACCACAAAGTCATTTTTATCAGTGAGATGTGCCGATGTGAAGAGAAGGTCAAAGAGAGAGGACTCGGTGCTGAATCACTCACGCTGTTTTATAATCACTGATTTGATATGATGGGTTGTGTGAATCTATTTACTCATCTAATCTATATACGCTATATTGAATACATTTTGTGCAGTAATTTCTCTCATTTTAAAGTTGAAAGCTGCTGGAATGAGTAATGCGATATATGCGCAAAACCGCACTGAAATTCAGGACATAATTAAACATAATTCTATGATACAGAGGATTGTGAAATAGATTTCCATGACTTTTACAAAACGTTCTTGGTTTATTTATTTTTCAAATCGATAAAGGCTTGGAAATTGCGGTTTTAAAATTCCATGACTTTTCCATTCCATGTTTTTTTATGTCCGTACGAACACTGAATGTGACGATCGGGTGCGGGTCGTGTTCGGTTATCTAAACCAGACAAAAATATAGTTGCGGGTGGATAATTAATTTGAGGCTGCGGATTCGGGTGACGTTTTAGCTCATCCGCGCATCACTACCGTAGATGCATTTCTTAAAGGCGGGTCTAATGAGGAGATGGCGAGTCGGGATCTCCAACTTCATCCTTGCGACACCGACTTAGAAAACACTAGTTTATTAATATTAATATAAAATTTCCCCCGAACACATTCATGCCGACCCCAGACCAACATCAATATCACTTTAAGCTCTCCGACGTGCGCTCTCTGACACGTGCCGTCTCTGCTATACACAAACACACAGGCTACTAAGAGGTAAACTTTTATTATACGCCTCAAACATAACTACCACCACCGACAATCATGCCCACAAATATCAATACAGACAAAACTCTGCCAAAATGCAGCTTTCCCCCGAAGCATTGGGATCTTTTAATAACTCCCCACGCTCCAACTTCTCCCTGATGCTCTGCATGGTCAACTGTCATCTGTATGCTAATGCGGGTCCCGACCGGCTTGCAGGGCTCTACTTCAAAGCGCGTATTGCTAATCATTTGATTCATAACGGGCCTTCAAAGCGTGTATCGCGAATCATTTGATTCATAAGGGGCCTTTCAAAGTGCGTATCGCGAATCATTTCATTCATAAGGGGCCTTCAAAGCGCGTATCGCGAATCATTTCATTCATAAGGGGCCTTCAAAGTGCGTATTGCGAATCATTTGATTTCTTAACGGGCCTTCAAAGCGCGTATCACGAATCATTTGATTCATAACGGGCCTTCAAAGCGCGTATCGCAAATCATTTGATTCATAAGGGCCTTCAAAGCGTGTATCGCGAATCATTTGATTCATAACGGGCCTTCAAAGCACGTATCGCGAAATCATTTATTCATAAGGGGCCTTCAAAGTGCGTATCACGAATCATTGATTTCTTAACGGGCCTTTCAAAGTGCATATTGCGAATCATTTCATTCATAAGGGGCCTTCAAAGCGCGTATCGCAAATCATTTGATTCATAACGGGCCTTCAAAGCACTATCGCGAATCATTTCATTAAAGTGCGTATCGCGAATCATTTGATTTCTTAACGGGCCTTCAAAGCGCGTATCACGAATCATTTGATTCATAACGGGCCTTCAAAGCGCGTATCGCAAATCATTTGATTCATAACGGGCCTTCAAAGCGCGTATCGCGAATCATTTCATTCATAAGGGGCCTTCAAAGCGCGTATCACGAATCATTTGATTTCTTAACGGGCCTTTCAAAGTGCGTATCGCGAATCATTTCATTCATAAGGGGCCTTCAAAGCGCGTATCGCAAATCATTTGATTCATAACGGGCCTTCAAAGCGCGTATCGCGAATCATTTCATTCATAAGGGGCCTTCAAAGTGCGTATCGCGAATCATTTGATTTCTTAACGGGCCTTCAAAGCGCGTATCGCAAATCATTTGATTCATAACGGGCTTCAAAGCGCGTATCGCAAATCATTTGATTCATAACGGGCCTTCAAAGCGCGTATCGCGAATCATTTGATTCATAACGGGCCTTCAAAGCGCGTATCGCGAATCATTTTTTTCTTAACGGGCCTTCAAAGCGCGTATCGCGAATCATTTGATTTCTTAACGGGACTTCAAAGCGCGTATCACGAATCATTTGATTCATAACTGGCCTTCAAAGCGCGTATCGCAAATCATTTTATTAATAACGGGCCTTCAAAGCGCGTATCGCGAATCATTTCATTCATAAGGGGCCTTCAAAGTGCGTATCGCGAATCATTTGATTTCTTAACGGGCCTTCAAAGCGCGTATCGCAAATCATTTGATTCATAATGGGCCTTCAAAGCGCGTATCGCAAATCATTTGATTCATAACGGGCCTTCAAGCGCGTATCGCGAATCATTTCATTCATACGGGGCCTTCAAAGTGCGTATCGCGAATCATTTTATTTCTTAACGGGCCTTCAAAGCGCGTATTGCGAATCATTTGATTTCTTAACGGGACTTCAAAGCGCGTATCACGAATCATTTGATTCATAACTGGCCTTCAAAGCGCGTATTGCGAATCATTTTATTAATAACGGGCCTTCAAAGCAAAGCGCGTATCCCGAATCATTTGATTTCTTAACGGGCCTTCAAAGCGCATATTGCGAATCATTTGATTCATAACGGGCCTTCAAAGCGCGTATCGCGAATCGTTTGATTTCTTAACGGGACTTCAAAGCGCATATCGCGAATCATTTGATTCATAACGGGACTTCAAAGCACGTAACGCGAATCATTTGATTTCTTAACGAGACTTTAAAGCGCGTATCGCAAATCATTTTATTCAGAACTGGCCTTCAAAGCCCGTATCGCGAATCATTTGATTTCTTAACGGGCCTTCAAAGCGTGTATCGCGAATCATTTGATTTCTTAAGGAGACTTCAAAGCGCGTATCGCGAATCATTTGATTCATAACAGGCCTTCAAAGCGCATTTCGTGAATTATTTGATTCATAACGGGCCTTCAAAGCCCGTATCGCGAATCATTTGATTTCTTAACAGGCCTTCAAAGCGCTTATCGCAAATCATTTGATTCATAACGGGCCTTCAAAGCGCGTAACGCGAATCATTTGATTCAGAACGGGCCTTCAAAGCGCTTATCGCAAATCATTTGATTCATAACGGGACTTCAAAGCACGTATCACGAATCATTTGATTCATAACGGGACTTCAAAGCACGTATCGCGAATCATTTGATTCATAACGGGACTTCAAAGCACGTATCACGAATCATTTGATTTCTTAACGGGCCTTCAAAGCGCATATCGCAAATCATTTGATTCATAACGGGCCTTCAAAGCGGGTATCGCGAATCGTTTGATTTCCTAACGGGCCTTCAAAGCGCGTATCGCAAATCATTTGATTCATAACGGGCCTTCAAAGCGCGTATCGCAAATCATTTGATTTCTTAACGGGCCTTCAAAGCGCGTATCGCGAATCATTTGATTTCTTAACGGGCCTTCAAAGCGCGTATCGCGAATCATTTGATTTCTTAACGGGCCTTCAAAGCGCATATCGCGAATCATTTGATTTCTTAACGGGCCTTCAAAGCGCTTATCGCAAATCATTTGATTCATAACGGGCCTTCAAAGCGCGTATCGCGAATCATTTGATTCATAACGGGCCTTCAAAGCGCGTATCGCGAATCATTTGATTCATAACGGGCCTTCAAAGCGCGTATCACGAATCATTTGATTCATAACGGGCCTTCAAAGCGCATATCGCGAATCATTGATTCATAAGGGCCTTCAAAGTGCG